>JAMKYM010000148.1:0-450440 GCA_026541065.1 Canavalia ensiformis
GCCTTGCCATTTTAAGCTCTGCACTGGGCTATGTTGCAAGGCCTTGCATGTTTAAATTTGAACATCCCATCCTATGATGTCAGGCCTTCCATTTTAATTTCCTGCACTTTGACCTATGTTGTCGAACCCGCATGTTTAAATTTCGGCATTCCCGACCTATGTTTCGGGCGCATTTTAATTTCCGTCTTTGTTATCCGGGTTTGCATATTTAATTTGACATTAGACCTTTGATGTCAGGCCTTGAATTTTATTTTCCTGCACTTTGGCCTATGTTGTCAGGCCTTGCATGATTAAATTTCAGCATTACGGCCTATGATGTGTAGCCTTGCCTTTTAAACTCCTGCACCTGGGCCTATGTTGTCAGGCCTTGCATGCTTAAATTTCCATATTCCATCGTATGATGTCAGGCCTTGGATTTTAATTGCCTGCACCTCGGCCTATGTTGCCAAGCGTCGCATGTTTAAATTTCAGCATTCTGGCCTATGATGTCAAGCCTTGGATTTTAACTTCCTGCACTTCGGCCTATGTTATCAGGCCTTGAATGATGAAATTTCAGCAATCTGGCCTATGATGTCAGGCCATGCATTTTAAACTCCTACACCTGGGCCTATATTGTCAGGCCTTACATGTTTAAATTTCAACAGACCATCCTATGATGTCATGCCTTGCATTTTAATTTCCTGCACTTCGGCCTATGTTTTTAGGCGTCGCATGTTTAAATTTCAGCATTTCGGCCTATTATGTCAGGCCTTGGATTTTAATTTCCTGCACATCGACCCATGTTGTCAGGTCCTGCATGTGTAAATTTCAGCATTCCGGCCTATGATGTCAGGCCTAGCATTTTAATTTCACGCACTTCGGCCTATGTTGTCAGGCCTTGCGTGTTTAAATTTCAGCATTCCGACCTATGATGTTAGGCATGAAATTTTAATTTCCTGCGGTTCGGCCTATGTTGTCAAGCCTTGCATGTTTAAATTTCAGCATTCCAGCCAAATATGTCAAGCCTTGCATTTTTTCCTGCACTTCGTTCTATATTGTCGCTCACTGTTTAAATTTCGGCATTAGACCCGGATACCAGGCCTTGGCTACTAACTTCGGCTTATGTTGTCAGGCCTTGAATGATTAAATTTCAGCATTCCGGCCTATGATGTTAGGCCTTGCATTTTAAACTCCTATACTTGGGCCTATATTGTCAGGCCTTGCACGTTTAAATTTCAATATTCCATCCTATGATGTCATGCCTTGCATTTTAATTTCCTGCCCTTCGGCCTATGTTGTCAGGCGTCGCATGTTTAAATTTCAGCATTCAAGCCTATGATGTCAGGCCTTGGATTTTAATTTCCTGCACTTCGACCTATGTTGTCTGGTCTTGCATGTTTAAATTTCAACATTCCGACAAATGATGTCAGGCCTGGCAATTTAATTTCATGCACTTCGAGCTATGTTATCACGCCTTGCATGTTTAAATTTCAGCATTCCGACCTATGATGTTAGGCATTAAATTTTAATTTCCTGCGCTTCGCCCAATGTTGTCAGGCCTTGCATGTTTAAATTTTAGCATTCCGGCCTAATATGTCAAGCCTTGCATTTTTTCCTGCACTTCGTTCTATGTTGACAGGCCTCGCATGTTTAAATTTCAGCATTCCGCACTACGATGTCTGGTCTTGCATGTTTAAATTTCAGCATTCCGACAAATGATGTCAGGCCTGGCAATTTAATTTCATGCACTTCGGGCTATGTTGTCACGCCTTGCATGTTTAAATTTCAGCATTCCGACCTATGATGTTAGGCCTTGCATTTTTTCCTGCACTTCGTTCTATGTTGTCAGGCCTCACATGTTTAAATTTCAGCATTCCGACCTAGGATGTCAGGCCTTGAAGTTAATTTCCTGAACTTCGGCTTATGTTGTCAGGCCTTGCATGTTCAAATTTCATCATTCTGGCCTATGACGTGAGTCGTTGGATTTGAATTTCTTGCACTTGGACCTATGTTGTCAGGTCTTGCATGTTTAAATTTCAGCATTCTGGCCTATGATTTCAGGCCTAGCATTTTAATTTCATGCACTTCGGCCTATGTTGTCACCCCTTGCATGTTTAAATTTATGCATTCCGACCTATGATGTTAGGCATTAAATTTTAATTTCCTGCGCTTCGCCCAATGTTCTCAGGCCTTGCATGTTTAAATTTCAGCATTTCGGCCTATTATGTCAAGCCTTGCATTTTTTCCTGCACTTCGTTCTATGTTGTCAGGCCTCACATCTTTAAATTTCAGCATTCCGCCCTATGATGTGAGGCCTTGCATTTTAATTTCCTGCACTTCGGCCTACGTTGTCAGGCCTTGCCTGTTCAAATTTCAGCATTGCGGCCTATGATGTCAGGCCTTGCATTTTAATTTCAAGCACTTTGGCCTATGGTTCCAGGCCTTGCACGTTTAAATTTCAGCATTCGGGCTTATGATGTCAGGCCTTGCATTTTAATTTCCTACACTTCGTCCTATGTTGTCAGGTCTTGTATATTTAAATGTCAACATTCCAGCCTATGATGCCAGGCCTTGGATTTTAATTTCCTGCACTTCGACCTATCTTGTCAGGTCTTGCATGTTTAAATTTCTACATTCCGGCCTATGATGTCAAGCCTAGCATTTTAACGTCCTGCACTTCGGCCTGTGTTGTCTGGCCTCGCATGTTTAAATTTCCGCATTCTGGCCTATGATGTCAGGCCTTGGATTTTGATTTCCAGCACTTCGGCCAATGTTGTCAAGTCTTGCATGATTAAATTTTAGAATTCCAGCCTATGATGTCAGGCCTGACATCATAAGTTTCTGCACGTTGGCCTATCTTGTCAGGCCTTGCATGTTAAAATTTCAGCATTTCGACCTATGATGTTAGGCCTTGGATTTTAATTTCCTGCACTTCGGCCAATTATGTGAGGTCTTCCATTTTTAAATTTCAGCTTTCCGGCCTATGATGTCAGGCCTTGCATTTTAATTTCGTGCACTTCGGCCTATGTTTTCAGGCCTTACATGTTTAAATTTCAGGATTCCGGCCTATGATGTGAGGGCTTGAATTTTAATTTCTTGCACTTCGTCCTATGTTGTCAGGGCTTGTATGTTTAAATTTCAGCATTCCGGCCTATGATGTCAGGCCTTGCATTTTTTCCTGCATTCGACCTATGTTGTCAGGCTCACATGTTTAAATTTCAGCATTCCGACCTATTATGTCAGGCCCTGCATTTTAACTTCCTGCACTTCAGCCTGTGTTGTCAGCCCTCGCATGTTTAAATTTCCGGATTCCGGCCCATCATGTCAGGCCTTGGATTTTAGTTTCCTGCACTTCGGCTTATGTTGTCAGGTCTTGCATGCTTAAATTTTAGCATTCCGGCCTATGATGTCAGGCCTTGCATTTTAATTTCCTGCACTTCGGCGTATGGTGCCAGGCCTTGCACGTTTAAATTTCAGCATTTCGGCCTATGATTTCAGACCTTGCATTTTAATTTCCCGCACTTCGGCCTATGTTGACAGGCCTTGCATGTTTAAATTTCAGCATTTCGGCCTATGATGTCAGGCCTTGGATGTTTAAATTTCAGCATTCCGGCCTATGATGTCAGGCCTTGCTTCTTTTCCTACATTTCGGCCTATGTTGTCAGGCCTCGCATGTTTAAATTTCAGCATTCCGGCCTATGATGTCAGGCCTTGCATTTGAATTTCCTGCACTTCGGCCTATGGTGTAAGGCCTTGCATGTTTAAATTTCAACATTTCGGCCTATGATGTCAGTCCTTCCATTTTAATTTCCTGCACTTCAGCCTATGTTGCCAGGCCTTGCATGTTTATCTTTCAGCATTCCGGCCTATGATTTCAGGCCTGGCATTTTAATTTCCTGCACGCTAGCCTATGTTTCCAGGCCTTGCATGTTTAAATTTCAGCATTCCGGCCTATGATGTCAGGCCTTGAATTTTAATTTCCTGCACTTCGGCCTATGTTGTCAGGCCTTGCATGTTTAAATTTCAACATTCCGACTTATGATGTCGGGCCTTGCATTTTAATTTCCTGCACTTCGGCCTATGTTGTCTTGGCTTGCATGTTTAAATTTCAGCATTCCGGCCTATGATGTCAGGCCTTGCATTTTAAACTCCTGCAGCTCGGCCTATGTTGTCAGTCCTTGCATGTTTAAATTTCAGCTTTCCGGCTTCTGATGTCAGGCCTTGCATTTTAAACTCCTGGACCGGGGCCTATGTTGTCAAGCCTTGCATGTTTAAATTTCAGCATTCCGGCCTATGATTTCGGGCCTTGCATTTTAATTTCCTGCACTTCGGCCTATGTTGTCAGGCCTCTCATGTTTAAATTTCAGCATTTGGACCTATGATGTCAGGCCTTGCTTTTTAATTTCTTGCACTTCAGCCAATGTTTTCAGGCCTTGCATGTTTAAATTTCAGCAGTCCGGCCTATGATGTCAGGCTTTGCATGTTTAATTTCTTGCACATCGGCCTATGTTGTTAGGCATTTGCATGTTTAAATTTCAGCATCCCGTCCTATGATGTCAAGCCTCGAGCATAGATAGATCTCAATACCTCGGTCTAGGTTGTCAGGCCACCTATTACGGATCTCACATTTTAGTTCTTGCCGGCTCTTCTGTCTTGAGCAGGCTGTTTCACCCCTTTGTCTATGCGTCAGCAGCATTCATAGCCTAATTAGGCCGTGCAATCAAGCCTTGCACATTCAAACCCGGTCGATTCAACACATGAAGCCGGCAAGGGCGCTCAAAAGTCACCTCGGCCTTTGTTGATAGGCCACCTAGTACGTATCTCACATTTTAGTTCTGGCAGGCTTTTCTGTCTTGAGCAAGCCATTTCACCTCACTTTGTCTGCACTTCAACAACATTCATAGCCTAATCAGGCCATACAATCAAGCCTTGCACATTCAAACCCTGTCAGTTTAGCACATGAAGCCGGCTAGATCACTCATGAGTCACCTCCTTTCAAGCACCCATCTTCAAGCCCAAGGCTTCTTATCCTCGTCAAACATTTTTCAAAGCTTGCCTCGGATGTAATATGTTCACGTCTTTACTCATTCTCTACCATGATAATTTGGAGAATTGCTTCTCATATTATCTGGTAGGAAAATGAGTAAAGAGGGGCAAACTGTAAACACGCAATTATGTCCGTGGCCTCCAATTATTAAAATTAATTAGCAAATAAACCATAATTTAAAGTGAATATTAAAATAAATAAACAGAAAAACAAAGAAAAAAATACAGAAAGGTAGATGAACAGAAGGAAAATACCGAAACAGGAGGAAATAAATAAACGAAAACAAAAATTAAATAAAAATTTAAAAATAAAAAAAAATGAGATAAAAATAATAAAACCAAAATATATAATGTAGAAAACAAAATAAAAAAAAGAAGAAAGAAAAAGAAAAAAAAAGAAAAGAATAAGAGAAGAAAGATAAATAAAAAAGTAAATAATAATAAAATTTTATTTTAAAAATCTGAAGTAAAAAAAAATTAAAAATAATAAAAATAAAAATAAAGAATCTGAAAAATAATGAAAATAAAATCCGAAAAAAGAAGAGAGGATTCAGGGCGTGAACAGCAGCAAGGCGTAGAGGCTAGGGCTATAAATAAGGCTAGACTCACATAAGTTGGGGTTGGTTGCATTTTGAGAAAAGTTGGGAAGAGAGACTGGGTGCAGAGAAAAGCTCCTCTTAGAAGTTTTCTTGGAGACTTGGACATTCCTCCACGATCGGAAGTGCATCCGAAGACCTCCGTTCCTTCTCCACCATAAGCAAGAGCATTTTACCAGCATCGCATCTTTCTCCTTGGATCCTCCATTGAGCGATTCCAGGTTAGTCATCTCTAACTCATGAATTTCGGATCTAAAATTTAGCATGCATGAAAGTTGTTCTAGATCGCACTCACACCAAAATTTTGATGATTAATATCAATTAAATGCTAGTAACATATTTGACGATATCTCTATGCGAAGAATTGATCATCGGCTCCACTTGTTTAGTCGCATAGGCATCTTCTTCGGCTTTCTGTGGTTCATGAAAGGTTAAATCCAAACGTAGAAAGGTAGTATTCTTAAGTTAAGCTTAGACAAATCTGAGATTAGTCATCCAATACCTAAACTAGCGAGAGTGATGAGTTACAAGTCTTAGTGGAATGATCCATTTTCACTAAATGTTGTCCATGCCGATGCACTTTGTTATGAGATCCCGCCCCTCAGACTTTCCTTTGATTCCAGCCTCGTTGCTACCAGGTAGTGCGCGATCATCAACGAAATGATCCCTATGGGAGGATCAGGATGGTAGATAGACAAACTGAAAGGGTCAAAAGGTCTGTAGCAGGAAAATAGGGGAAGAGGAGCTTCGGGATTCGGCTCTTCCATACCGTACAAGTTTATAAGGTAGCACATGCGAAATGCCAAAAAGAAGCAACACCTCTTGAAGAGCTCAGTGAAATCCTTCTCCTCGAACCCAGCCTTGGAGGATGAAGCTGCTCACCACGAACTTACCCCTGCATGTGAGCTACTCCACCTCTCGGATTTCATAGTTTTAGCCATCCATTTCGTCATTCTAAATTCACCTATTCTTTTCATAGGTGGGGCTTGAAAATTAGGTGTATAAGGCACTGAGTCACTTATGCTCACATAGGATAGAAGTGTCATCCTGAGGTGTCCCCTCCTCGAAAATGTAACATGCAATCACGACGATATATAGGTTGTGACCTCTCTTCCCCCGCATCAGGCGTATAATAGTACCCTTAGTAACCTCTTGAAACCAGAGTGGGATTCCCCCAAGTAGATTATTGTTGGCCAGCAATCATATAAGGCATCTAAGAGGTTCGGCTGATACCAGCCATCGTACAAAGAGGTTTCATACGTCCCCTGTACCGCCATGCAGAGAGAATCAGTCAAAGATCAACGCAACGGATGAGTCTCGCCCCAAGTCGGGCCATATCTTGACGCCTAGCAGGTGAACCGTGATTGTACTTGGGACCACGAAAGACTCATGGCCCCATGCGTCACTGTGTTCCCCCACATGGTGAGGTCACAGACTCGACCGGCTAGTCCTGCGAAGCAAGGGTCGAATAGGGTGGGAAGTGTCCCATGCACGATCACCCCCAGCAAATTCACCCAGTGTGCTCCTCGACACACTTTCTTTGCAGCCCCATATGGGCGGTGACACGTTGACTCGAGGTCCTCAGATCCTGTGGACTCCCTACTCCCCTCGATCGACCCCTGTGCGTAGTGACGCCCCGTGATCATGATGAACCTTTCAAGTGTCGAAGTCTACGCGTCTAAGGCAGATATGTTGGCCCATAAATCTCTGCTCGAGTTCGCCTTGAGTAGTCTTCAAGCTACAATGACACCTCGCTCGACTATAAGGCATGAGAGGCCTGGGCCGAAGCCATCCCTAACACATTCAATCCGACCATGCAACAATACACTCTCGGGAACCCACCGCGTATGCCCCACCATTCTAAAAACATGGGTGAAATTTTGTAAGTTTGCATGTAACTCAGTTGTTGGCATAAGGCGAACAAAATTTGCGGTATATTGCGTTCGTCTTTGCTGGTGAGAATTCGGCTTCGACGTGATCGGTGGGCTACGCTCGCATGCAAGCCAAACTTTATGTTAAATCATGAATAATGAAAGCCGCCATGGGACCCACCTGAAGAGTAGGTCATGAATGAGAGAGGTAATACACCCCATGCATGTACCTATGCCGAACAGAATGAGAACTATGAATACAAGGTAAGCTAAGTGGTACAGTGGTAGGAATGAAACTCCGTCGTCTCCTCCTCGAAACCCAAGCATGACTATCTTGTTTTAAAATGGAGAATAACATTCCATCTTGTTCCTAATCCAGCTCCATGTTCTCCAAATTCCAAGACCAGCCCCTATGCTTTCCAAATTCTGGTCTAGCCTTCACGTAGCCCAATATTTTCATTCCCGCCCCTATAATTCCTTATATCCCAAATTAGTCACTACACTCCCAAAATCACAATTCAACCTCTAAACTTCCCAAAATTTCAACTTAGCCCCTGAACTTCCCAAAACCGCAATTCAGCCCCTGAACTTCCCAAAATTGCAATTTAGCCCCGAAACTTTCCAAAATTGCAAATTGGCCCTTACATTTTCTGTTATTGAGATCTAGCCCCGCGCCTCTAAAATGTAGCCAATCCATTTCATTACTATTGTCATCCTAAAAAAATAAACTTTTCGAATGCTTTGGGATCCATGGTCTCACGCGACGAACTCTAAATGGGAAATCGGCGGTCTACACTGCTGTTCGATGTTTAGTGGTTCGTATAGGTCCCCGTGCTGCCTTAGCCGCCTCGGGCCTTGTGCATGAATAGACTGAAAGTCCCTTAAAAAAATAAACTTCTTTTCAAATGCTTTGGGATGTACTGTCTCACGTGACGAACTCTAAACGGGAAACTGACGATCTACACTACTGTTCAATGTTTAGTGGTCCATATAGGTCCTCGTGCTGCCTTAGCCGCCTCGAGCCTTGTGCATGAGTGGACCGAAAGTCCCTTCAAAAAATAAACTTCTTTTCAAATGCTTTGGGATCTACTATCTCACGCGACGAACTCTAAACGGGAAACTGGTGGTCTACACTGCTGTTCGATGTTTAGTGTTTCGTATAGGCCCCCATGCTACCTTAGCCACCTCGGACCTTGTGCATGAGTGGACTGAAGGTTCCTCCAAAAAAATGTAAATCTTCTCAAAATATCATGTTCCTTTTCAAGCTTCTCCAAAGGTCAAGCCTTCAAATCAGAACTACGTAAGCCTTGAGTTTCCCATTGCACCGGGGAATACGTAGGAGCAGGATTAATTCTTGTCAGGCTAACCTCCATCGATCTATTTATTTTCACATTAATTAAGGGATCAAACAATTCTCAAAAATCACACACTCAGTTTAAGGGTACCATTCTTCGGAACGGGCGAGTGGGGTGCCTAGTACCTTCCCCACTCGGAACCGACTCCCGAACCTAAATCTCTTCCTCGAGTCAGGGTTTTTTCCAAGTATTTTCCCTTAAATAAAAATTTGGTGGCGGCTCCACACATATCCAATAAATTTATTTTCAAATTTTAGCGAGTTCGTCATCTCGTCGCGTTTACGGTTGCAACAGAGGTCATCCTCAAATTTTGAGTCAAGCTCAAACTGGGGCAAACGCTTTCCCACAAAAATCCAATTCGAGGTCATCCCTAAATTTTGAGTCAAGCTCAAACTGGGGCAAACACTTTCCCACAAAAATCCAATTTGAGGTCATCCTCAAATTTTGAGTGAAGCTTAAACTGGGGCAAGCATTTGCCCACAAAAATTCAATTTGAGGTCATCCTCAAATTCTCAATCGAGTCCAAACTGGGGCAGACGTTTGCCCATAAAAATTCAATTTGAAGTCATCCTCAAATTCTCAATTGAGTATAAACTGGAGCGCTTGCCCATAAAAATTCAATTTGAGGTTATCCTCAAATTCTGAATCAAGTTCAAACTGGAGCAAACATTTGTCCAGATGATTCAAGTTAGGAAAATTGACAATTTCAAGTCAAAATTCAAGTTAGGGAAAACTTGTGCCCATAAAAATTCAAGATGAGGCAATCCTCAATTTCATTGAGATTCAAATTGGGGCAGATGCTTGCCCAAAATTCCCTCAAGTTAAGGCATTCGTCAATTGCCAAAAATCTTCCAAACTGGGGCAAAATGTTGCCCAAAGTTCCTTCAAATCAAGACATCCCTCAGTTATCAAAAATTTTCTAAACTGGGGCAAAATGGTTGCCCAAGTTTCTTTAAGAGAATAATTATCAAGTGCTTAAAAAACCTTCAAGTTCAAAGTAGAATAAGCAATTTATTTTGATTCAAGAGAAAAACACATTTCAAAATAAGATTGTCTGGGGGTAGCTGACGAAGAAGTCCATAGTCTCTCCTCACATGCCTTCCCAAGAACACATTAGATTGTTTCCCATACCTGTCCTGACAAGTCATTCTCTCGGCTACATTAATAGGTCGTCATTTTATTTACCACAACTCTCTTAACAGGTCATTTCTTGCCTGCCCTAACAGGCCACCGGTTCTACACCCTCATACTTGTCTCCACAGGTCGTTCGATTCTTGCTTGGCTTAACAGGCTCACTTCTTGCCTGTCAACAATAGGATTTTTCTTCTGTACCTGTCTTAACGGGTTTTCATCATTCTACTTGGCCTGTCCTAACAAGTCTTCATCATTCTGTTTTACCTGTCTTAGCAGGTGACTCATTTTCCCTTTCAACAACAGGACCATTACATTTAACCTTGTCTTAATAGGACTTTTTCGCTTTCCTTTGCTTGCCTTAACAGGTTTTTCATCATTCTTCGTTCGCCTGTATTAACAGGTATCTTGTTTCTTTCCTATAAGCAACAAGACCTTCTTTCGTCCCTTGTCTAAACAGGACAACAGTGGGACCTCATTTGCATCTTTCCCGACAACAGTGGGACCTCATTCACATTCTTCCTATCAACAACAGGACAACAAGCATGTTTAAATTCTGTCTACCTGTCTTAACAGGTTTGCATTTATCCTGGCAACAGTAGGATTTCATTTGCATTCTTCCCGGCAACAGCAGGACCTCATTCGCATTCTTCCGATCAAAAACAGGGCATCAATAATGCTTAAATTATGTTCGCCTATCTTAACAGGTTTTCATTTATCCTGGCAACAACAGGATTTCAGTTGCATTCTTCCCGGCAACAGCGGGACATCAAGCATGTTTACATTCTGTCTGCCTGTCTTAACAGGTTTGCATTAATCGTGGCAACAGCAGGATTTCATTTGCATTCTTCCCGGAAACAGCGGGACCTCATTTGCATCTATCCTGTCAACAACAGGACATCAAGCATGTTTAAATTCTGTCTGCCTATCTTAACAGGTTTGCATTAATCATGGCAACAGCAGGATTTCATTTGCATTCTTCCCGGCAACAGCGGGACCTCATCTGCAATTTCCTGTCAACAACAAGACATCAAGCATGTTTAAATTCTGTCTACCTGTCTTAACAGGTTTGCATTTATCCTGGCAACAACAATATTTCAGTTGCATTCTTCCCGCCAACAGCGGGACCTCATTTGCATCTATCCTGTCAACAACAAGACATCAAGAGGGTTTAAATTCTGTCTACCTGTCTTAACAGGTCTGCATTTATCCTGGCAACAGCAGGATTTCAGTTGCATTCTTCCCAGCAACAGCGGGACCTCATTTGCATCTTTCCTGTCAACAACAGGACATCAAGCATGTTTCAATTCTATCTACCTATCTTAAGAGGTTTGCATTTATCCTAACAACAGCAGGATTTCAGTTGCCTTCTTTCCGGCAACAGCAGGACCTCATTTGCATCTTTCATTTCAACAATAGGACATCAAGCATGTGTAACTTCTGTCTGCCGATCTTAAAAGGTTTGAATTAATCGTGGCAATAGCGGGACCTCATTTGCATCTTTCCTGTCAACAACAGGACATCAAGCATGTTTAAATTCTGTCTGCCTGCCTTAACAGGTTTACATTAATCGTGGCAACAGCAGGATTTCATTTGCATTCTTCCCGGCAACAGCAGGACCTCATCTGCATTTTCCTGTCAACAACAGGACATCAAGCCTGTTTAAATTCTGTATAACTCTCTTAACATGTTTGCATTTATCCTGGCAACAGCAATATTTCAGTTGCATTCTTCCCGGCAATAGCGGGACCTCATTTACATCTATCCTGTCAACAACAGGACATCAAGCACGTTTAAATTCTGTCTACCTGTCTTAACAGGTCTGCATTTATCCTGGCAACAGCAGGATTTCAGTTGCCTTCTTCCCATCAACAACGGGACCTCATTCGCACCTTTCCTGTCAACAACACCACATCAAGCATGTTTAAATTCTATCTGCCTATCTTAACAGGTTTGCATTTTTCTTGGCAACAGCAAGATTTCAGTTACATTCTTCCCGGCAACAGCGGGACCTCCTTTGCATCTATCCTGTCCACTACAGGACATCAAGCATGTTTAAATTAAATACCACTGTCTTCCAATGGTGCATTTATCTAGCAATAGGCTGATTTCGATTTGTGTTCTTCAGATCAACAGCGGGACCTCATTTTCATCTTTCGTGTCAACAACAGGACATCAAGCACGTTTCAATTCTATCTGCCTATCTTAACAGGTTTGCATTTATCCTGGCAACAGCAATATTTCAGTTCCATTCTTCCCGGCAACAGCGGGACCTCATTTGCATCTATCCTGTTAACAACAGGACATCAAGCATGTTTAAATTCTGTCTACCTGTCTTAACAGGTCTGTATTTATCCTGGCAACAGCAGGATTTTAGTTGCATTCTTCCCAGCAACAGCGGGACCTCATTTGCATCTTTCCTGTCAACAACAGGACATCAAGCATGTTTAAATTCTATCTGCCTATCGTAACAGGTTTGCATTTATCCTGACAACAGCAAGATTTCAGTTGTATTCTTTCCGGCAACTGCGGGACCATATTTGCATCTTTCCTGTCAACAATAAGTCATCAAGCATGTTTAAATTTTGTCTGCCGATCTTAAAAGGTTTGCATTAATCGTGGCAATAGCTGGACCTCATTTGCATCTTTCCTGTCAACAACAGGACATCAAGCATGTTTAAATTATGTCTGCCTGTCTTAACAAGTTGGCATTAATCGTGGCAACAGCAGGATTTCATTTGCATTCTTCCCGGCAACAGCGGGACCTCATCTGCATTTTCCTGTCAACAACAGGACATCAAACATGTTTAAGTTCTATCAGCCTATCTTAATCGGTTTGCAATAATCGTGGCACTAGCGGGACCTCATTTGCATCTTTCCTGTCAACAACAGGACATCAAGCATGTTTAAATTCTGTCTGCCTGTCTTAACAGGTTTGCATTAATCGTGGCAACAGCAGGATTTCATTTGCATTATTCCCAGCAACGGCGGGACCTCATTTGCATCTATCCTGTCAACTACAGGACATCAACCATGTTTAAATTCCGTCTACCTGTCTTAACAGGTCGGCATTTATCCTGGCAATAGCTGGATTTCAGTTGCATTCTTCCCATCAACAGCGGGACCTCATTTGCATCTTTCCTGTCAACAACAGGACATCAAGCATGTTTAAATTCCATCTGCCTATCTTAACAGGTTTGCATTTATGCTGGCAACATCAATATTTCAGGTGCATTCTTCCCGGCAACAGCGGGACCTCATTTGCATCTATCTTGTCAACAACAGGACATGAAGCATGTTTAAATTTTGTCTACCTGTCTTAACAGGTCTACATTTATCCTGGCAACAGCAGAATTTCAGTTGCATTCTTCCAAGCAACAGCAGGACCTTATTTACATCTTTCATGTCAACAACAGGACATCAAGCATGTTTAAATTCTATCTGCCTATCTTAAAAGGTTTGCATTTATCCTGACAATAGCAGGATTTCAGTTGCCTTCGTTCCGGCAACAGCGGGACCTCATTTGCATCTTTCCTGTGAACAATAGGACATCAAGCATGTTTAAATTCTGTCTGCCGATCTTAAAAGGTTTGAATTAATCATGGCAATAACGGGACCTCATTTGCATCTTTCCTGTCATCAACAGGACATCAAACATGTTTAAATTCTGTCTGCCTGCCTTAACAGGTTTGCATTTATCCTGGCAACAGCAATATTTCCGTTGCATTGATCCCGGCAACAGCGGGACCTCATTTTCATCTATCCTGTCAACAACAGGACATCAAGCATGTTTAAATTCTGTCTACCTGTCTTAAAAGGTCTGCATTTCTCCTGGCAACAGCAGGATTTCAGTTGCATTCTTCCCAGCAACAGCGGGACCTCATTTGCATCTTTCCTGTCAACAACAGGACATCAAGCATGTTTAAATTCTATCTGCCTTTCTTATCAGGTTTGCATTTATCTTGGCAACAGCAAGATTTCAGTTGCATTCTTCCCAGCAATAGCGGGACCTCATTTGCATCTTTCCTGTCAATAACAGGACATCAAGCATGATTAAATTCTATCTGCCTATCTTAATAGGTTTGCATTTATCTTGGCAACAGCACGATTTCATTTGCATTCTTCCCGGGAACAATAGGACGTCCTTCATATTTTTTCCTGTCAACAACACACATCAAGAATATTTATATTTTGTCCGCCTGTCTTAACAGGTTTGCATTTATCCTGGAAACAACAGGATTTCAGTTGCATTCTTCCTGGCAACAGCGGGTTCTCATTTGCATCTTTCCTGTGAACAACAAGACATGAAGCATGTTTAAATTTTCTCTGCTTGTCTTAATAGGTTTGCATTTATCCTGACAACAGTAGGATTTTAGTTGCATTCTTTCCGGCAAAAGCGGGACCTGATTTGCATCTTTCCTGTCGACAATAGGACATCAAACATGTTTAAATTCTATCTGTCGATCTTAAAAGGTTTGCATTAATCGTGGCAATAGCGGGACCTCATTTGCATCTTTCATGTCAACAACAGGAAATCAAGCATGTTTAAATTCTGTCTGCCTGTCGTAACAGCTTTGCATTAATCGTGGCAACAGCAGGATTTCATTTGCATTCTTTCCAGCAACAGCGGGACCTCATCTGCACTTTCCTGTCAACAACAGAATATCAAGCATGTTTAAATTCTATCTATCTCTCTTAACAGGATTACATTTATCCTAGCAACAGCAAGATTTCAGTTGCATTCTTCGCAGCAACATCGGGACCTCATTTAAATCTTTCCTGTCAACAACAGGAAATCAAGCATGTTTAAATTCAGTCTTCCTATCTTAACAGGTTTGCATTTATCCTGGGAAAACCAGTATTTCATTTCATTCTTCCCGGCAAAAGTGGGACCCCATTTGCATCTTTCTTGTCAATAACAGGACATCAAGCATGTTTAAATTCTATCTGTCTGTCTTAACAGGTTTGCATTTATCTTGGCAATAGTAGGATTTAATTTGCATTCTTCGCGGGAGCAGCAGGACCTCATTCGCATTTTTCCTGTAAACAATAGGACATTAAGCACATTCAAATTCTGTCCGCCTGTCTTAACAGGTTTGCATTTATCCTGGCAACAACAGGATTTCAGTTGCATTCTTCCCAGCAACAGCGGGACCTCATTTGCATCTTTCCTGTCAACAACAAGACATCAACATTGCTTAAATTCAGTCCGCCTGTGTTAACAGGTTTGCATTTATCCTTGCAACAGAAGGATTTCTGTTGCATTCTTCCCAGCAACAGCAGGACCTCATTTGCATCTTTCCTGTCAACAACATGAAGTCAAGCATGTTTCAATTCAGTCTGCGTATCTTAACAGGTTTGCATTTATCCTGGCAAAAGCAGGATTTCATTTCATTCTTCCCGGCATCAGCGGGACCTCATTTGCATCTTTCTTGTCAACAACAGGACATCAAGCATGTTTAAATTATGTGTACCTGTCTTAATAGGTTTGTATTTACCCTAGGAACAAAAAGATTTCAGTTGCATTCTTCCTAGCAACAACAGGACCTCATTTGCATATTTCCTGTCAATAACAGGAAATCAAGCATGTTTAAATTCAGTCTGTCCTCTTAACAGGTTTGCATTTATCCTAGCAAAAGCAGGATTTCATTTCATTCTTCCCCGCAACAGCGGGACCTCATTTGCATCTTTCCTGTCAACAACAGGACGTGAAGCATGTTTAAATTCTATCTGCCTGTCTTAACAGGTTTGCATTTATCTTGGCAATAGTAGGATTTCATTTGCATTCTTCTCGGGAACAGCAGGACCTCATTTGCATTTTTCCTATCAACAACAAGACAATAAGCATATTTAAATTCTGTCCGCCTGTCTTAACATGTTTGCATTTATCCTGGGAACAACAGGATTTCACGTGCATTCTTCCCAGCAACGGCGGGACCTCATTTGCATCTTTCCTGTCAACAACAGGACATCAAGCGTGTTTCAATTCTATCTGCCTGTCTTAACAGCTTTTCATTTATCCTGACAATAGCAGGATTTCAGTTGCATTCTTTTCGGCAACGGCTGAACCTCATTTGCATCTTTCCTGTCAACAATAGGACATCAAGCATGTTTAAATTCTATTTGCCGATCTTAACAGGTTTGCATTAATCGTGGCAACAACGGGACCTCATCTGCATCTTTCCTGTCAACAACAGGAAATCAATCATGTTTAAATTCTGTCTGCTTGTCTTAACAGTTTGGATTAATCGTGGCAACAGCAGGATTTCATTTGCATTCTTCCTGGAAACAGCGGGACCTCATTTGCATTTTCCTGTCAGCAACAGGACATCAAGCATGTTTAAATTCTGTCTACCTATCTTGACAGGTTTAGATTTATCCTGGCAACAACAGGATCTCATTTGCATTCTTCCTGGCAATAGAAGGACCTCATTTGCATCTATCTTGTCAACAACAGGACATCAAGCACTTTTAAATTCTATCTACTTGTCTTAAAAAGTTTGCAATTATCCTGGCAACAGCAGGATTTAATTTGCATTCTTGCCGGCAACAACTGGACCTCATTCACATTCTTCCTATCAATAACAGGACATCAAGCATGTTTAAATTCTGTCCGCCTGTCTTAACAAGTTTGCATTTATCATGGCAATAGCAGGCTTTCAATTGCATTCTTCTCGGCAACAGTGGGACCTCATTTGCATCTTTCCTGTCAACAACAAGACATCAAGCATGTTTAAATTCTGTGTGCCTGTCTTAACAGGTTTGCATTTATCCTGGAAACAGCAGGATTTCAGTTGCATTCTTTCCGGCAATAGCGGGACCTCATTTGCATCTTTCCTTTCAACAACAGGACATCAAGCATGTTTAAATTCTGTCTGCCTATCTTAACAGGTTTGCATTTATCCTGGAAACAGTGGGACATCATTTGCATCTTTCCTGTCACACACTCAGTTTAAGGGTACCATTCTTCGGAACGGGCAAGTGGGGTGGCTAACACCTTCCCCACTCGTAACTGACTCCGAACCTAAATCTCTTCGTCGAGTCAGGGTTTTTTCCAAATGTTTTTCCCTTAAATAAAAATTTGGTTGCGGCTCCACATTAATCGTAAAAATTCTATTTTAAAATTTTGGCGAGTTCGTCGTCTCGTCGTAATTACGGTTGCGACAATCTGAATATTATTTCTTTATCTCAAGATATGGCCACATCTTTGCACATTGTTTAGGTTCAGTGACAACAACACTATCTTGTCTTTTGAGATGATTTCGAAGTCCTATACATCCCATTTGATCTCTGATCTTACTTTCTAACTGTGGATAATTCTTTAAGCTTTTATTCAAGACAGATTTCATGATTTTTAAATGCTTAAAACTCTTATTATGCTTAAAATACTATAATATTGTCATTTTAATTGGTTAAGCAAAGAAATTCATTTAAACTCCATATGAACCCAAACTCATAAAATATGACAAAGACCACTTAATTGAACATATAAGAAGTCCTGATGACCTACATATGAGAAATAATTATTTATGAAAGTTATTCTTATCAATAATCTTTCTTGTAAATGACCTACACCAACAAATATATATACGTAACAACACAAATAGAAGGAGTGAGACATGAATTCCATTTAGTAGTACAAGGAAAAAGATTACAAAACAATATGTATATACACAAAGATGTCATCCATAATTCATCATATCCAATAGAGGTCAAACATAGCTAATAAATAGTGATATAAGATCATGCAAAGTACATATGCAAGTTCAACTATAAATTTAATATAACATTCATTAATGATGATTGATTCAAAATTGTTTCAAAAATGAATGTGTCTCATTCTACATTATGTTTTATCAATCTTAAGTCTATCATTTCCATATGATTTGATATGTGTGTGGGCCTTTTTTGTTGTCAAAGTATTCCAATTTAACACATCAAGTGTGATAAATATGTGCACATCAAGTTCAAGACAATCACATTAGGTGTCGTTAATATTATCTAATCAATACATTAAGTGGTCCTTAGAATAATCATAACCAACATATTAAGTATGGTAAGTGATCACATCAAGTACCACAAGCGATTTTGTAAAAAATTGTTAACATTATCTTTTATCCATATGCATATGATATATTATGCATAATTTTTTTATTTCTTTATTATTTAATTTCAACCACTCACATCTAGTCATCATGACTATGTGTATCATCATCCACCCATCCACATTTTTGGGGAACTAATTTCTTCCAATCATACAACTAAAATAAATCACCATAATTAATATAAATTTCTATTTTCTTTCATATCAAAATTTCTATTAATGATCAATATAACTCTAATCTTTTGAAGCAGCGTTTAAAATCGCCGATAGATATCTATCCTCTGCACTTGCTCATTTCTGAGCATTAGAAATCATTACTATTTTCAAATTTCAATTTTTATTTAAAACGTTAATTAATATATAGTTCAAAAACATAAAGTTTTTACCATATTTAAAATTTCAAAACTAATTAACTTATCAACATAGTTCAAAAATCCAATACACATAGTAAACTATTTTTGTATGAAACCAATCTTTCCAAAATCATTCTTTAAGAGTTTAGGATTAAATTACTATTTTATAAATTTTATAAATCGTTAAAGGGGATATAACTTTAAATTTCTTGTACAGTTATCATACGAATTATGTGGCCTTAATTTGCTAAACAGCAATCTTATAAAATTGTCATTATAAAATAAATATTAATGTCAAATTATTTCAACTTATCTATATTTTATCGACAAATATCTAGGTTTAAATATAAATTTTTCTATGCATCAAATAGGCCAATGAAATCAATCTTATTTTTGAAATCTCTGTGACATTTTTTCCAAAATTTTCAATTGAGTATTTTATTATACCTACTACACAAAAATATGTTTTGTTTAAATTAAAAGCAATTACATGGTGTTCTCTTTTAAGATCTTATTTCAATAGATCTACATTTATATGATAAAAAATTATACAAATTTATAGAAATTTTCAATATCGATGAAGATTTGGGATCATAACCTCAATATACACATCTGCAAGCACATAAAATATTACATCCAAAGTCAATATACAACTAACAACTATACAATTAAATTTACGATTTCACTAGAACTTCAATATATTTTTTTACATGAACTTAATAATACTTTAATTCAATGACATTATTATGCTTCCATCTCTAACTAATTCAATCTTCAAATTTTCATCCACACATAGCATATTGATATTTTACTCCTACATATATAGCTAAGAATACAAACATAGGACCAAAGAAGTCCTATACTTATTCCATTGTCTAAATTAAATAGGAAAGTATCCTTTCCATTACATTAATGACTTAAACTTTTGAAGAGATAGTGCTCAAGTTTCAAACTCTTCAAAACTTTGTTCCTTTAAAATTCTAGAGCATGATTAATATATAAAATAATTAATTTTAAAAAATAAGTTGTTAAGCATATGAACACCAAGTTGTGAACAAAAGTCAAACTACTCACCATCATAATCTAAAATAAATGGGAAATAGATATTGGAATGCAAATTCGAGCATGTCATTGGAAATTTCTCTCAATGAAAAGATCAAAGATGTGCTCATATGTGAAAAAGGAGGATAATTTGGTGATGAGTAATGGTAAGGGATAAGAATTTCAATAAATAGAGATGAAAATGGTGTTATTTAAAAAATAAGAAATCATAGAAGTGAATATGGGATTGAGATGATTAAAATGGTATATTTGTACTTGAGTTATGATGGAAAAATGGAAATGAATAAGTGAAGAAAGCTCGAATAGAGAGAGAGAGAGATAAAGAGTGTGTGTGAGAGAATCCATCACTTGGCAATCCAAGAAAGAAAAAGAAAGAAAATGGGTTTTGTTCGATGGCAAAATAATAAGATAAAAAGAAGAAAGGAAAATAAAAATAAAATAATAATAATAATATATTTATAAATTATATATTTATTACATTATGAGAGAAAATATCATAAAATAATAGAGATAAAGATTTTTAAACTTTTAAAATTATAGTAGAAAAAATTTAATAGTTTAAAACTAATTAAATATTTCTTATTAGCTTAAGAGAAAATTCGATAATTACATACTTCTCCATTATTTAAGAGAATAGTAAATGTAATATTGGTAATTATATATTTTATTTTAAAATTAAAGAGACTAAAAATTAAATAAATAAATAATTTACCAAAAATATAATAATACTCAATAATATTGTTTTAGAAGAAAATCATCTAATGATGATAATAAATTGGAGTAAATTTGATAATAATAACAATAAAAGGATAATAAATTTGATATCAAAGATAGAATAATAGAGTATCTTTAATATTAATATAATGATTGGCTCACAAAAATTAAGGGATATTACGTTTTCTCGCATCTAATCCTATAATTTTCGTGTAGCATCTCCTTTGTCATCTTTGTCTCAACTTACTTTAAACATAAAAATTTATTTTCCTTTGAATTGTTTGGTGTCTTGTAACGAAGACTCAAATAGAAAAACCTTGTATGTTAGGTTTTCCTTCAGTTATAGGGTGTTAGGTTGAATCAAATGATAAGTATTAGGGATAATATATTTTGAGTTGTGAAATATGAAAAACTTTGTGAAGATTTCATAAGAATGGAGATAGAGCTATTTGATAGATCACATGGCTAACTCGTTTCAAAATTTGGCATGGACTAATGCATTGAGTGATAATTTTTCTAGATTTCATGGATCTACCAATCTTGATGATTAGAGTAATCTTCAACAATACACAATCCTCTTCATGAATCTCTAATGATTTGATCATTTAAATAAGTAGCTTTTTTCTAATCTTGAGAAATCTTCATTTTATCTTGAAATATCTTGACTTTTTCTATCATTTGCTACACTACTAGTCCTAACATTAAATTATCTCTTATCTCATACCAACATAACGACATTCTGAACTTCCTTTTTTATTGTCCATATATTTGTGGATGATATGTAAAGTGTAACACCCTAAATTTCTTTGCTTGATTTTATGAATAATAAGTTAACATTTCTAAAGAGGAAATTGATACATGAAAAATGTGAGTGAAACAATGTATATAAAGTTTTACTCATGAGCAAGTATACTTGTTGGGGTAGAAACAGGGTATTTGAGACCCCCAATGTTGATTCCACAATGACTATTCAAACAATTTATGGAAGAAGTTTAAATTCTAACTTTTGAGCTTACCAAAGAAGGGGTGTATTATGAAAAGGTGAAAGGAGAGAATAAGAAAGTAGAAAAAAATAGAAATAAAAAGCAAAAAACACAAAGGAAAAGTTATACATAAGTATGAGACTTTGGATCCCCTTATAACTTTACTCTATTTTTACCCCCAAATTTCCTTACAAACAATTTAAATGTCAATTGCTAACCACCCATCTAATGTTATTACTATCTAATGATCATGCAATAATAGTAATCTTTACCCTAAGTCCTATCCCTAGTGATTATGCAAGGTAGATAAGTCAAAGAAGCATAAAACATTGGAGGATTTTTTGGTACTATTGAGTAAATAGCTGGTTAGAAGCCTAGGATTCCAATTGATCTTGCAAACTTAGGGATAGTACGATTGCTTACCCTACAACCAACTTAGGGATAAACAAGAGTAGCTAATTCTCATTAATAGATTAAGCATAACAAAGAAACACAATTGTATAAGGAACTATGCACCCATTCATAATGAATGCATAAAATCATTCATAAAGAAAAATGGGATTCAAATAGTTACATCAAAAGGTTCACCAAAGCCCTATAATTTGGGGGTTAGTTACACATAGAAAAAGATGATAAATGAGAAACAAACATCCCAAAAAAAATTCATAATCCTAATCCTAAGATAAGAATCATAAAATTATGTTGCCAGCAAAAGACTCTAACTTATAGTGTGCACTATTTGGTTTTTCCAAGATCCTACTAGAGGATGCTATAAGAAGATATGAAATAGGAGAATGGAGATGGAAATAAAAGATAAGAAGTGTGAGACTTTTGGCCTCATGTGAGGCGTAGGTGGAAGATGGAGATTGATAAGGCACATAGAGGTGTGTTGTAAGGTGTCTTTCTCCCAAGGCATAGCCTGTCGTTTATAGGCATAGATTAAGGCTACCTCAATTGAAAACCAAGTTGACCTATGTTTTCTTCTCAACCGTCACAGTTCCTCTAGGTTACCTGAAGTATTGTCAGGGTTGATTGAGATCTCTTCCTACATCATTAGCGATGACTTGGGCCATTTCTTGCACCTACAAAGGTTGGCACGACTATGTTCAGGTTTGCATGGCCGTGTAAAAAATTCAAGGTCATTATCAGGTCATGCTTAGGTCTACATGGGTGTGCTCCTTTATCAAGTGTGATTGTGCTTAGGTCTGGGCAGCCGTATCGAAATTCTTGGTCGGCTATGAAAGCATACTCAGCCAGGATGGTCATGCTAGCTTCCTCAAAGGGGCATTTTATCCATGTTCTACTCCATCTTCCTTTTATGCCCTTCCCCCCCCTCTTTTTGGCCCAAAATTCACATGGTTTCTAATTCCTTGCTTACGTGACCATTCCTGCAAAGCCAACATAAATTAGGTAGAATTATGATCAAATAATCATTTATTGCATAGTAATTATAGTTAATTTTCTACACATAAATCAATAGAATGGTAGTTTATCACATCCAAAAAACTTAAACATTGCTTGTTCCTAAGGAATGAGAATGTAACAAGTATAGAATTTAAAAATCTTAAATTTTACATGCAATAGACAAATACAATTTCCATCATAGGAAAGATCAACAATAATTTAATTAGGATCTTTTAGTTTCCTGAAATCATAGTCCTAAACCCTTATATTTGAACTCAATTACTTGGGGGTCTTATGAAATTTTTTTTATTATTTTTTGAATATCCTAAGATTTTTCATTCTTTTTTGTTCTTTTTATTCCCTTCTTGATCACTTTTCACTGGTAAAAAACAGGCTTTCTACATCAGTTAAAATTTACTTTCTACATTGGTTATTTAGGTGGTATAGAAATAGACGCTATAGAAAGTCACACTTTCTACATTGATTATGGTCATAACCAATGCAGAAAGTACTTTTTACATCGGTTAATGACACAACCAATGAAGAAAGTTGGATTTTTTAAAAATAATAAGCTTTGAATTTGGTACAACCCGTTAATCAAAACTTGTATAAAAACATTTCGTGTGTATATATTTTTTCCCAGGAAGCCAAATTCTAGAATTACAGTTAAAAAAAGATTAAAAAAAATGTCTAACTCCATCTACTTTTTTACATATTTGCTACCCCTATCAAATATTTAATCCATCACCTTCGAATATCATCAGTCTCCACTTCAGATAAGTGAGTTGGGTCATTGAATGTCTACATTATTCAATTGATCCCAAGGTATTACACATTGTCACAACCGTAATTCTGACGAGACGACGAACTCGTTACAATTTTAAAAAAAAATACAATTTATTTGGATTAAATGGTGTAGCCACCAAATTTTTATTTAATGGAAAAGATTTGGAAAAACCCTAACTCAAGGATGAGATTTAGGTTCGGGAGTCGGCTATGAGTAAGGAAGGTGTTAGGCACCCCACTCGCCTATTCTGAAGAACAGTACCCTTAAACTGAGTATGTGATTATTTGAAAATAGTTTGATCCCTTAATTAATGTGAAAATAAATAGGTTTATGGAGGTTAGCCTGACACGACTTGATCCTGCCCCTACGTATTCCCCAGTGCAATGGGAAACTCAAGGCTTACGTAGTTCTGGTTTGTTTTGAAGGCTTGACCTTCAAAAGTGCTTGAAAAGGAGTATTAGAAGATGAACATGTTGTTTTGAAAAGCTTTCTATTTTTTGGAGGAACCTTCAGTCCACTCATGCATAAGGTCTGAGGCAGCTAAGGTTGCACAGGGGCTTATACGAACCCCTAAACATCGAACAGCAGTGTAGACCGCCAGTTTCCCATTTAGAGTTCGTCGCGTGAGACTATAGATCCCAAAGCATTTTGGAAAAAGTTTTATTTTTGGGAGGAACCCTCAGTCCACTCATGCACAAGGTCCGACGCAGCTAAGGCTGCACGGAGGCTTATACAAACCCCTAAACATCGAACAGCAGTGTAGACCGCTAGTTTCCCGTTTAGAGTCCGTTGCGTGAGACTGTTGATCCCAAAAAGAATTAGTTTAAAAAGAACAAGGTCAAGAAAAGAATGGGGCTTGACTTGCATAAGAAAAGAATTTGATTCAAAAGTTGATTTAAACTTTGAGGAATTGGGCTCGATTTAAGTTGGATTTGAGGCAAGACGAGTTTTATTTGGAACTTGAGGAAAAAGAGTAAATCAGGTTTGAACTAGGATAAAATTTATTCGGACCTTGAGGAAGAGAATTAAATTTGATTTGACTAGAACAATTTTGGACTAAAATTTGAAGAAGAGAATCAAATTTTATTTGAAAAAAGACAAAAGAATTTTGGATTAAAATTTGAAGAAGAGAATCAAATTTTATTTGAAAAAAGAAAAAGAATTTTGGATTAAAATTTGAAGAAGAAAATCAAATTTTATTTGAAGATTTGAAAATTAAACAAAAATGGGTGAGAAGAAAACTTAGTTCTTTTTAGAAAAAGGGTCGATTTTATGATGCAGTGCGGTATGCAGCTTGGGACATGCAACAGTGAACGTATGGGTCTGGTGATAGTGCACTTTGATAAGCATATGAATCGTACGGTCCAATTTAGTCCCACCTTTGGATCGCCCCTAATCGTATGGACCAATTTTAGCTATCCTTTTTGGATCATCAAATGTGGCCTTTAAGCTGAGCGCTTAGGGGCTCCTTAATATAAAAGAAAACAGAGCTGCCTAAGGTTCGAACCCAAGTCATGGAGGTCATGGACACTAAGCAATGCCACAAGACCACCCCTTTTGTTGAGTTTTAGACATCTTTAATCAAAATTTAAGGTACACCCAGAAGATGTATAGATTTACATGAGATACTGATCTTCTACAAGTCATGCAAGCTTCACCATGCAGTATGAGGGAGAGCAGTATCCCTGTGATGCTAGCTCAAATTGAGCCCCGCGGTTCTGCTCCTTGGTGAGCATACATGCACTTCCATTAGCACCAATTACAATGCCTTGGTCTACGGGATTCTGGTGCCATTCATACCACCCCTAGTCCTTAACTTCACTTGTTTCTCCTTCCTGTGCAATAGCATTGGGCTCAAATGGAACATGAAAGCGTTCCCAATACCTTGCAAGACAAAGCCCTATCTCCTGGACTCTTTCTGCTGGCCTGAAATCAGGTTATGGTAGCTCAATCCCTGTCACGCGCAGCTTCAGGGGGCCACCAGGTCACCTCGATAGACAATAAATAAGAGCATGCCACTAGAAGCCATAACGAGTGCCAAAATATTTGATAAGCTTTCCTATGTCCGTAAGCAGAGGTTTTCTGGAGGATAAAATAGTATAAATTTGAGTACCAGTGTCAGCCAAGCAAGCTTCAAGAGCATCTACAAAACAATAAGCAAGCCTTTGAGTCCCATCACCCAGCAGAGAAGCGTGCTGCCTTATCTACTTTAATGTCTCCTTAGCAGTTGCATGATCATCAGAAGAAACAAATTGTGCACATACAATCAATAGTGTCCTCAGATCCGCAGTTCCCTTTTGGTTGTCGTGCTTCTTAACACAGCCCTCTCTACCACCAGATTGCCTTATTTCCACACCTTGTGCCCAACAGAGGAAAGGTGGTTTGTAGTACAGAGGCCTTGTAGTTGTAACCCGTAGGACCGATGTTACTCCAGTGATACTCAACCGGGTTGCTAGTGCTAGTGGTACCAATACTGCCAAAATCACTCAAGTTATCACTGCAGAGACTGTCATCCGGACTCTCCACATTGTGATGGTTGGATGAACTATGAAACCTGATTCTGGGATGTGTAATCAACAAATTCAGAGACTTCCTCTTCGTGGTCAAGTTGGCAGGTTCATAGGCTTTGAGTTATAAGCGTCAAATACGTGCAGTTGAAGCATGATTTGTAAACAACCAATTAAGATCTGCAGGAATTGTCCTTGGTGTTTAGAAAACACTGCTCTCTTATTGATTCATATACCAAGCTTTGTGTGATCCAATTCCTGCAACCTTTTAAAGGGAGTTTGAATTACTGTACTAGAGATGTAACACTTGTTGCAACAATGTGCTTTTGATTTCTGCTCATTATCTCATGCTGAAAGCCAATGCGTTAGTTGAAAGGACTTGCATACTGATTCCCGTTCTGAGCTTTTGTAGGATCAGGTAATCTTATTGAAGTTGAAACTCTGACCAGATCTTGTGCAAGGGAATATCTGGGCACACTTAGCAAAGTCATGTCTTTCGCTCAAAATTCATGTAACATGGTGGAAGTTTTAGCCTCGTTCCTCCTTATGATATCGGGATCAGCAAAGGCTTCAACAAGATTTAACTCTAGACCTCAAATTCAGCGGCCATGATTATGAGATTCTCGGCCTGGATTTTCCTAAAGTAATAGTACCAGATTTACATTCCTTGACTCTACCAAGTTCTATTGATGGTTTCCCTATCTAAATTCTCGTCACCGCCAGTGACATTCACAATAATTAGGATTTCCTGAACTGGTTCTTGTTGAAATAATCAGTAAACTTCTAGATTCTAACCACAAGTGCAACCATATGAACCTGGATTATTTGATTGAATGTAAACAGAGGTCATTTATAGTTCAAGAATCATGTGACAATGGCGCCTTCTACACATTAAATGCAAATGAGTATATGCAGATCTCACATTCTAAGGGTATGTAGAAGAAATCTTGGTCTTACCTGGAAGATTTTCCAAAGCTTTGGCCCTGATGAGATTCCACAACGACGAAGATGGTTCTACCAAGAGGAATCCAATCAAAGCAATGGTCGATGATGGATAACCAAAATTTCTTCCTCACAGATTCAAAATTAGACAGGCTTAATTCTAGAAAAAACCAGAGATCTTCTTCCCCCTCCGTTCTCTCTATCTCGATCCTACTCCCAGCGTCTATTAGAGACTTCCCCTTCTGTGCATGTGAAAGAAATGGCCCTAGGTAGCCTCCATTCAAGAATCCCCCTCTCCCCTTTTCAGTTTCTGTTTTATCTCCCCACTTTCTTTTTCCTGCCTTTTTCTGTTTTTAAGTCGTTGTTCTTTTTTTATTTTTGTTAACTATATATATATATATATATATATATATTGATCACCTCACTTTGTGTTATTTTTTCTTTGTGTCATTTTTATCTTTTTCTTTTTCCACTTAAAATATTTTTTATTCCTTTCTCATTTCCTTCCTTTCATTCCTCTTTTATTTATTTTTCATTTTTGTTATTTTTGTTATTTTTTTGTTTTCTATCTTTTCTTTATTTATTATTACTTTATTGTATTATTTTTTATTTTTTATTTATTTATTTTTATTATTATTTTTTGTTGCTATTTTCCAATTTTCATTTTTATTTGATTTTCGCCTTTTTGTTTTTATTCTTCGCTACTTTGTTTGTTGCTTTGTTTATTTTTTTTTAGATTAGTATTGGTTTCTTGATTAATTATTACAATTAGGGCCCAGAGACATAATTGAGTGTTTACACACACACACACATATATATATATATATATATATATATATATATATATATATATATATATATATATATATTATAATCTTTACTAAGATGTGAAAATTGGAATTACCTATACCTATGAATCAACAACGCTTGGGAAGACAGTTTCAAGGATATGGCTCATAACATATTATCTACGCTCTATGCCTCCAACTTGTCTTTGGCACTACAAAAAATTGGATAAATAATTACTACATAATATAAGAAAAATATTATTAAACAAATAAGTTTTTAAGTGCTTACACGTGGAACAATCCATGTTGGTCTTTTAAGAATTGCTTAATGGTTTCCTTTCAGTAGATTTCATACGTTCTTTACTATGATATATAAAATAATTAATTGGGAGATATCTTAATTGTATAAATAAATATCATATACCAAATAATATAAACTTACAAATCAAAATGCTTTGTAATTTCTTTCTTTGCTTTAGTCTATGCAAAGGATATAAGGATAACCAAGTTTTAAGCAAGACAACTAATGATCATTTGCCAATGAGACCTGAAAATTTTTGTTAAGAAATAGTGAAAATACTTCAATTTATTTTAAATGAAATTCACTTGGAAATTTGAACTTATGAATGATAATATGGTGTTAAGGAACACTGCTTCTCTGTCGTCAGCCCACTCTGAATGTATGCTTAGATCTCGATAGGCTTATTCTTGGTGTTTTAGATATGTAGGAGGTCAATGAAGACATAAATGTGATAGCTCCCACTTTGTATGCATAGGAAATGGAGGTACCTAAGTAATTTCAATAAATCTAAGTTTGATACTTAGTAAAAGTGATATAGATTTAGAAATATAGAATGGGATTGAAGTGGGCTTGCTTATGACATCCGCTTCTAAATTTTTTTGCAAAGGATGGTCTCCTAGCTGTAAGGAAAGTGTAAAATAATGCGAAATCAGATCAAGTTCAGGTTCCTTTGGTTTGGGTGGAACATCCACTCTAGCAAAAACCTCAGGTTCCTAAACAATATATCATAAACATTAGTAACCATGATATTTAAATTAAGTAATAACAAATAATTAAAAATTAATATCTATCTTTAAGTTGGTGCACAAGTCTTTTAGGCTAGAGAATGAAATGATTTGGATCTTGTGCCACTGTTTGAAACTCCTTAGTAGGAGCAAGAGCATTTGCATCAATAACTTGTTCAACCACCACTCTCACTTTATCATCCTTAATTTGGATGTGGTGTATTGTTGAACTTAAGTGGTATACATTCCTAACAATAACTACATGCCGAGGATCTTCTGCATATAACTCATGGTCATCTAGGATCTGTAGAAGCTACGCTCATCCTCTAATGGAACTCACATCCACTATGTTACTTTCCTTTTTGCTCACACCTCTAGGAAGGATGCAGTTTGTCCTATGTATTTTGTTATTGGTAAGGTCTGAAAGATGCCAACTCCTCTTTAAGATTTTGCCCAATTTTCTCTCTCAATTTTTCTACAAGCTCCTCATTAATCTTTTGTCTTATCTCCTCTCTAATGGCCTCCAACTGCTTCCTAGACATAGTTTCTTTCCCATACACTTGTTTAACAAAAGTGTTTGAACCATTCTGTTCATATCCCCACACCTCATCCAACAACAAAAACACGACTTAGATTCTTTGGTTGCCCAACAGTGGCAATGAGGATATCATCTTGTCCCCTAGGCACAAAGGCTCCTTAAGAGCTTTGTTCAACCAGATAATCCTATAAAAATATATGAATCAAAATGTTAACAATGTCTTATTTGATAATATAAATAGAAAAGTAATTTTTGACTTAATTACTTATAGTCCCCTCAATTACAAATCAAGATGGGTTGGAGGTATACTCTCTAGAAGGTATCTGTTGTGCTCTCTTCCATTTCTCATGGAGACTAGGTGGAGTTGGAGGAGAAACCACACCAGATGAGTTTGGGTCAGAGGATGCTTGATGTTCTCTCTACTTTTGTTGCAAAATCTTCCTCTAGCAACTCATAGCCCCCACGAGACAATCTTTGGGGATAAAAGTTCTTTATAGCAATTTCTTGTCCCTTTCTTCTTCTCTTCTATTTTGATATGTTAAGATAATTTAAAAAAAAAACCTATTTTTAAAGTGAAATAATATGATATGGAAACTAATTTAAATTAACATACAAGAAATGCAAGATCTTGTTTACTTTGAAGAAATGCTTGCCAGGTATCATCATTAAGGAACCAATATTCCTCATATGGAGAAACATCTTTTAATGGCCCATAATTCTGTTTACTCATAAGGTGTGTCTTAAACCCCCTCCAACATTCAGTTGTAAAGGAAAGCCATTCCCTCTTAAGTACGTTTATGTCAGGTACAACATAAGTAAGCTACATGACACAATATAGATAAGTTAATAATTGAAAATCATATTTATTACATAAATACTTAAAAATAAAAGTGTTCAACGTACCATGATGGTTTCTCAAATTTTCTCTACATCATCCCAATCCTTCTTCAGGATATTAGCTTTATTATGTCCAAGAAGGGCAACATAGCTCTTGAACTTTGTCTTGTTTGGTCTCAAAGGATTTCTAGTTATCTAATCAAATTATATTGGAATCCTTTGATCACCACTTTAGCTAAGATTTTATTTGCTTAACTGTGTGGCTCGTCTTCCTTTCTTTTGCCTAGATTGGCTATCAAATCCACTCTATGAAGAAAGGTTCTTAGATGGATCAACCATGTCCCTGTTCAAACATTTAAAATGTACTAAATTAAAATTTTATCAAATATAATATAAAGAATTTTAGTATCTAATTAAGTTACAAATTCATGAAATGAAACCTATTATGATCACAAATTCAAATTTAAGAGAAATACAACACATTATTTATAGGTAAAAGCAAACTATTCATAATCTAAGGATGTTAAAGGGTAAATTTTCAAAGCATTGGCCTTCGTTACTAAATTATTTAGTTTCCTTGTAATTAAATCAGATGCAATCCATTTAAGATAAGTGTAGAAAATTACTTGCATATGGAGCCAATACATATTTTAAATTCTTAACTTATTCACTTTATAGTTAGTTAGACCCATTAAAGGAAGTTTTAACTGGCACAACATCAATAAGGTCTACCAAAGTGATATTTTAATCTCCTTTAATCTAGGGATGATATTTTGGTAAATTTATGTACTTTGTTTAGAAAAAACTAATAGAGAAAATAAATTAAAAAAACATAAAATGCTACTTGGTCTCAAAGGTCTAGCAAAAAACAATGATTTAGTACATCTCAATTATGATATTGTGACGTGTTGTCCATGATGAAGATAGTTGGACACACATTATGACTTAACATAGCTTGGTCCATGTCAATGTTATATTTAATTTATTCACCATTGGTATATGATTAAAAGGTTTAACAACATCACAATACAAGGAAACTAGCCAAACCCTTTCACCCTATCTGCCACCGTGTCCTATATAATCTTTCTAGTATTTGAGTATATTCTTGGATTTATATATCTACATAACATTTTCCATTACCATCGATCTTGGAGGACCCTGGATTTATATAGGAAGCTATAGGATAGGGCATTTGTCACTTCTATAATAAGTCATTCTAGATTTTTAATTACTTAAACAACTAAAGAGGAAAAGGTTAAAATGTAAACTAAAACATTTGAAGGATGTAGAAATAAATTTAAATTTTATATCTCACCCTATACTACACTATCCTTTGTATCATACCTTCACCAAACAAATATTGAGTATCTAGTCTAGAACAAAGATGGAGATTTCTGTGAAAGATTTTCGTATGCTCAATGGAAATAAGAGGCATGACACAAATTAAGTGAATCAAGATGGGTGCAAGGGGTTGTCATGGCAATCAAACAAAACCATAGGGGAAATAATCAGGCAACCTTGGCAACAAGCTCTGGAAAGAGAAACTCGAAAATTTACCTGGAAAAGAAAATATGAAAATGAAATAGGCCTTAGAAGAAAAAGGAAGAACGATGTCAACAATGCCACTAAAAATTAAAGCCTGGCAATGAAAAGAATGGCAGGACGATGGCTCCGAACTTTGAAGAACCAATAAAAACATTGACATTAGCAACAACAATGCAAGTAGAATAAATCATCGACAATGGCAATGCAAGCAGAATAGTAGAATAGGTCGATAGTGGCAATGGAAAAATGTTTCGAAAAGTAGAATGGCATGATGAAGACGATGTCCTAATTAAAAATAGAACTTCTGCATTAGTTCTCCCCACACCCGATGTAGAAAGATATTTTAACATCGGTTGAATAAGAAACCGATGTGAAATTTGGACTTTCTACATTGGTTGAAAAAGAAACCAATGTAGAAAGTCTATTTGTTACATCGGTTGTAGGGAAACTGATGTAAAATCAGGTATCTACATCAATTTCTCTTTCAATCGATGTAGAATCTTACCCATTTATTTAGAATAATTCCATTGCATTTTTTCTACATTGGTTCATAAATAACTTATTTTACTGCAATTATAATCTAAAGGTACCTAAAATTATATCAAGTAAATGAGAGGTGCCAAAGAATATTTTCGAGCTCAAAAGGGGGACTAAGTGATATTCTAGATCCATTTTCATTCAAAAAACCTAATTTACTTTTTATTATTTTCTTATAGTCAAATTAACTTATACAAGTTTTGACAAGATTACAAGACAACTTCTAAAATGTACAAGCTGGAGGGGAAAAACACAATAAAGAGATAATAAAAAGGTTAGGTGCTATCAGAATTAGGTTCAATCCTTCACTAAGGCTACTGTAGTGTGAAACAAGATGATAAGGAACATGGTTAATTATCAATTATTTAGTTAAAAGTTTCCATATCCTTATGAAATTTAGTAAATGTATGTTACAAAATATTAGAGGCTTCTACAACTTACCAAGAATACAGAAAAAATTAGGTTTATCACCAGGTACAAGAGATTTTATAAAAAAATTGAGGAGGAATATTCCTCATCAAACTTATTCTTCTACCATTCTCTTAATATATTTGGAAAAAATTATTTCTTGAGTTAGAAAGGATTGGATATAGGATGAAGGATGTGTGATTTTGAAAATGATAGTTAGGAGGGAGAAGGTCTCCCTTCTCAAACTTTAGCATTTACATATAGTAAATTATATAGGTATAATGCAGAGAAAAGGAAAAGTAGGACTTTCGTGAATTCTGGTTAGTTATTACATATAGCACCCTTAGACCCAAAAATGCTTTAACCTAGTGCATTTTTGGATGGATTTGTTATTTCATGTTCATGGTTGGGAAAGAAGTCTAATAAGTTGTATGATTCAAATCCATACAGAAAATACTTCCTAATTTATGCTTCAACCCAGGTGCATTTTTGGATGGATTAATTATCTCATGTTCATAGTAAGGAATTAGGTCTAAGAAGTTGATCATGTTCTACATAGTTCTAGTTGGTTATTTCCTTTTATCAAATATTGAACCCTTTATATTTTCTTTATTTTATTTTATTTATAATTTTTTTATTATCCTAGCTAGTCAATTCTTATCAAATGGTATTAAGAGTTATTATTTGACATAGTAGGTGTTTCATATTTCTTATTATTTCTATTTAAAAAATTATCAAAAAGAAAAAATAAAAAGTAAAAATTAAAAAAAGAACAAGTGCAAAAAAAATGTAATAAAAAATAAAGATATTCCTTTAAATCCTAAATCCAACAAAATATTTTCTATGTGAGCATTTATTAAAAGTTAATCATCTATCGTCACATGTCTGGATTAAGCCTAAGAAATTGGCAATTATTGAATCATTTAATAAGAATTTGGTTCCAAGAAGCTTAAGAAGATATTTCAAGATTTGAAAGCGGAAAGAATATAAAGTGTGGAGTGTGTAAACAAGAGCCAAAAGTATAAACACTTATTGGAAAGAAATTTGTTACATCCTATTGTTTTCTTTACAAATGATAGAAAATCAAAAGAGTGAACAAGGATTAAACATTCTCCAATTGCAAACATTAATGGGTAAAATTGAATGGATTCTTGATAAAAATAGAGAAAATTTATGAACAACTAAATCATAAGGATGATCGATCAAAGATGAGATGATCGATCTAATGTTAATTTAGAGCACTAAGATAAGGATGGTGAAGATTAGCATAGAAGGAAAATATTTGAGTAAATTAAGCCAAGGACACATAAAGATATAAAAGATAATATTAGTGGAATCAAAGTTCTTTCATTTTAGTGGAAAAATAATTCAAAGATGAATTTAAAGTGAGAGATGTGAGTGGAAGAAATTTTCTCATGTTGGAAATTCTTTGAAAGTGAGAAGGTAAATGCTTACTATAGAATTTACTAATTATTCTCATGTGTGGTCGTATCGAGTCAAAAAAGAAAGATATTCATATGGAAAATAGCTCTTCAATACTTAGGAATAAATGAAAGCAATCATGATAAGATAATTCATCCTATCCTATTGTTGCAAGAAAAATGTGAGTATAAAACTCTTTGCCAAGTTTTACCTATGGGAAAACATACTCATCAATCTCATAGAGACTATGCCACCAATTTATATATGAAATTTGAATTCTAATCTTTTAACTCACCAAAAGAGGATTTGATGTTTATTTTCAAAAGAGGTAAAAGAAATAGAAATAAGATTTCTATTATATGATAAATAAGATAATATGGTGCAAGTTATTAAAAATTTAAACGGCTTTGGATCCCATTGTGACTTTACTTGATTTTACCCTAGTCCCTCCTAGTTCAATTGCTAACCACCTATGTTAATTCTACTGCTCCTCCTTGATCCGTTAGTAGCAGTAATCCTCCTTCTAAATACTATCCCCATTGATCCTATGATATAGGTAAATAAAAGAGGTATAAATTTTAGGAGGGCGTTAACTACATGTTAGGTAATTAACCGGTTAGAAACCTAGGTGCCAAATTGATCCTCCAAGACCCTTAAATTCAGATATCCTATAGTTCCACCAATTGGGAGTGATACAATCGTCTAACACCCAACCAACTAACAAATTAATAGAATTGGCCATTTCCTATTAATGGATGAAGCTCAATAGAATAATATAATTGTAATAATGAAAACACTATTTGAAAATGGAAAAATAGGGTTCAAGAAATACACATTACAAAGTTTACCAAAGCCTCATAAAAGAAGAAAGTAGTTATTCAATTAAAAATAGCCCACAAATATCCATAACAAAGGTAAAAGAAGAATACAAAACTGGTGTTGCTAACAAAGTTGGAAACTACTCTGAAAGTGTACCACACAGGGATTGCTCCCACCAAGATCCTACAAGATGATGTCAGAGAAAAAATTAGGATTGGAGAGGTTTGAAATAAAAGATGGAGGAAAGGTAAGGTTATGTCTTGTGTAACATCCCAATTTTATAAGATGAATGTGTAAACACCTAATTATGTCCGAGACCCTATTTTAATTAATGAATAAACAGAAAGTAGAAGAATAAATAAGAAAAAATAATAAACACAAAAAAAAAGAGAAAAGAAAAAGAGAGGGGCAGAAATGCAAAAAACATAAGAAACAGACAATGGGATAAATAAACAAACGAAACATAAAACTGGAAAAATGGGAATAAAACATAATACAAAAATAAAAATCTCAAAAAATAAAGAAAATAGTAAAATAGAAAATATAAAAAATAAAAGTACAAAAATTAATAATTGCATGTTTTTTTGGAATTAGTAAAAGGAAAAATAAGACCAACAAAGCTTTTGAAAAGGATAAAAAACAGAGAAAAGAGAAAAGCCAGATTAATAAAATAAATAAATATATCTATAATCACTAAATGAAAAGAAAAGGAAAAAGGAAAATAAAGCAAAAAAGGAAGGCCAAGCTAATAAAAAGGGGCAGGCCCAAAAAAGAAGGGATAAATAAAGGATGGGGGGGTTTGGTGGGGCAAAGATCGCAGAGCGTGAAGGATTTTGGGGGAAGTTCTCTCATCTCTCAGGAGAACTCTAGAAGCGAAAAGCTAAGGCTTGAAGAATCGTGCAGAATCCATCCAGTTCCTCATAGATCCTATCAGAGGAAAAGGAAACAGCTCATTCATTGTGCATCATTTAGTTGTCACAGCACTGTAACTAGTAGAGAAAGAAGATCTCCTCTTAGCTACTCGCAGGTTAGTGTTATTCTCTCACCCCCTTTTTGCTTAGCAATGAAAATCTCTTATATGCTTCATGCAAAATTGGAATTGGCTGCAAACTTTATCGTCAATTATTGCATGCTTTGGTACAAGGATTTAGAGTCTGCACTCGATGATCTGCTTCTCTAAATGAATATGTATTCAAATGGCAATCCGATGCCACAACTCTGGATGATTTATTTCTCTAAATTTATATGTATTCAATTGGCGATCTGATGCCAAAACTCTAGATGATTTGTTTCTCTAAATTTACATGTACTCAATACTATGATCCGATGCCACAACCTAATTCAAATCCCACTCGATGAACTCGGTTTATAAGTCACCATAGGAGGTGTATTTCTCCTTTTCCGCACAAATCCTACTCGTCTAAGTTCGATAGGATGAATGTCCATGACAATAGAGTTGTAGCATCTCTAAGGTTAGCATAAAAAACAAATAGGCGAATTGTAGGTTGTAAATTCAGAGCATGAGCCAGAGTTACATACCGAACCTGTTCTGGTTTTGAGAGTCGGCATGGGAAAGTAAAGTAAGGAGCCTTGGCAATAATAGTATGATAGGAAGCTGCTCACTCGTCCGACTTAGTCATTTCACCCTAAGTCTACGGTTACCTTGCATCGGCCTTAGGCAAGAGTACCTCCCAGAGGCATGATCACTGTTTAGTTTCCTCGCAGAAGTTGATACCTTTGTCAATCTGGGAAGAGTGGCTGCCTTCCTGTTTCGGCAAGTCGCACCCACGAATGCACACTTAACACTAATGCATTTCCTTCCTTTTTATTAGTCTTCATCCTCAGATACATTGCTAACCGATTCCTACCCCTTGAGTGTTGAACTCCCATAGAATCCCATTCGAGGGGTGAATGAAGGAAGGGAGCTTGCACTGTGCCACTGTCCCTACGCCCCATGAAGAAGGAAAGTTCACGATGTCTCACTTTCTTAGTAATGCTACTCGTTCCAAACAATCCCGGTGCTAGACATAGTTAGTAAGAAGGTCATGCCAAGACTGTGATGTTCTGCTCCTCTAGCAGCGCTACCCATACTGTTTCTAAGCAGAACTAGTAGGAGCCCAAGGAGACAAGACTGACCATTTTACACTAGCTAACCCATTTAAGCGGAACCTTGGTTATACCTCCCTATAGCTCTAGAGAAATACAAACTGTTGACTCACAAAGAAAGCCTCGCAAGCCAGAGATGATGGTGGGTGTAAGATCCAGAGAGTAGGCTGATCGGTGTCGATTGAGAGGTCCATAAAAGTACGCCCATGGAGTCTGAAATGCGTCCACGCGAGGGCAATGATCCCCATGTGTCCGTCGCATCGCCTCGCACCACAAATCATGTAAAAGCGCCCCATGTGCCACACTCCAAGTGTTCCCTTGAACCCTCGTCGTCATAGACGTAGGACCCCACGCCACAACGTCCAAGCGAGGCATAGCCTGGTAGCTTGCTCGCCTTTATGCACAAGGCGGTGGAGCTTGTACCACCCAGAACTCTTCCTACACTTCACTCAAAAACGGATCAGGACTCCCCCAATCGCGTACGTCTCGACTCTTACATGCAGCTAGGATTGCTAGCTCACTCCTGCGTTAGGTGGTGAAACGACCCCGAACCATGCAAAGCTAGGGTCTTCCCCCATGTCTGCGATTCTCAAAGCTCCAAGAGCCCAAGCCTCAACATGTAAACTTAGAGGACGTGGCCACTAATGCTCACCCCAATGGAGATCTTAGGTAGAAGGGGACCTCGTTGCATGGGTGCCCAACAAGGGAAGGAGATCGTACCCACTTCCATGCAGAAAGAGACAAAGCCAATCAAAGCGGAGGGCCCCCTCCAGCAAATTTTATTTGTACCTTTGGAGTCTCTTGAAATTTCATTTAAATCCCTACATTTCCAGTTACTGCAATTAAGCCCCTGAACTTCCCGAAATTACAATTAAACCCCTGAATTTTCTAAAATTCCAATTGAACCCCTGTATTTTCTAAATTCTAGTTGAACCTCTGAACTTTCTAAAATTCCAATTAAGCCCCTGAACTTCCCAAAATCACAATTAGGCCCCTAAACTTCCCAAAATCCTAATTAGGCCTTTGAATTTTCCTAAATTCCAATTAGGCCCCTGGATTTTCCAAAATTCCACTTAGGCCCCTGAACTTTCTAAAATTCAATTTAGGCTCCTGAACTTTCCAAAGTTCCGATTAAGGCCCCCTAACTTCCCAAGATTCCAATTAAGCCCCTGAACTTTCCGAAACTGTAATCCAGTTCGTATACTTCTCCTGATTCGAATCGGGCCTCTATATTCTCGTATGCCCTAAATCACACTTGATTGTCGCCCCTAAAGTAAAATTATTTTTTTTTTCGTTTTGCAATTCCTAATCTCACGCGATGAGCTCTAAGCACGAACTGGTAGCTTTTTCTGCTGTTCGATGTTTAGAGAGTCGTATGGGCCCAAGTGCAGCCGTAGTTGTCTTGGACCCTGTGCATATGTGGATTGGGAACGCCCTCCTTTTTAACGAAATAAAAAACTCATTTTGCATTTCCTAGTCTCACGTGACGAGCTCTAAGCACGAACTAGTAGATTTTTCTACTGTTCGATGTTTAGAGATTCGTATGGGCCCAAGTGCAGCCGTAGTTGTCTTGGACCCTGTGCATATCTGGATTGGGAATGCCCTCCTTTTAAACAAATGAAAAACTCGTTTTGTATCCCCTAGTCTCATGCGACGAGCTCTAAGCACGAACTGGTAGCTTTTTCCGTTGTTCGATGTTTGGAGGTTCGTTTGGGTCCAAGTGTAGTCGTAGTTGTCTTGGACCCTGTGAATATGTGGACTAGGGGTCTCATTCAAAAAAACTAGCAAAATACTCTGTTCAGACGCTTTCGAAGGTCAAGCCTTCAAACCAGAACTACGTAAACCTTGAGTTTTCCATTGCACCAGGGAATACGTAGGAGCAGGATCAAGTCCTGTCAGGCTAACCTCCATCAAGTTATTTATTTTTACTCTAATTAAAGGGATCAAACAATTTTCAAAAAAATCACACACTCAGTTTAAGGGTACCGTTCTTCGGAACGGGCGAGTGGGGTGCCTCACACCTACCCCACTCGTAACCGACTCCTGAACCTAAATCTCTTCCTCGAGTTAGGGTTTTTCCAAATCTTTTTCCCTTAAATAAAAATTTGTTGGCGACTCCACTTAATCGAAATGAATTATTTTTTAAAATTTTAGCGAGTTCGTTGTCTCGTCGGAATTGCGGTTGCGACAGAATGTTTAAAGCTACAAATAATTCCTAGAATGAAACTAGGTAGGATTGGAGCCAAAAACAGAGGAATTAGAAAGTTAGGTGCAAATGATGAAAATGCCTCTGCACTTAGGCATTTTTTGCATAGAGTTAGTCAATTCCCAGAAAAATATTAAATGACCTTAGATTAACATGGGAATGACTAAAGGTATTTTAAAGGTCAAAGAAATAATTTGGGTAATTTTTTGGCAATACTGAGAAAAATTATGAAAACGCCCCTGGAAAGTCAGGAGCGCAAGAAAAAGTGATGAGCAAGCCAAAAATGGGCCCTACACTCAATTGCATGAAATTAATCATGTGGAAAACCTGGTGTTGAGTCACCAAACTCATGATTAACCATGATCAGTAAAAAGACTAATTAACCTTGGTTAATTAAAAGTAGAGCATGCTTAGGCTAAGTTAAAGATAGAGATAAACTTAGCCTAATTAACATTAATCTAAACCTAAAGGGATAATTTCTTCAATTATGAATTATTTTGGAAAATAGAAAAATCTAGGCAAAACCAAAATACTTCTAAGTGTAAAAATATTTCTACTTTTCCCATAAGTAGCTGAAACCACTTAGCACCCCTTGGGACCCCATTTGCTTCAACTTTTGTAGCTTAAACACTTATCCAAATCCTCTCTATTCTCTCTAAGTTCATCTTAGCTCAAAACACCAAAATCTCACACTTTAAGCCTAAGTCTCCATCTTTGAGACTTAAGCCAAATCAAGACTCTAAACACCAAAGCCCCACCACCTTCACTTTTCAAACATGTGGACCAGCCAAGAAGAGGCCCAAGGCAGCCACCAAAGCCCCACCAACACCTAGTAAAGTCTTCAACAAGTAGGACCTTTTTACTTGTCTTTTAATGGTGTTTTTGTTTTCTTTCATGGATCTTTTTTCTAAAATATGTACATCTCCTTTTGTTTTCACTTGTGAGGGCTTAAAAATGTATTTGAGTCATTTAAAATCAGCCCTACCAATTTTTAGTGACTTTTGAAAAGAAAAATAATGTTTGGTTGGTTTAAAGTGCTTTTAAGGAACTTAGAAGATATTTAATCAGTGGAATTTGTTTAAAAATAATTTCTGAAACATTAATTAGTTTTAAGTACTCATTAGCAAAGTTTTAAGCCAACCAGGTTTAAGAAAAGTAAATCCAAAATCTAGAAAAGTGGCATTCGGCCATTGGTGGTTAAATCACTTAGAAAAGATTTTAATTTCTAACTAGGGTTAAATAAAGACCCTTCATATGTAAATATAATGAATTAAAAGTGTGGTAAAGTCTTAAGATAGGAATAGGGACCAATTGACCACTTTAGGTAAATGAATCTAGGGTTAAGAAGAAAATTGTGGAACCCTAAGTCTAAGGAGTGGCATTCGGCCACCATGAGCTTAATTAATAAAGGACGGTTTTTAATTCTTAATTAGGTCAAATTAATGATCCTCAACATGTAAGAATGACATATTTAAAGTATGAGAAAGATAGGATTTAAGGGAATAGGTCATTCGGCCACCTTGGAGTAAATTAGCCTAGGAGAAGAATTGATTCCTAATTACCTTAACTAGACATTCTTTGGTTTAAAACAAAAAGGAATTGCAAAGGTTTCAGAGTTATTTAGACTTAATCATTAAAGTAGTAAAAAGGAAGTCATGAGTTAACATACTTCAAAGACTAATTCTAAGCATGTTTAAGAAAGATGATTAGGACTTCGAATATGAAGTTAGAAGGAAACTAAGTCATTTAGCGAATGATAAGGAAGTTCTAAAAGTGTTTGTCATAACTGTTGTAAACACTCAATTATGTTCGAGGCTCCATTTCGAAATTAATTAATAAAGTTTGTAAATATATTAATTAAAACTTAAACAATAAAACAGAAATAAATGAAAATAAATAAATATAGAAAAAAACAAAATAAAGAAAAATTTGAAAATAAAAACAAAAAATCAATAAAACAAAATTAAAAAGAAAAAAGAAAATATAAAAAAATATATATTAAAAAAAGAACAAGGGAAGGTGAAAAATAAAAATGATAAAGTACAAAATTAATAACAAATAAATACAAAATATATAAAACAAAAGAAATAAAAAATAAAAATAAAAAATAAAATAATAAATAAAATCTGAAGTTGTAGAAATTAAAAACCGGAAAAACAAAATAAATAATAAAACAAGAAATAAACAAACAAATAAATAAAGAAAAATAATAAAGTTGAAAAATAATAAAGTTGAAAAATATAAATAATTTAAAAGTATATACATGATAAAAAAACAAAATATTATAAAAATAACATAATAAAAAACAAAAACGAAAAACTGAAAAAATAATAAAAAGAGAATTGAAGAAAAATAAATAAAAAACAAAAATCCAAAACTTTAAGAAATTAAAAAGCTGAAAATATGTAACTAAAACAAATAATAAAATCCAAAAAATAGAGAAATACAATAAACAGAAAAATGTTTGGTATAAACAAAATAACAAAATAAACTAACTAAGAAAAGAAAAAGGAAAGAAACAGAGAAGGGGAGGCATGAGGAAGAGGGGGCACGTGAAGAGAGGATAGGCCAAAGAGAAAAGGAGGAGAAGTGAACTAGGAAAAAAGGGGGGATGCATGTTGAGGAAGGACTTCTTGAAAGACTTTCTCCATGAGTATCGAAGAAGCGAGCGAAGAAACTCTCAAAAAGGATTGGTGGCTCGTCAAGATCAGGGGTTGGGCGGAGAACTTGTGATATCTATCTCTTGGAGGAAGAAGAAAAAGAGGTAGAACTAACTCCATTTTGGGAATTCGAAGAACAGTCACATTACCCAGGGGCGTCTCTCTAGAGGTTAGGTCGCTCACTTGAACATTCTCTCTCTTGTGATTTAAATCCTATCTTCCATCATTCTTGAGATTTCTTGGTTGAATATTGAAACTATTTACATACGCGTCAAATACCTAGGATTATGAAATATATATAATAGCACCCTTAATGCGTCCCTGCGTTAACATGGTGAATTCCCTAGAGAACCTTATGATTATTATGATTCGTCTCTATGTTTTGTCCAATATTATAATGGATGACGAATGAGCATGGTAAAAATTCCTGTCACTAGAATCATATCAGGATAAAGATTGTGAGAAAACATTTCTTCATATTCCTTAAGGGATTTGTTGCCTTATGCAAGCCTTTGGGATCAGAGGGAATGCCGTCCATTTCTTGGGTTGGTCCCAGGTAGGTGATCATCAATTCCTGAAGAATGAAAATTTAGAGTTCTTTATACGTACGACATGATCACATGGCTGAAACGCATGCAAGGGATATTCCCCAAAGTTGGTTTGCAGGAAATTCTTCTATTGATAGACACGTTCATAGACTGTTGATGTCTTGACATGTGAGCCATGTGAATAGCACATTGCATTCAACCAATGAGTATCTGAATGGCATTTGACCATAATGTTTCGAATGAAGGCTTGAATTTGCTCAGTTTGAGAGATTCCATATAGTGACGACCCTATCTGTGTGAAGCGATCGACAGTTGATGGCCATCATCTTGGCACGTATTCTGTACAAGTCAGGGGCCCATATCTTCCCTGACTTCTGATGGAATTTGAATATTGAAAGACGACAACCAATGCTAGTCTTCACATGAGACAGTGCATGTGCATCCAAGCGGCTTCTATTCATACTCTCCCCAAGCTAATATGACGATCAGGCGACATAGAATATGAATGATACCTAGCCAGGGTTCACCTCTCTGCATGCATCAGCAGTTTAGCATGCCTCGCGTGTTCTCTACAGATACGGATGGACAGCTCAGACCTTATTATGAGCAGAATGTGCATTATGTTCTCTAGGCTTCGCCTGGAATAGCTCCATGCAAGCATGAAAAGCTATAGAGATTATACGGAGTTCTTAAACATTTGAGATAATAAATCTCCCACGCTTCTTTTTCATGAAAATTCCTCAAAAGACAGGGCCATGTGCTGTGGGAAGTGTCAAGAGTCACCAATATGCTCGAGGGGCTCGGTTTTCTAACATGCAATCGTGCTTACATCGGAGGATGACTAAGAGGGATTGGTCGTTCCACACTGGGGGCATATAGAAAGGTCACATGACTGATTCACTCGTTAAGGCTTCACTCTGCATGCGCCTAAATGGCCAGACCTAGGAGTAAGTAGTGCTGCGTCCAAAAGAACGTGGTCAGGCATTGTGGAGAGCAACGGCTAAAACAGCATCGTGATCCTAAGATAACTCAAGTCTCCATTGTTATTTTTATGCTCCGAGAAGCCACTTCTACACACGACAACTCCATGGACGAGCAAGGTTACATATCCCTGATATAGTGAAAAGGCAAAGCCGAGGAGGCTGTTCCCCACGACGTATATGGCTCGGGTCACGTCCGTCTTTCATTAAATCTGCCTTCGCTGTTCTTGATCAAGATAAGAAGTCTTATCGTAGCCCAATTCAAACGACAAGCCCACCACACGTGACTTATATCACTTGGATTCAGCTCTCGCCACTATGATCACGTATTTGGTGATTTAAAAGCCAAGCAAAAATGACGACGTGCTCTTCATTAACTCAGGTCACCATACTTGAAGAGATGAGTAGTGAAGGAAGTCTCTCCTATGCATGTCTCAATGAGCTTAACATGCACCAAAATTACAGAATCTGGGCGAAATGTGCATGTCCATATGCTTCTTGGATGGGTCAAGTTAACTTCAGAGAATATAGTGCCCAAACTGGTGGCCCAATGTAACAGATAGTTTGTTGCCTATGTATCGCTTGGCCGTTTATAAATACCCCATGTGACATCCCGAATAGGCTGGTGCTGCTAATCAAAGGTGACCAGTGTATGCAATCCAAAATCCATGCACGTCCATAGGCCAACTCATGTTGCATTTAATTAAAAAAGGAGCATTAAAACCTAATTGGGGGTGCGTGACAATGGTTAGCCTGTTGTTCGCTGCCCACTGTCTCTGCCCACGGCCATTAAACTTTGATGCTTGATATAAGTATGGAGAAGTGAAATCATAACCAACTTGTAGAAGTGGATGAGTGGCATTGTCTAGTCCCCTTACCTCCAGACCTCATGTTCGAGCCCCTACTGCCATTTTTCATGTAATTATTGAGCTGTAAGCCATATTAAAGCCATAAAAATAACTTAGCCGTCAAACCGAGCCACTGAGTTCAGCCAAGCCGAGCTGCCAAGTTGTGGACCATGCAAGCCAGCAAGCTGCAACAGCTAATTCGAGCCCCAAGGATGATCAAATTGAGCCATGAGCCATGAATACCATACGTAAAATTGGCGTAGGAATAGTGCCCAATTAATTGATTTGCATAACATCCCATCCAGTGAGTCGCTCGATTCCTGCAATTCAGAGAATTCCTTATTCTCTTAACTAGGACTATTCCAATTCTTTTCTCAAATCCAAATTAATTCTAATTTCTTCTTATTCACTCCGATTAAATCAAACCCACAAATAAAAATTTTTTTAGTCAAAATTTATTTTAAGTTAAACTCCTTTCAATCTAGATCAAGTATAATCCTCTTTCACATTTTTAGTTAAGTGAATTTTTAGTTTATATTCCTCTTTTTCTATTTCAGTTCTACATCAAGCCTAATCAGTTTTATTGCAATTCTAGAATTTGCCTCTTTAACTTGGGTCAAGCCCAACTATCCTTTTCAAAAGTCCTAATCAAGTTTATTCCCCTTCAATTCTTCCCCTTAATCTCGAATCCAATTTTAACTCAGTTCTTTAACTTTAAAAATTAAATTTTTTTCCTTCTTTTCCTCATTCTTGTTTCGTGTCTATTATAAATTTTCAAATTAAATTCTTTGGTTTTAGGTCTCACGCAATGGACCCTAGACACGAACTGGTAGCTTTTTCTGTTGTTCGCTGCCTAGGAATTCATATGGGTCCCAAGTGTAGTCGTAGTTGTCTTGGAGCCTGTGCATATGTGGACTGAAGATCCTTTTGTAAGATTTCAATAAAAACTTCAATTTAGAGTCCCTAAAGTCTCACGCGACGAACCCTAAGCACGAACGGTAGCTTTTTTCTGTTGTTCGGGGTTTAGGAATTTGTATGGATCCCAGTGCAGCCGTAGTTATCTTGGATCCTGTGTATATGTGGACTAAGGATTCTCCTTAAAATATTTTCAAAACACTTTAATTGTTTTCAAATATTCCTTTTTGAACACCCCGAAGGTCAAGCCTTCAAACACGTTTTTTTCAAACACCTTTTGAAGGTCAAGCCTTCAACTCAAACCAGAACTACGTAAGCCTTGAGTTTCCCATTGCACTAGGGAATACGTAGGAGCAGGATCAAGTCCTGTTAGGCTAACCTCCATCTAGTTATTTATTTTAAAATTAACTAAGGGATCAAACATTTTCAATAATCATACACTCAGTTTAAAGGTACCGTTCTTCGGAACGGGCGAGTGGGGTGCCTAACACCTTCCCCATTCGTAATCGACTCCCGAACTTCGAATCTCATTCTCGAGTCAGGGTTTTTTCCAAATCTTTTCCCCTTAAATAAAAATTTGGTGGCGACTCCACACAATAAAAATAAAATTATTTTTCAAATTTTAGCGATTTCGTCGTGTCGTCGGAATTACGGTTGCGACAACTATAATTACAACGAAATGACGAACTCGTAAAATTATTTTAGAAGAATTAATTAAGTAATAGAGTCACGACCAAATTTTATTTTAAAGGGAAAGTATTTGGAAAAACCCTAACTTGAGGAAGAGTTCTAAATTCTGGAGTCAATTACGAGTAAGGAAGTTATTAGCACCCTACTCCCTGTTTCGAAGAACGATACTCTTAAATTGAGTGTGTGATTTTGATAATTTGAAAACTAATTGAACCTTTAAATAGGATAGAAATAAATAGGTTTATGTATGAAGATAACCTAATAGGACTTGATCCTGCTCCTACGTATTCCTTGATGCAGTGGGAAACTCAAGGCTATGTAGTTTTTCTTGAAGACTTGATCTTCAGAGATATTTGAAAAAGTAAGATTTATATCGAATTGCGAAACAATTTGAAAGTGTTTTGAATATTTCAAAAAGTTCTTAATCCCCATATGCACAGGGTCCAAGACAAACGAAGGTTGTACTGAGACCTATATGATTTCTAAATATTGAACAGTAAGGTACGCCACCAATTCGTATTTAGAGCTCATTGCGTGGGATTTAGAATCTTCAAGTGTTTGAAAATATATTTTGAAATTTACTTTTGAGAGTGATATATATAATACTGAGATGCTTTCTCGAATTCACATATGCACAAAGCCTGAGGCAAATGAAGGTTGCGCTGAGACTCATATGACTCTCTAAATACTGAAAGGAAGGGTATGCTGCACATTCAAACTTATAGCTCATTGTGTGAGATCTAGGATTTTAAAAATCACTGAACATGTTTTGAAATTTATTTTTGAAGGTGATAAGAAAATAATACGGTATTTAAATATTTTCCTAGATCCACATGTGCACAGAGTCTGAGGCAAACGAAGGTTGCACTAAGACTCATATAACTTTCTAAATACTGAAAGGCAGGGTATGCTGCACATTCAAATTCAGAGCTCATTGCGTAAAATCTAGGATTATTAAAAATAGTGATCATCTTCACCACCCTAAGCCAACAATGCCTTATGCATTTCCAATCTATTCAATGATGGATACAAAACCGACAACCACCCTAAAACAACTAGGAGGAAACAATTTATGACAGGGATGGGAGCTATGAGATGATGAATTCATGAGATTTGCGGGAAAGTGTTGAAGTGAAAATATATTTCTTTGGCTCGAGGCATTGGTTAAGGGCAAACACCAATCCTCTTCCCGCTTGAAGTATCCAATTTTAACCAATTCTCCTATGGCATAGACTTATCAAAGGTATCTTTTCAGAAAGAAGGAACCTTAGCAAATGCTGCAGCAACAGTTGCAGCAGCCAACACTGCCCGTGCTTCCTTGTGCTTTCTTTCTTTCCTTCTAGATTAGGTCTATAATCGATGGTGAAACATGACTATCTAAATCTATAGAACTGGAATCAATGGTTATAACTCTTTGAGAAATTGGAACAGATTTGGAAATTTCTTGAGGATGCTCCTGCTCAAGCTTGGGTGGATTGTAATTATCATGTAGCAAGTTCTTCATTTTAGCAACTAAGCCAGAGCTTTTTCCTTTATGCTAATAGCTAGCTCTTTAATCTTTTGAATTATCAAGAAGCATGGAATCCTATAGCTCGGTATCAAATTTTGATAGTAAACATCATTTTCAATGAAAGGCTTGGCCTCCCTTAAAAATTTTGTAGCAAGAAATACCACAGTGGTAGTTACCCCTTCCAAACTTGGATATTGTTCTTATTTGGTTCCCTAGTCATCTCTTTGCATATTTAGCTGTTCTAGATTTGCAACCACTGATGACACATCATCTTCAGCTACTGTGTCGTCCTCTAATGCATTTTTAGCAAAATTGGAAGAAAATCCATTGTTGTCTATGTTATCAATAGAACCATCTGCAGTTTCTTGTTCGTCTAAGTGAGTCTTCTACTACCAATCAGCTTCACCAAAGCTAGATGAATTTTCATAATACTCAAAAATTTGCATGGGCATTAATATCAACATATACTCTAACATCCTGTTGGCTCTTAATATAAGGCCACTTGTCATTTGGTGGAACATTTTAGCTAATGGCAAGGTCATGATTAGTGTTTGTCTTTGAAACCTTGGAAGCATGACCTTATAATGAATGAAAATTGTGGTCTGAGACTACTGGAGGCACTAAAATGTTTAATGATTTCTGCTCTTGGATGGAAGGATTATGAGTGCACATCTTGGCTTGTGGCCTACTTATCTTAACAATGTCAGCCATTGGCACTAGACTCGTATTCCCCATGAATCATTGCCTCATGTTCCAGTTTCAGTCCATCAGAATTTAACAACTTTGTTTTTTGATTTAGTGCCCAGTGAAGAAGGTCAATACCTCATTCACCTATTATATGATATGTCAACAATCCTAAGTTAGCTGCTACATCTTAGATGAGTTTAGAGTGACTCTCTCAACATACTGGATGCGACATTCAAGTAACTAATGTTTGGCAAGGAGAAAAGTTTAGCAGGAACACTGCCTGAGTGCATTGAAGGAAACATCAAGCTGCTGAAGCTTATTAAGTTGATCATATTGCTTGGGAATTTCACCTGAGAAGGAGTTTCTACTTAGGAAAATCCTTATCAATCATTTTGGCATTGTGGGTCATGCATACTCTAACTTGTTTTCCCTTAAATCTAGTTGTTCCAAGCTACCTAGACCAGTGAAATTTTGCAAGCTTGTTGATATTTGATTGCTTTCCATGTCAACGTGAGTTAGGGTGGTGACACTAACAATTAGAGATGGAAAAAGACCCTTCAACCTATCATTCATTGATATCTAGATTCACTTTTGATGAATTAGACAATTGGTTGGATTAAGACCCCTTCATAGACCTGATTTTTATTCAATTAAGTGGTCTGCTCATATATTCATATATATTCCCCTACTAACTTCCTTCCAACTTGTATTTGGTCTATGATTTGTAGTATTTTATGGAGAGGCAATTTGAACTACGATCTCCTAGGCTCTTAGTTTTAAGCTTTTTACTAGCCCTGCCAGTATTTGTTCTACTTGTACTCCTCCCTTTTTCTTTGTCAAGATAGGGCCTCAGTATCAGAGCCTTGCTCTGTAGAATCATGTAGATTAATATATGGCATAACTGGTTTTAAGCTATATTGATGCTTTGAGGGGGTCCATTGGCTATTATTTCATTTATGACTTGTGTTCTAAAATAACAGGCTAGTGGTGTCACTTTCTTGACTAGATCAGTACAATTTCATGACTATTGACCTTCGAAATCAATGTCTAATCTGCTAAGCTCTATCTTTGGTGATTTCTTGAACCTAGGCCTTAAGGATAAGGATTTTAGCCTTGCCTTAAGCCTAATGATAATCAAGACTTTTCGTGTCAGTTTGGTACAAAATTCATCCAAATCTAAAGGGATCTTGCTCATAGAGATAGTAATGAATCTATTCTCATGGGTAAACAGTGGATGGTTAAATGGGAGAGCTTCATGTGCTTACTGCTTAACGTTATATTTCAGATTTGATTGTAAACTAGAGTATGGATAATCAAGATGAAACACTGAGCAAGTATACTGTGGCTACTACTACCACTGCATAAAGTCTGGGATTCAACCTACAAGCTCATGTCTTGCTATCAGTTCCACCTAGAATGATGGCCAATGGTCTCAATCAGGTGGTGCTTTCACGGTGGCCTGAAAATTTGGGGATCACAGTGTTTAGTGCAAGGAGTTTGCAAGAGAAATCTGAAATTTGCTCTCAATTCAAGAGCCATCTAGAACCTTTATCTTCTCTCAGCTTACTTATCTCTCTTTTGGTAGATTGTTCTCAACCTAGTGGGCCAATTCTAATGTAAATTGATTCAGCTCTTCCTATGGAGGTTTGGGCCATTGCTATCCTTATGAACTTAGGTCCTTTCATTGGACTCCTCACAGTGACTCAACCATATCAATTATAACCAACTGAGGGTGATTTAGTAATTACTCTACCACCTCCTAGGTTCTCAGATTCCAGCTTCTCACAGGTTCTATCAACCACTATTTTGATTCCTTTTCCATTTCTACTTTGGTTACGACTGCATCCTTCAATCATTGGGAAAATCTGCAAAATTATGCAAATTGGAGGGCTATCAGACTTTGAACTATGCACAAGGCTATTAACACCTAGTGTTCACCCACTTACATTCTTCTTCCTAGTGAAACCTCATTCCAGTGGCGTGGACGTTAACCTTGTAGAAGTACCAATAGCATTGAAATAAAATTAAACGGAGTATTTGGTTGTTAAACGCCATATAGTTCATAGGAATGTTTATGAAGTTGTATCTCTTACCTAAGTAGTCTAATCATAGGAATTCTCCATAGAATTTTTTCTTATTTAATCTCATACCAATGGCAAGGCTACATTTAGATTTATGTGATTCAAGAATGCAAAAATGAAGGCACAAATGCAACAATTGATATGATTATATCGTTGCTGATCCCAACAGATGATCCTCCTCTTCATTCAAATTTTGACACGATGACTTAACCAAGTACATGCAGGTTTTATCTAGAAATTCCAGATCAAGATTTAAAATGGAAGTTACACTCACAATCACCAATGGATTTCATTTGTTTTCTTGGTGTTATTGCTACTGTGTTCATGTAATAGTCATTCAAACTAGCCAGTAGTCATAACTATGATGAATTTCATGAGAAGAGGTAATGATTTGGTTACATAGACAAGAAAGAAAATGGATTCGAACCCTAACCTAAGTGCGGTTAATCTGTAAGGAACACGAACTTCCTTTGATTAAGGCAGGAGCAAGCTTTGAGTGGAGTCGGTTATCTGGTGGTATGAATATTTCTTCTTCCTTCTGCAGCAATAAAGTTTCTTTGGGAAGAATTCGAGAGCAAGAATCACAGAAGAAACTTGCAAAGGCTATCCTTCTCTCTCCTGAGGCATTTGATGCATCAACCAAAATTTGAGGGATGCCAAGGCTGGAATGCATGAGCACTTCCTCTTCATCTATGAAGCCATTCCTTCCATCAATGAAGGCTTCTTCTCCATTAAATGAAAATGGAGTAGGGTTGTGAGAGGGAATGAACCAAAAGCTCCAAAACTTCTCCAAGAGAATCTACAGAACCCAGTCGATTCCCCAAAGTCCTTCCTACCTCCTAAAACTCAACTGAACCATGGTTTTTAACAAAGTAACCATTTTCCAATAAAAAAAAAACTAACCCTCCTCTTTTTTATTTTTCTTTTTCTTTTTTGTTTTCTTTTCTATATATATATATATATTTATTTCATAATTATTATATATGTATATTATTATATTTTGCTTTTATTTTCTATTTTAAATTTTAACTAAGTGCTAAATTAAGAAATATAATTTTGGACATAATTGGGTATTCACAATGTCTAAGTTAGATAACAATTAATGAGTTAGACACCAAATAACCTAAATCAACTCATAAGACAAGATAAAATGAACTAGAAGAACATAGGAACCTAGAGTTAAATTCGGCCACTCTAGGCTAACTAAGAGAAAAAGAGTTTAAAATCTTAGTTTATATAACTTAAGAAGTATTATAATGTTAAATGAAGAATTGAAATTTCAAAAGAAAGTAGACAAAGATATAAGTTACCATTCGACCATGTTTAATTAAAATATCTTAAACAAGTTAAAAGTTTACAAATACTTAATATTTGAATTTAGTATAATTAGGACTTGCATAAGACTTGAACAAATGAGAGCACAAAGAATAAAAACTTAAAAGGTGTCATTCAACTACCGAGAGAAAAACACTAAAATGTAAAAGGATCATGAAACTAATATGAAATTGAGAAAAGGAAAGGATGAGGAGCAACATAAAAGGTTGAGAGAATTAAGTCCTTTGAGTGATTCAACCTCAAAACCCGAATTGAGATATTCAGTTGGATATGTATTTATCATATAATGCTATGTGATTTACCAGTCAACTTGTATCACTAATTGTGAAGGCACACTATTTATGTAAGAATGAATGATGAATGCTCATGAGTAAGAAAGGATGATGTTATGTATGAGTTTTGTTTATCTTGATGTTGAGATGGAATTTGATATCTATATGCGCATTCCATATTGGTTGGAAATTATTTTGAGCATGTATAATTATCTAGAAGCCATTAAAATGAATCTAAAGAGATTAAGGGATCACTAAAGCAAACTTATGTGAAGACGTAAATTTACTCCCTTTGTGCCTTGTGCACACTAGAATCCAGAGGGAATCTGGAGCTCTACTAAAAAGGAGGCAAAATGTTCTCCTAGGAGACTTAAGTTCTCCAAAAACCCTTCTACTATGAAGACATTGAGTCTTCACAACCTTATAAGTCTGTAACAACCACCCTGGAATGAGTTCATATCCTTAATTAAGTAGGAGGTGAGAGTTTAGCCAATGAGAAGATATTGTTTGACAAATTTTAATGCATATATATGTCTAAATATTTTCCCTTAAGTTGTGGGATCATATCTATAACGTTCCCAAAGAGTGGGCTAGAGAAATGACAAAGAATAACGTATAAGACATAGAATAATATGTATGCAAATAGCATCTTATTTTGTGATCTCAAGCTTATGATGATTAGATAATGTATGTTTAAACAACGAGATATTTCTAAAATAAAATTTATCCACTTCGACAAAATGTTTCTAAAGTATTAAAAGTAATCTTATATGCATGAAATAATTTCTTAGATAAATTGAAGTGGTTGGGATTAAAGTGATGACATTAGAATAGAGTAGAAAGCCTACTGAGAAACTTAGTTTTTCACCCCTACTTCCTCCACTTTCTTCCGAGACGACATAGATGTCTTTTGCAACGACAGTTGTATTTCATAGACATTAGCAATGTGAGTTGGACCGCTAACCCGCACGACATTTTGATCACCGCCCAAGCAAGCGTCCGAATCTAGTTTTATCTAGGACATCTTTTAATCTTTGAGGTCTTAAGCCCAAACTTTAGTACCACCAGGTTTGCGATTCCATTAGAAGCATTCCATCCAAACAGAGTATTCCCACCACCTCTTGGGTACCAACAACAGTAGAACCCTACTGTAAAAGAGTGTGATTCCTCAAAGTGTGAGACTGACCCCCAAACTCCATCGCATTACCACAGCACCTCACACGTGTGATCATCTCAGGGAAGTTCCATGTACCCGATGTCATACCCCTTCTGGCTTATCAGGAGATATCAAATGAATTGTTCATGTCATTGGACCCGAACTTGTGGCCAAGGTTCCTCCATATGTAGGCTAAGGTTCCTGTTGCTGCATGAAGGAAAAAGGATTTTGAGTTTGATATACCAATAATGTACATGTTGTATATAGTCAAATGCAAGCATCCCAAGTATATGTACTAGTATTATTATAGTATGCTATGTAAATTTGGTAATGTATAATAGTTTGTATTATTATAGTATGCTATGAAATGGTATGTATAATTATGCTATGATATTCATGTTATGTTCAAATCATGTTTAACTATTTATGCACAAATGATTAATAAAAAGAATAACATGAGTAATTAGAGTTCTTAACATTTTTAACACGCGCAGAATTCGTCTAGCGATTTATTTTACCAATATGCACATTTTATCGATGAGGCTCGTAGTTTAATCAAATAGTTTAAAAAAATTACTGTATTTTCATACAAGTATTTTCTAAAAATAATTCCACATCATGAGATAACAAACTAATAATGGAACCAAATGAACGACTTAAACGTAAAATTGATATTCATAATTAAGGTGTTATACCTAAAGAGAGACGTATGTATCTCGAGGTGAGAGAGGTGTTGCCCCAAGGTGGTGGATGTGTTTAGAATGGTATAATAGAGCCTCGCTTTTATAAGTATAGATTTGGGTTTCCAGTGTCATGGATCAGGCTTGACCCAACTCCCTCCCAGTGGTTGAAACCATTCTAGGTCTTTTGCAGCCCCATAGGGCTAACTAGGATGCCTCCTGCATCATTAGGGATAACATGGCATTGTTTACTAGCACATCAAATGTCGGCATTGTTGTCCAACCTCATGTTGGCATATCCATGCTTAGGTTTGCACAATCGTGCTGGTCCATTGAGGGAGCAATTTTGTCCCTTTTGACATCCTTGTCTTTGTATGCTTGTTTTTGCCCTCTTTTAGCTTAGAATTTTCCTATTTTTGGTTCTTTGCTTGCTTGACCATTCTTGCGAAAATAAGAGATATTATTCTAAATTATAAATGAATTATGTTTTATTTATGCAGTAATTATACCAAAAATCCCGCAAATAAAATGATAGAAAGGAAGTTTATCACTATCCTCAAACTTAACCATTGCTTTTCCCTAAGAATAATCCAAGGAATGAGACTGCTACAAGTATAGAATCCATAAAATCTCATGTTTAGCATGTAGTAGATAACATTACTATTTACTATCATAGGAACAATTGATAATAATCTAATTGAAGTCTTTTAGACCCCTGAGATCAAGTTCCACAGCTAGAGATGATCACTCTGCTTATTATCTCTCCTATGTCTAGGGTTGTTCCTCTTTCCCCCAACCCTTAAGATTATACACTTCTATATGCATGCCTATAAACCTCAAATCTCCATTAAGAGTTAATCCATACAAAAGAATCTAAAGGTGTTTTCATGGTTGAAACACAACCAAGGGAAAAATGAATAGGTGAGATAAATGAAAGGAAGGAAATGCAAAGGATTTTCTTTTATTTTTTCTTCAATGGCATTTTAACCCTTAGACTTTTATTCTCATTTACTTGGGTTCTTTAGATTTTACACTTTATCTTTCTTCTCCCAATGTGAGCTTTGTAAAAACAGGAGGAAAGACATATGATAATTTTTTTAAAATATATTTTAGGAGGGAAGGGGTCTCCCTCCTAAAACTTAAGCATTTGCAGTCATCCTTTAAGATAAAGATAGAGAAGGAAAAATAAAAGTAGGACTTCCTTTATGAGGAGGGAGAAGATCCCCCTCCTCAAACTTAGAGGTAAGTTGTGTCTCTTGATACATTCCCCATTGGTTGTCTACACTTGAGGAAAGAGTCTTTACACTTTCAAAGTTTGTCCTTCTCACATTAATGTAGAGTTAAAGAATCAATAGATTATAGAAGCGCAATTAAAGTTAATAGTTTTGTACAAGAAAATAAAAAAAAACCTTAGAATAGTCGTAATAATAAAAGTAATAAAAAGAAACAAAGAAAAACAAAAGAAATAAAAGAGATAAAAGAAATAAAAATAAGATTTCTATTATATGGTAAATAAAGGAATGCAGTACAAATTATGGAAAATTTATAAAGCTTTGGATCCCTTATAAATTTACTTACTTTTACCCTTAGTCCCCCTAGTCGATTGCTAAGCACCTATGTTAATTCTACTACTTCTCCTTGATCTGGTAGTAGTAACATTCAGCTTTTTAAATATTATTCCCATTGATCTTGCATGATAGGTAAATAAAAGAGGTATAAAGTTTAAGAGGGAATTAACTATGTGTCAAACAATTAACTAGTTAGAAACCTAGGTTTCCAATTAATCCTCTAAGACCCTGAAGTTATGTTATCCTATAGTTCTACCAATTGGGAATGATACGATTGTCTAACCCCCCAACCAACTAATAGATTAATAGAATTGAGAAAGTTCCTATTAATGGATTAAGCTTAATAGAATAACATAATTATAATAATGAAAACATTATTTGAAAAAGGAAAACTGAAGGTTCAAGCAATGCATAGTTATTAATAATTAAAGCCCACAGATATCCATAATTAAAGAAGAAAAAGAATATGAAACTAGTGTTGCTGACAAAGTGGGAAACTACTTTGAAATTACACCGCTCAAGGATTTCTCCCTCCAAGATTTTACCGGAGGATGCTAGAGGAAGATCGAGAAATGGAGAGGTTTGACATGGGGGATGGAGGAAAGGTAGGGCTTTGCATAGAGAGAAGGGTATAGGTCTCAGAGTGAGAGAGGTTTTACCCCAAGGTGGTGGATGTGTATAGAATGGTGTGGCAGAGCCTCCCTTTTATAAGCACAGATTATGTAAATCTTAAAAATTAATACCGTTTTTACGCTTAAATTGTACACCTGGTTTCATTTTTAAATTATTATCTCATGATGCATAATCCTTGAAAAATAATTATCAATGAAAATATAGTAATTTTTTTTCAAATGAAACACTTTAGCAGAAAATGTGAGCCTCATCATAGCAGAAAGTAAATAAATGATCAACATTACTCGTGTCAAATTAAAACTATGCTTAGGTTGCTTTTACGGATTTATCCGCTTATATGTCACTGTTATTAAAGATAAACATCTCACACATCACAAACATTCATTCAACTTACAATTATACAAATAATATTTACATATTCATAATAGAGTTAAGGGAATGATGTCATACCAATAATGTATAAGTTGTTAATAGATTGTTATCTATATGATTAATAGGTATTGCATAGGGTAATGATAAGTGTAACTAAGTTTGTAAAGGCTTCAATGCCTTAACTCTAGTATGTATATGTAAATATTATCTATATTATTAGAAGTTGAATGAATATTTGTGATATGTGAATGTTTGTACTATTACTTGAGCCTACATAATAAAAACAAACAGATAAATTCCTAAAAACAACCTAAGAACAATTTTAATTTGATGTGGGTGAGGTGGTCGTTTATTTACTTTCTGCTACGACGAGGCTCGTATTTTCCACCAAAGTGTTTTGTTTTAAAATTATTTTTTCCATATTTTCACTAATAATTATTTTCCAAGGATTCTACATCATGAGATAACAGTCTAAAAATGAAACTGGGTGAGCAACTTAAGCATAAAAATAGTATTCATTTGTAGGGTGTTACAAAACCATACGTACCTCATTTTCATGCTTTGCTTACAAATGGCTTTGTGGTAAGGATAGCCTAGGTAAATTTGATGCTAGATATGATATAGGCATATTCCTAGGATTTTCTCTCTAGTAAAGCATTTAGAGTATACAATAAGAGAATTATCATCATTAAAGAATCCATTTATGTTGTATTCATAACACTAACCCTCAAAAGAAGGGAAAACTTGCTATTGATGATGATGCAGAAATTCTATCAAATATATATGTGAAAGGAGTAAATCCAAATAATAACAATGGAGAGGAAGAACCAACAGTTACCTCTCAACATTTTGATCTTCCAATGGTATGAAACATGCATAAATATCATCTCTTTAACAAAGTTATTGATGACTTATCAAAGGGAGTTTCTACTAGACACACTTTATCCAATGCATGAAATCTTATGGAATTTGTTCATAAATTGAACCTAGGACTATAAATGAGGCTGTGGAAGTTGAATTTTGGACATTAGCTATGAAAGAGGAAATTAATCAATTTGAAAGAAACCAAGTTTGGGAATTAGCATCCAACCCTTTGCAAAAATAAATAATAGGAACTAAATGGAACCTTAAAAAACTAGATGAAGATGGAATTATCATAAAAAATAAAGCTAGAATAGTTGCTAAAGGATATAATTAAGAGGAGGCATTAATTTTGATGAAACTTATGAACCAATAGCTAGATTACAAGGAATTAGATTATTATTGTCATATGTATGCATAATGGATTTCCAACTATATCAAATAGATATGAAAAATGATTTTCTTAATGGTTATATATAAGAAGAAGTGTATGTTGATCAACCTGTTGGTTTGGAAAAGTTTGAATATCCAAGCAATGTATATAGCTTAAGAAAGATTTATAAGAATTTAAACAAGCTCCTAGAGCTTGGTATGAAAAGTTAAGTAAGTTTTTTTTATAGAAAAAGGAATTAATAGAGGCAAGGTAGATATAACATTATTTATTAAAAAGAAAAATCATGTTGGAGGTAACCCTGTTGAACACACTAAATATAGAAGGATAATTAGTTCATTGTTATATTTGACTGCTAGTAGGCCTAATATTATGTTTCGTGCATACATGTATACTAGATGTCAAGCAAATTCTAAAGAAGCACACACTAAATATAGAGGTGATTATGTACTTCAATTTGTTCAATCAAAATAAGCAACAAGTTGATATTTTTACTAAATCATTACCTAAAGAGATATTTTTCAACTTAGAAAGATAAGTAGGTGTAAACACTCAATTATGTCTGAGGCCCCCAATTGTTAAAATTAATTAAGAAACCAATACTAATTTAAATAATAAATAAATAAACAGAAAAACACTAAAACAAATAAATAAAAAAGCTGAGGAAACAAACAATTAGATAGGGAAAATAATAACAGAACAAAAGATAAATAAAGAAAAAGATTAATTTCAAATTAACAAGAAAAAGAAAAAATAAATGTGAAATGCAAAAAATATAATAAATTGAAAATAGCAAAATTGGAAGAAAATAGAAAAAACAAAAAAGGTTTTATAAAAATTGAAGAAAAACCAAAAAAATAATAATACGAAATAATAAAAAAAGGGAGGAAAAGAGATAAATAGAATTAAAAAAAAGGAATAATAATAATAGAAAAAGAAGTTAAAAAATATATATAAAAAAAGAAGAAGAAAAAAACTGGAAAATAATAAAAAAGTGGAAGAATAGTAAATAGATTAAATAAAAAACTTGAAAATAATAAGAAAAAAGCATAAAATTGAAAACATAATAATAAAAATATAAAAAACTGGAAAATAGAAAAAATAATAAAAGTATATGTATAAATATAGAAAACAAAAGTATAAAAGAAGAAAGAACAAAAACAGAAATAAATAAAAATAATAAATTTATTACAAAATATTAAAATAATAAAAACCAAAAAATGAGAAAATTAAAAAATAGATATATTAAAAACAAGAAATATAAAATTCAATAAAGAAAAAGAATAAAATAAAACAAAAATTTAAAACAAAAACAAATTAAAAACAGAAAAACGTATTTAAAACAGAAGAAACAGAATTGAAACGAAAGGGAGAAAAAGAAAGAAAATGGGAGAAAAAGGCTCGAGGGTCCTCGGTGAGTTGGGGTCTTTTGGTTCCCTGATACTTCTTCAAGCAGAAGGGTTTTAGGACCAGGAGGGGAAGGAGGAAACAATTAGGAACCCTGTGTGAAGAGGCAGAGAAGACTCTTGGATCTTGAAGTGGAGTCATCCAGGTAAGTTCTCATGTCCATGGCTTCTCCTTCCAGCATTTTGCATTGAAATTCCACATTAGCACATCATAGAGGAAAAAATGAAATCTATAGATAAAATTCTACATGTGATTATAATGTTTGTTTTGAATCTTCAGATGAAATTTTTGCACAAAAGCTGCATGTATGATGTATTGTAATGCTTACAAACTCTGGAACTCTTGATCCTGTACATGGTTGGTTACCCCCCTTATCGGCAAGTTTGCCAACTTCCAGTGGCAGTGAATTAATGATGATCTCTACATGCTTGCCAACGATCCATGCATCCATTACAGTGTATAATTTGTAACAACAGTTGTGAAATGATCAAAGCGAGTATGATAGGGTCGTTGTGAGTACCCCTAACTTAGTCCGAACATGGGCGTAGGGAGGTCATTACATGAGTTGTCAATCTCACAATGAGCATGGGAGTCAAGACTTTGTTCTCCAGTACCCTTGAAACTTGAAACAACATGCATAGTTTGATCGACCTCACATGCATTCACTCATGTACACATGGTTCAATAATAGCATGATATGATGACAACAAGGGCATAAGCATTCATGCTGCTATTTCATTCGTCAAGCTTACTCTAAATGTACCTGAATGGCTAAGCCTTGAAACAGAGGGGGATGTATTCAAAAGGGACGTGATCATGCACTATGAGGGAGGTAATTCCATGCATGTTTTGTAAAAAACCCCATGGATGAATCTGGTGGCCTTGGTTTTCCTAACTACGTAGAAACAGGTTTGGTTAATCTGCTGGATAACGAAGGAAAATCCATGCATAACAACATGGCCTGATCAGGTTCATATGCATTTGCTCATGTGCAACATGAATACAAGCCAAAATCTGCAGTTGACGGTGGAGGCCAAGATGTGGAGCTATCTATGTGAACAGCACATGCACACCCTAACTGAGATGAGAAGAAGGAGTAAGAGATGCCGCATACCTTTCCTCCACCCATCTAATGATCCTTGTGTATGAAGCTCGACCATGAAGGTCAGCATCGAGAAGCCAGAATCCATCAACGTAAAGCCGATCCCATGCAAATAAAGTCATCAAGAAAAGAGGGGGGACCACTAACAATTCCTTTTTACATACAATGCCATTCTGAGACCCTAAAACACAACATGCCCAGTCCAAGTCTAGGTTGTAGATCCACACCATGAAGACAAGGGAGATGGCTTACATCCTTGTTGAAATACGCTTTCTGGTCAAGGCATACACGTGCATGGCTTATATCAGCCCAACCAAGCTGTCTTCAAGGCCTTTCAATAAAGTTAATGGGTATTGAAACTAAACCAAGTGTCTAGCTCAGTGGTTAAGGTGGTCTCTCAGACCTTCCCCGCCTCGCTCAAATACTAGCCGAGCATTTTCCTTCAAACAATTACATTTTTCTGCTTCACTCCAGATCGGGGCCATGCTCTACGTCAAATCAATTTCAAATTGGGCTACGTCTCACCTATCAGATCCGCCCCAACAAAAATTAGTTGCGCCTTGGTGTATGGGTTCTGGAATTGGAGAGTCTCACATGGGATCAAGATGCCATGCCTATTTCAAAATTCTTTGCGTGCACATGGATCAAATCTAGACTTTTTTTTTAATCAAAACATCAATTTTAAATTAAGTCAGGTTTATCAGCTCAAGCCTAAATTAAGTCCAGCAAATTTTAAATCAGATTTCTTTCTCTCAAACTCAAAGATCCAATGTCGCTTAAATTAAAAAAAATTTCGAATCTAATTCATTTTAAAATCACTAAAACTCTTCAAATCCAAATCAAATCCAAAATCAAGTTTAAGCCTTTTTTCCTTAAAATTTTGAATCAAACTCATTTTATCAAGTGTATCTCCTTTTTCTCAAATTCCAAACCAAGCATTCCACCCAAATCAAATTTATTTCTCTTCTCCAAATTTCCACTCAAAGTCAAGATCAAATTTATTTATTTTTTCTCTCAAAATCCATTCAATCAAAATTTAATTCTTTTCATTAAGTTTCAAAGAAAATTCACCGAATCCAATTCAATTCTCCTTCCTTTCAAGCCAAGTAGTTTTTTTTTAAATCAAATCCTTTTTCTTTAAATGAAATCAAGTTTAATTCTTCTTCCCTAAAAATCAAGCATTCTATTTTTAAATCAAATTCTTTTTCCTCAAAATCCCAAATGAAGTTTAATTCTTTTTTCAAACATTATTCTTTTCTTTACTTTCAAAACAAGCCCACGTTAATCCAAGTCAAGTTCATTTTAAATTAAGAGTCAATTCAAATCACGATCAATTAATCAAGTTTTAAATCAAGCTCAATTCCTCAAGTTTCAAATCAAACTAATTTCAAATCAAGTTCATTTTATTTTTAGTGAAGCATTATTGTCAAATTAAATTCATTTTGGAACCACAAGTCTCACGTAATGAGCTCTAAATGGGAAACTAGCAGTTTCACTGCTGTTCGATATTTAGAGATTCATATAGGCCCCAATGCAGCCTTAGTTTCCTCGGACCTTGTGCATATGTGGACTGAGTGTTCCTCCCAAATAATAAAACCTTTCAAAAACACTTTTGGGAATCATCAGTCTCCTGCAATGAGCTCTAAATGGGAAACTAGCGGTTTCACTGTTGTTCGATGTTTAGAGATTCATATAGGCCCCCGTGCAGCCTTAGCTACCTCGGACCTTGTGCATGAGTGGACTGAAGGTTCCTCCGAAAAATAAAAATCTTTCAAAATATCATATTCCTTACAAAGCCCTCTCGAAGGTCAAGCCTTCAAACCAAAGCTACGTAAGCCTTGAGTTTCCCATCGCACCAGGGAATACGTAGGAGCAGGATCAAGTCCTGTCAGGCTAACCTTCATCAATCTATTTATTTTTCACTCTAATTAAGGGATCAAAAAGTTTTCAAAAGTCACACACTCAATTTAAGGGTACCGTTCTCTAGAACGGGCGAGTGGGGTGCCTAACACCTTCCCCACTCGTAATCGACCCTCGAACCTAAATCTCTTCCTCAAGTTAGGGTTTTCCCAAGTATTTTCCCTTAAATAAAAATTTGGTGGCGACTCCACATAATTCAATAAAATTCCTATTTTAAAATTTTAGCGAGTTCGTCGTCTCGTTGTCATTACATTTGCGACAAATTGAGTGTGTCATATTAATCCCTTTCCCATTTATTTATCTACTTATCTATTTGTTGTTTGTCTATTTATTCTCTGTATAACCCTAGGATAGACAAACAAGGTCAAATTGGTTATATATATATCCGTGCCCCCCACCAAGTGTGTATCCCACTCTCCATTCAGGTGCCCTCCACACATCATATATGCATTTCATCATGAAAGGCCCACTTCCTAACTGAAAAGAACCTAGGATTAGAGGGATCTAGTGGTGTCACTCTGGAGCCTACGTCCTGATTGGCTATCACGAAAATCCCGGCTAGAGTGTGTCCTATTCATGATACCCCACAACTAATGGCTACTTTTATTGTTGTGGCAAAAACATTGTGGACTGGAACTTGGCTCTAGTGACCTCCATACCCTAGGATAACTAACCACCTTTGAGAGGTTCATGCATTTTAAAGCCATAGACCCTTAGGACAGGTGACCCACATAAAAGGTAAGGAGGGCACACACCCTTTTTCGTGATACATGGTTCATATGTTATTCACATGCTCAAGTAAACTGAACCACTCAAGATGGCAGAGAAGAAGGGGAAATCTGAGATTCGGGAGATACAAAATCAAGAAAGAAAAATCAAGAAAAAATAAAATATAAACACATAAAAATCAAGAAAAATTGAAATCAAGGAAAATAGAAACTCTTAGGAAAATCATAAAAAGGAATTTTCAAAAATACTGAAAGTATAAAAAGATTTAAAAGGGGAGAACATGAAATTTTGAAAACCAAAAGAATCTTTTTTTAGAAAAATTTTAGCAAAAATTTTTCAAATAAAACTGAAGGTTTCTAGCAAAAATAAAAAATACCAAAATTGATAGAACATAAAATTGCTAAAACACGAGAAAGCAACTTTCAATTATTTTCGAAACCCTCAAATATCCAAAAATTATTTGTGAATAACATGCATGCATTCATTCATTCATTCATAAATTTTTCACTGAAAGAAGGAGATTTTGAAAATCATCCCATGCATTCTTATGGAAACATCAACATTTATCACTCATGAGTTTTCTCATTCAAACTGTTTCTCAAAAATTAATTTTTAACTTTAACAGAAAGTTTGGACAAAGACAACTTCCTCGACATCCTTATAGAACTAGATCACAATCAGGAATCATGGATAAGCTGGAGAGACAAAATGAGGAATTGAGAAATGAGGTCAAGTCACTAAAGGAATAGATGACCAAGCTAATAAAGGCCATCCAACTGTCAAAGCAAAAGGATATAAGGCATTCCCTTCCGAGAGAACTAACTGACCCATCATATCCTCCTAGCTTTAACCCACAAAACCCATCAGCATTAACCATGCCTTCACCAACCGATGGAGTTCATTATGGGTATCCTCATGGGCATGCACCCTCATCCAACCAAATACAAACCCAAACACATAACCTACCTCCAAACACCATCTCATAAGCTTACCAAACAGCTGTTGGGGGAACGCATCCTATGTTCACCCAAGGGCCTCATCCTATATACATACCATCTTCTCAACCTCACCACATGCTAGGAGAATACTCAAACCATCCTTCTAAGGAGGATACTAAAAAGTGGAAAGTCCTAGAGGACAGGATCCAGGCAATTGAGGAAAGTATTTATGAGGCAAGAGAAGCATCCGATTTGTGTCTGGTTCCAGACGTGGTCATTCCTCCTAAATTCAAGGTTCCTGAATTTTAGAAATATCAAGGAACTAGTTGTCCGAGGAACCACCTGACCATGTATTGCAGGAGGATGTCCGCCTGCACTCGTGATGATAAGCTGCTTGTCCATTTCTTTCAAGACAGCTCTTTGATCAAGTGCACTGTGAACTGCATACTCAGCGAGCTGACACACATCCGTCATGGAAAGATCTAGTCGAGGCCTTCCTTTAAACAATACAAGATAATACGGAGATGGCTCCTATTTAACTCGGCCTCTAGAACATGGCCAAGAAAGGAGATGAGACCTTCAAGCAATTCTCTCAAAGATGGAGAAAGTTAGCCGCTGAAGTACAACCTCCATTATCCAAGAAAGAGCTGGTCAGTATGTTCATAGACACACTCCAAGAGCCTTTCTATGACAAGATGATCGACAGTGTGACTACTAGCTTCTCCAATGTCGTCATCATTGGAGAAAAGATCGAAGGTGGCATACGCCATGGAAAGATCAAGCCTACAGGGGCAATCAACACTTCCAATGGATCTGGGAAGAAGAAGACAGGAGAAACGTATATGGCTTCTGGTCAAGGCCAATACACTCCTCAGGTGGCACATTATGGTCCATCTGGCTTCCAACCACCACCATACACACCCTATACACAGTATCCTTACATCGCCACCACTTACCAAACATCATATCCTCCTACTTATAACTATCCCATGCAAGTGCAGCCACCAACACCAGACACGGCCCAAACGCAAGCCACTAGTCAAAATCCCAACCAAAGCCAAAAAAAGGAGAAAAAACCTGTCCAATTCGACCCTATTCCAATCTCTTACACTGAGCTATTACCTCGCCTAATCCAAAACTCGCTGGTTTCGTTATCCTCTAAAGCCTCAAGAACCACCATATCCTGGGGTCAGGTGATGCACCACTATGTAAGCATACGAGATGCTAGGTTCATTGGTCATTCCACAGAGGGGATCGCTCTGGCCAAAGTTGGAAGGTGCAAAGTATGATTGATGCAAAATGGTTGGATTTTGGGAAGCTTGCTCCTAATATAGAAAATAATCCCTTGCTGAATCATGAGAGCTCATCAACTAGTCGAAGGAAATAGGAGCAACACAATGAGATGCCTTATACTGAGGAAATTATCCAGGATTTTTCGTACTTTTCAAAAGTTGATCTTTTGTAAATAAATCTCAATGAATAATACAAAAATTACATTTTTCATGTTCCTTGGGCATGTGCTTCACGTTATTGGCTTTACTTCTTAAATTCTCCATTCTTTTCATTCCACCTGTTTCTTTGTCCTACACCTAAACAATAAAATACCTATTGGTGACAATGTCAATGCTGTAATAAATAATTTTGAACGTCTTATTAGTCAAGCTCAAAGAGAAAAAATGAGGAAGCAGAATAAGAAAATCCCTACCAGGGATTCCAAATCACCATGCATTGTAAATCCTCTCAAAGTGCACTCTTGTCTAACAAAAACAGAGCAGCAATAAATATCCTGCTGGAGGTAGTTCCACGCATGTTTCCTAAGCAACCCCATGGATGAATCTGGTGGCCTTAGTTTTCCTAACTACATAGAAATAGGTTTGGTTAATCCGCTGGATAAAGAAGGAAACTCCATGTAAACTAGGGTTAGCGTTTAAAGAGTATGGACGCAAGGTTTCGTAAGATAACCTTGAGTTAGGATCTTTGGTTCACGATGAACAGCGGCAATATTGGTTCACAAAAACATGGCCCGATGAGGTTCACATGCATTTGCTCACGTGCAACATGAATACAAGCTAAAATCTGCAATTGACGGTGGAGGCCAAGATGTGGAGCTATCTATACGAACAGCACAAGCACACCCTAACTGAGATGAGAAGAAGGAGTAAGAGCTGTCGCATACCTTTCCTCCATCCATCTAATGGTCATTATGTATGAAGCTCGGCCACGAAGTAACAGTGGACGTATAGTTTGAATCCTTCAACATAAAGTCGTTCCCATGCAAATAAAGCCATCAAGAAAATAGGGGGGACCACTAACAATTCCTTTTTACATACAATGCCATTCTGAGACCCCAAAACAGAGAATTCCCTGTCCAAGTCTAGGCAGTAGATCCACACCATGAAGACAAGGGAGATAGCTTACATCCTTGTTGCAATACGCTCTCTGGTCAAGGCGTGCACGTGCATGGCTTATATCAGCCCAGCCAAGCTGTCTTCAAGGCCTTTTAATAAATTTAATGGGTATTGAAACTAAACCAAGTGTTTAGCTCACTGGTTGAGGTGGTCTTGTACCTTCCCTGCCCTCGGTTCGAATCCCAACGGAGGCATTTTCCTTCAAATGTCTCCATTTTTCTGTTCACCAGGATTGGGCCATGCTCTACGTTAAATTAATTGCAAATTGGGCTACTTCTCACCTATTAGATCCGCCCCATGCAAAAATTAAGCTGCACCTTGGTGTATGGGTTCTAGAATTGGAGAGTCTCACTTGGGATCAAGACGCCATGCCTAATTCAAAATTCTTTGCGTGCAAGTGGGTCAAATCTAGACTGCTTTTTAATCAAAACATCAATTTTAAATTAAGTAGGTTTATCAGCTGAAGCCCAAATTTAGTCCAGCAAATTTTAAATCAGATTTCTTTCTCTTAAACTCAAAGATCCAATGTCGCTTAGATTAAAAAAAAATTTAGTATCTAATTCATTTTAAAATCATTAAAGCTCCTCAAATCCAAAATCAAGTTTAAGCCCTTTTTTCTTAAAATTTTGAATCAAACTCATTTTTTCAAGTGTATTTCCTTTTTCTGAAATTCCAAACCAAGGATTCGTCCCAAATCAAATTTTATTTCTCTTCTCCAAATTACTGCTCAATGTCAAGATCAAATTTACTTTTTTTTTTCCTCTCAAAATCCATTTAATCCAAATTTAATTTTTTTCATTAAGTTTCAAATAAAATTCATCTAAATCCAATTCAATTCTCCTTCCTTTCAAGCCAAGTAGTTTTTTTTAATCAAATCCTTTTTATTTAAATGAAATCAAGTTTAATTCTTCTTCCCTAAAAATCAAGCATTCTATTTTTAAATCAAATTCTTTTTCCTCAAAATCCCAAATTAAGTTTAATTCTTCTTTCAAATGTAATTCTTTTCTTTATTTTCAAAACAAGCCCACGTCAATTCAAATCAAGTTCATTTTAAATCAAGAGTCAATTCAAATCACGCTCAATTAATCAAGTTTTAAATCAAGCTCAATTCCTCAAGTTTCAAATCAAACTAATTTTGATTCAAGTTCATTTAATTTTTAGTTAAGCATTGTTGTCAAATTCAATTCATTTTGGAACCACAAGTCTCACGCAATGAGCTTTAAATGGGAAACTGGCGGTTTCACTGTTGTTCGATATTTAGAGATTCATATAGGCCCTAGTGTAGCCTTAGTTGCCTCAGACCTTGTGCATATATGGACTGAGTGTTCCTCCCAAATCGTAAAACCTTTCAAAAACACTTTTGGGAATCATTAGTCTCCTGCAATGAGCTCTAAATGGGAAATTGGCAGTTTCACTACTGTTCGATGTTTAAAGATTTATATAGGCCCTAGTGTAGCCTTAGTTACCTCGGACCTTGTGCATATGTGGACTAAAAGTTCCTCTTAAACAACACAATATTTTCAAAAATATCCTTTTCCTTTTCAAGCACTTTCGAAGGTCAAGCCTTCAAACCAAAACTACGTAAGCCTTGAGTTTCCCATTGCACCAGGGAATACGTAGGAGCAGGATCAAGTCCTGTCAGGCTAACCTGCATCAATCTATTTATTTTTCACTCTAATTAAAGGGATCAAAAAGTTTTCAAAAATCACACACTCAATTTAAGGGTACTGTTCTCCAGAACGGGCGAGTGGGGTGCCTAACACCTTCCCTACTCGTAACCGACTCTTGAACCTAAATCTCTTCCTCAAGTTAGGGTTTTTCCAAGTATTTTCCCTTAAATAAAAGTTTGGTGGTGACTCAATATAATTCAATAAAATTCCTATTTTAAAATTTTAGCAAGTTCGTCGTCTCGTCGTCATTACGGTTGCGACAGTAGGAATTCTATATGAATCCATTGTTGCATGAAGTACAAAATGACCTATATAACTTGAATAAAATTGATAGTATCTTTAATTCCTCATGTTTATAAAATGTGATTTCCATACCTACTTCATTGAAGGACTTAGACCATAATTTTAACTTCTTTTGTTATATAATTTTACATTTTAATCAATTTACTAGTGTTATAATCGATTAATTGGTACCACATTTTGTGGAGTTTCTCAATAGAATCATGTGAGAATTGATTATTGTATGTTGTAATTGGTTACTAGACCGTTTTGTGAATACTTCTACTTAACATGTGTTTTTCCATGGACGTTGATATATGTATGCATTCTAATTCTATTACCATACTTGTTTCCCCATACCCAAAGTTAGATTTATATGAACATTATTTACCCATTTAATTTAAAAACATTTCTATTTAACTATTTCTATCATGCTAAAAAAGGAAAATAGGTATATCATTTTTTAGGGAAATTTCAAGAGGAGTATAGATCATTTTCAAGATACCATTGAAGAAAAGTGTTCTTCCCAAATCATATAACTTGAAATGAAGCATCATTGAGTGAAGATATGCATTGAAGCAAAGCTTTTAGCTATGAATAATTCTTGTTTAAAATGATGTTTAACATTATTAAAAAGTGGAAGATTATAATAAGAGATCCTCCATATCTTCTAGAAAACATATTTTGATGAAGACTTCCACTAAATAATAGTATAGCGAAGTATTAGATTTATATGTATGCATTGATAACTCTCACCTTTTAATCAAGCTCTACACATATGTTGAAGTGAGGTCGTCCCTCCATCATTAACAAGACAAGCCTTAACAAATCCCAACCTACCCAATCTTCATGGATGATGTCCCAGGTATGGAATCTCAACTCAAGAAGTTGATCTTATTCTTGCTCAACTCCATGAAGAGCCTTAAGAGGAGTCCCCCACAGATACCCAATCTTCATGGATGATGTCCCAGGTATGGAATCTCAACTCAAGAAGTTGATCTTATTCTTGCTCAACTCCATGAAGAGCCTTAAGAGGGAGTCCCCACAGATCCTGGGAATGGAGGCATGAATGAAGAAGACCTTTTTCGATGCTCTTGGTTAGTGAAAGGCCACCTTCATCCAAGCACCATCCCCACCTTTGAGTTCCTTGCATCACTTGTCCTCTCCTCTTCCACACAAGAGATGTGCATTCAAATTGTCTAGCATTAGGTGGGTGGGAAACAACATCGAATGACCTTGGCAGACTTCAACACTGCCTTGGGATTTAAGACTATGAAGGGTATCTTCGCTAAGGAGTACTTGACTGCCCTCAAAGAGGTACTGGAGAAGTTCGTTGAAGGATCCTTTTGGCTTGAGATCATGAGGCCTTACTAGTATAATCCTCATGTTACATGAAAAATGTGAGTATAAAACACTTACCAAGTTTTAACCATGGATAAGTATACCCATTGATGTAGAGAAAGGGTATTTTAGACCCTCAATATTAATCCCACCTGAACTATTCCAACAATCTATGTATGAAGTTGAATTTTAACCTTTGAGCTCACCAAATAAAAGTCTATATAAATGATGTCCAAGATAAAATAATTTTTTAGAAAATGGAAAATAAAAGAAGACGACGCAAATTATCAATAAATAGGGACTTTGGATCCTCCTTTTGACTTTACTTAATTTTCTTGCCAGTTTACTTTTTTTCTTTAAGAATGATTTATAGATATCAATTGCTAACCACCTACTCTTAGGCTATTATTGCCCATTGATCCAGCAATACTAATAATCTCCCTTCTACTTATTATACCCATTGATCTTGCAAGATACATAAATAAAAGAGGTATAATGTTTAAAAGGGTGTTAATTATGTGTCAAACAATTAACCGATTAGAAACCTAACTCCAAATTGATCCTCCAAGACCATTAGGTTCAATTACCTAGCAGTTTTATCAATTAGGGGTGGTACGATTACCCCTAACAAACATATAAATTGATAAGATTATTTACTTCCTATTAATGGATTAAGCGTAGCAAGATAATATAATTGTGAAAAACAGATAATCATTCATAAAGAAGAAATGGGAAAAGGGAGTTTAAACAATTCATATCAAAAGGTTTTCCAATGCCCCACAAATTTGGGATTAGTTAAACATCATGAAAAAAACCCAAAAACATCCATAATTAAGCAAACTGAAAGAAATATAAGACTAGGTTCCTGATAAACTTGAAATAATTCTAAATATGCAACATTTGAGATTTCCTTCCACCAAGATCCTATGAGAGAATGCTAGAGAGGGAATTGGGAATTGAAGGCTAAAGATGGGAGATGGGTAAAAGGTAGTGTTGTGCCTAGAAACTAAGAGAAACTGTTCTCTTTATTGGGGAAAGGATGTTTTCTAGTTGGCAAAGAGGTGTTTCAAATGGTATGGTGGAGCCTGCCTTTGATAGGTGTCGATTAGGGTTTCAAGTATCACAAACTAAACTTAACTTAGCCACATTTTGGCAATCGTGGCTACTCTAAGTTTTCTAAAATGTTGTAGGATTGACTGAGATGCTTGCTACGTCATTAGGGTTGACATGGCACTCCTGTTGGTGCTCTTAATGTCAGTCGGGTTGTGCTCATTGCGGCACAATTGTGCCACTTCATTTTGTCATGGGCATGTAGCTTCATTTTCTCATGGGTTTGAAACTTTAGTTGGCACAACCATTCACCTTATGCTAGCACAGTCGTGCTCAAGTCTGTTGACATGACACTTTCCTGAGGGCATTTTTATTCTTTTCTGCTTCCTTATCTTTACATGCTAATTTTTCTCTCTTTTTATGGCTCCAAACTAGCCTATGTTTGGAATATTTTCTTGTATGACCATTCTTGCAAAAATAAGGGAAGTTAGGTTGAATTACAAGTGAATAATGTTAAATCATACAATAATTATGTCTTAAATCCCATAGATGAAATGACAGAATGGTAGTTTATCATAATCCTCAAACTTAGGCATTGCTTATCCCCAAGAAATAACCTAAGGAATGGGAATGCAACAAGTATAGGATCCAGAAAATCTCGTATTGTACATGCAATAGACAATCATAATTTCCATAGTAGGAATAATTAACAATAATACAATTGGAGTCTTTTAGTGCCTTGAGATCAAGTTCTACATCTTGAGATGATTACTCCGCTTACTATCTCTCATATGTGTAAGATAGTTCCTTTCTATGTATCCGTCATGATAGTTCATTGTCATAGGCTTGCTTATAAACCTCGAGTCTCCACAGAAAGTTAATGCATATACAAGAATCCAAAGGTCCTTATATGGTTGAAACACGAACAAAGGAAAAACCACATTAATAGGAGAGATAAATGAAGGGAAGGAAACACAAAGGACTTTGTTTCGTTATTTTCTTTAATAGCACTAAAAACATTAGACTTTTAAGCTCATTTACTTGGGTTTTTGGGTATTACCCTTTCTTGCCAAGTTTTTCACTTCCTTAATGCTTGGCTTGAGTCTTATTTTTGGTTACAACTTTGACTTGAATTATTCCTCCATTGGAATCTTGTTGGTACAAATTGACGGCCTAATACCATTAATTCCATGAATGGACCATCTATAGGCTTCTTTATATTCCCCCAAAACTCTATGTAATTTCTATTCCATTGTTCCTATAAGATTAGAAGAAATAATAACAAGAAGAGAAGGAAGGGACAAAAATACATACATAATATTTGAAGGGAGAGGCTTGAGTTCAAGTATTCAAGGTTATTTAATTGAAGGCTTAGGTCCAAGATCCTCCAGAGATTCAAATTTGTTCCATCTTTTTCCAATTTCCTTGGGTATGCTTTCTTCCAAGGCCATCAGTTCTTCTATCCTTTCCTCAAAGTCCATCATATGAACACTGCGCACTAAAAGTTTCCATAAGGTATCGTCAATAATCTCATCTTACACAAAAAGAAAATTTAAATAAGGAGAGGTTTCTAAGGAATTAAAAAAATTACAAGAATCAAAAGCCTTTGGGTGTTTTAATGAGTCAAAAACTCTAAACACCACTTCCTCATCATCTAGCTAAAAGTGAGCTTTCGTTGTTGCACATCTATAATGGTCTTCCTTGGGACAAAAAGATCTTTCAAGATTAGTGGAATCTCTTCATCTTCTTCTACATCAAGAATAATGAAATCAGTAAGGAATATGAATTTATCCACTTTCACCAGTATATCTTCCATTATTCCTTTAGGATAAGTTATGGTTCTATCTACAAGCATCAACAAAAAAAGTTGTGGGTTTAGGCTCATTCATGCCCAACTTTTTAAAAAAATAAAGATATTAGATTAATACTAACGCCTAAGTCACACAAAGCTTTATGAAAATAAGAATCATCAATAGTACAAGGTATAGTAAAATTCTATGGATCCTTAACCTTTAGTCGTAGTTTTTGGAAGAGAATAACACAACACTGTTCATTTAGCTTGACAATCATGTACTCCTCAAACTTATTTTTGTTGCCCAAAATATCCTTTACAAACTTTGCATACTTGGGCATTTGAGACATGGACTCAACAAATGGAACATTGATCCTTAGTTGGAACATATATTTTGAACTATGAAAGGTTAGTTTTTATAACATATACTTGAAATAATAAAATATTCATAAGAGTTAACCAGTTCTTTATATTGAGTTAATAATACGTTAGTAGCAAGTTAACCAAATGTTACACATGGTTAATTATATTTTTGTACTAAGTTAAGCACTCATGTAATCAATTACCAAATCCTTATAGAGCTATGAAAACTTGCAAAATACCGGTTTAATTGATGACCAAAGAATTCTGAAAGTTAAATAATCAATTAAAAATGGATGTAATCAATTACCAATGCATTCTGGAGTTATAGTGATCGATTACCAACAAATTTAATCGATTACAAAAGTAATAGGATACTTTAGTAATATATTATCATTGATAGTAATTGATTATTCAGCTAAAGTTTTGAAAGTTTCAAAAAGTTTTTGAGTTACAATGATTTTAAATTAACCTATTCAAAACTACCATCTAAGCTTAAATATAAATATTTTTCTTAACCCAATTTTCATAAGAGAAGGAAAGAAAAAGAAAGAGAACAAAAAAGGAGAAAGAATTTTTAGAATTATTTTGTGAGAGCCTTTGATCAATGTGTGAAATTTTGTCATTGCACTAGGATTTTCTTAGTATTAAGCTTTAAGGTTATTTTGTTTTTATCTTCTACCGAATCTTCTCAATCTTGGTTGTTGATTCTTAAGAGAAAGAGTTCTCTCTTAATATTTGTGTAAAGTGGGTGATCTTTGCATGGCTCTTGAGGTTTCGAGTAATGGTATCTTAAAGTGGTTGTTTATAAGAAGATATTTCATCTTTGCAAATAGTGAAGAAAATCTCAAGTGGTTCTCAAGGACTAGATGTATCTCTTTCATGGTTAAGAGTTAACCATGATAAATTCTTATGTGATCTTCTTCTTCCCCACACTTTTACGTTCTAGCACTTGATCTTCTATGTAATGTATAATCTCTTATTCTTGATCAATCATAAAGGCTTAGCTCTAACTTTATTGAATTGATCATCAAGATTATGTTGACATTTTGAATATTATGTCACTCATATATCATGTTCAAGGTTTTTTGGATGGCTTGTGTTTTTAGGCTCACTATTTTATTTGGTTGGTAAATTTTTAGAGAAAAATCTGATAAATCTGATTCATCTCAGCTTAAGTTTGTGGTCATATAATTAAAAAAAAAAAGATTTTGGAAGGGGACTCACATACAAGACCAAGAATGAGGATGTGTTGAACTAGTTCCAACAACGCATGCTACCAGAAACAGGTCATACAACGTGCAAAGTTTTCTTGAAAATTTGTCGAAGATGACTCAACTGATCGAGTAGAAAATTGGTAGAGAATATTGTTGATAAGTTACTTAAGGAATCCCTTTATCAATTTTTTAAAATATTAGTTCATTTATGAGGAATTGCTAATTAAAGAAAGGATAACATTTTTGAACCGTAAGTAGAAAAGGTTTAATTCCCTCTAAAATACTCAATGAAATCTGATGAAATTTTATGATGTCGATCGTTAGGAATGGAAACCAAAAGCCCTCAAGAAATTTTTGGAATGGTTAATCTATTTGGTCGTAACTTCAACAAAAAATAACCAAATAAACGGGTTTACTAAATGAGAGAAAGAAACTTAAAATTCTACCTTGAATATACAAATAAATGTTAACAAAATTTTAGCAGATAGTTATGGTCCATGCGAAATTAAAATCGCTTAATTAATTTTAAAAATCATTAATAGAATTATGAGATCCCAAATTTAAACATATCAATACTTTTATGTTTCATTTTTATTTTATTTAAATTAACCGAAAATTATCAAATGTATCTATATTTGATTTTGATACTAATTATTAGAACATAAAAAAAATTAAGTTGAAAAGTATGTACTTATTAGTACATTGGAATCCATATGATCTTGTGAGAGTTAAAGAGATGAGAGAAGGGAAGAGAATAAATTATGTTTCTTCTGATTGTTTTTGTACAGCAAATTACAGTAACGTAATCTATCAGATACTACTTATACTAAATATCGACTACTATATTCATCAATTACATATGTACATAATTAAATAATCTCATAATTAATGTTAATAATTTATATATGTTTAAAAATATTAATAATTTATACAAATTATATACATATATATTCTAAATAATTTATTTAATATTAGGTCATATATTAAATAAAAGATTCATTAATAATATTATTATTAATAATATAGCACTTTCTCATTTAATTTAATGTATTATGGTCTTGGTCATTAGACAGCGAGAGACCATTAGTATTATTTTTATACTAATGTCGTCTGTGAATTATCTTACACTTAGTTCTTTTTATTCTAATTTCACCTAATATGGGTGCAAGATTTAGATTTTCAATTTTATTTTGAATTATTTATATGCAATCATACAGCTTTTTGTAGCCTTTTAGAAAGATATTTTTAGCCTTGTTGAACTTGGATAGGAAACATGTTCTTCTAATTTTATTTTCTTTTGTACTGTGTCGTTTATGAAGAATACATATTTAAATGTGACAAAAACCACTCAAAATCAGTAAATGATTTTCTTATATTTCATTTTCGTAAATAGTTTCAAATAATTTTTTTTTTTGTAAAAAATATCAAAATCATATGTGTGTGCTTTTAAAGCTCGTTTTACTTGTTTTCCGTTTGCATTTATGAGAGTTATTAGGAATTAGGTAATTACACTAACAAGAAACATTCCGGAAAAGAAAATAATTAGGGAGTTGCACTACTAATTTTCTCATTTGGAAGGTATTGAACAAACTCTTGAATATAGCGACTGTTTTATTATTGTAACTCTCCACAATTATTTATATTTTGAGTTTTTGTAAATTCCTAATTATGTAGGCAACACGCAAAGGCTACTTAATGCGGCTATTCAGACGTCTTACCCCTTCGCCTACAATTCAATTTAATTTTTTGGACTATTAGGCCTGTGACTCAGCCATTTAATCAAGTCGACCTTTTAAACTATTCTTAGGTTTTTTCAACTTATTATTTTAATAATAATTTTAAAAAATAATATAATAATTTTTATTTTTATGTAATTATTTTCTGATAAATTTATATTTTGTTAAAAAATATCTATTAAAATATATCTTATAAAAGAATCGGAGTAACATTTTATCATTTTAATATTTTTTTAAAAATTATACAAAACTGTCAAAAGTAACCATCAAAAAAATTAATTTTTTTACCGCTGAATCATTTAGGTTAAGAAAATTTACAAAATTAGTTAATGTATTAGCTTTCAGAAAATTATTATAACATTCTAAAATTAGTTTTATTAAATTTTATTATTATATTAATTATAAAAAATCAAAATAAATTATTTATGAATGATAAATAAGAGAAAAAATCCTAAACACTTTAAAAATTTTATGAAACATATTATATTAAAGATCATAAAAGTTTTTAAGGAAAATAAAAAATAATATGGGAAAATATGATAGTTTAATTTTGTCAAATACAATTATATATTTTCATAAAACAAAAGGATTTGATTGTTTTGAATATTCATTATTATTTTAAATTTATTTTACATTATCGATATATTAAAATTAAATAACTTTTGTTGCTGATTATTGCACTAGAATGTCCTGGTAACTCGTTCGTAAAGTAATGTAAACACCCGACTCATTCTTTCTTTGAAGGTCGCCCCATTAATTTTCAACTGTAGTTTTTAAGCCTTGTTTATTTCAATTATTTAATTCATATTAAGTCGTGCAAGGACAAACAATAATGCCATTTCCAACTAGTTAATTAATTTTCAACTGTAGTTTATAAGCCTCGTTTATTTCACTTATTTAATTCATATTAAGTCGTGCAAGGACAAACAACCCAACTAGTTAATAGCTAACCGTTTTTTCCTCCAAACAAGAAACGGCATTTTTCCCTTGGATCAGAGGATGTTTTATCGGAATTGTTCCATTTAAAATCCTAAGATTGAAAATTTTTCTACCGAGAAGGGGAAGGAGTTATAAAATTCTCATAAACAGATTTAGAGATGTAGATAAAGATTATATTTATTAGAAAATTTTATTGATTAGAGGTGAAATTAATTTTAAATATATAATATGAAAATAAATTTTATTTGTGAATTAATTTTTAGAATTAGTTGAGATTTTAAGCTTAATTCTAATCATGTAAAAGCAAATTTTATCCTATAACTTAAAGCTTTAAGCGTAATTTTAATAATATTTTTCATTTTATAAGATTTTCATCCTCTCAAAAATATTTAAATCATCTTAATTATATACGTTTATATTTTAATAAATTTTTAAAAATATAAAATAAAATTTATTACATTTATATTAATTTGTTTTCATTGGTTTTTCTTTTTTGTCTTAAATTTTAGTTTTAAAATTAGTAATATAATATATAATAAAAAACCTTAAAATATAATATTTTATTAAAAACATATCATATAAATTATAAATAAATATTTTTTTATTTTTTATAATATATAATATATAAATATCAAATTAACTATAAATTTATTTATATAAACTTTTTATAGAAATATATAATACAAATAAATTAAAAGTATTATCTTTATTTTAATATAATAATTTGATTTAATATTAAAATTTTTAATTAAACAAAACTTATATATTTAATCTTATTTTTATTATTTTCAGTTTTTTTATGGCTTCAATTTTTTCCTTTAGTCTCCTTTTTGTATCCTTTAGCCTCCTTTTTGTAGTTCATATGCATCTGGTCTTGATAGATTTAACTAAGGGATAGAGACACTAGGATAATTTTATAGGAGTTGAATTGGAAGGAATACATATTAGTATGCACATCATGATGGACATCCCTATCATATTGTCATGACCTTCTCAATAGCACATGGTTGGCCTCCATAGGGACAACATCATAAGTAACATTGTTCTCATACCTCATCATAAGCTTATATGGCTTAAGATGTGGGGTGGTTGCTAGCCCTAACTTGGTAACTATCCTAGTATCAGCTACATTAGTGCAACTACCCTCATCAATAATTAAGGGGCAAACATGTCCCTTGATTAAACATTTAGTGTGGAAGATGTTCTCTCTTTGAGTCTCTTCCTCCCCATTAACGACATTCCCTAGCAACCTCCTAACCACTAGGAGATTACCTTCAAGGGCATACTCTAAGGCTTCACTATCAGATGAGGAGGAAGATCAACTAGAGTCTTTGGATTCTAAGGATGAATAATTACCACTATCCTTAAGGATCATGGTCTTTTTGTTTGGGCATTGAGAAGAGATGTGCCCCTGCCCAAATGCTTGACACATTTGACTAAGGACTCTTTTCCTGAAGGTAAGTTTAGAGTTTTGATCTTAAACTCTGTGGAGTCTTTGGTATCTTTAAACTTCTTAGATGTGAAACTGGAATCCTTTTTCTTGATTTTCTCAGTGTCTTGTGTAGATGATTTGTATGCAGTGTATGTGTCTTTACCCCTTCTATTTATTTGGGCTTCTACCTTTATAGCTTGGTGGTAGAGATCATTAAGGCTTAGATATTGGTGGAGCTCTACCACATCCATGACATCATGCCTACGATCACCTAAGAACCTAGCCATGGTGGCTTCCTCACTTTTCTTTCAAATTGGCTGTAATCGTTGCGACTTCCATTTCTTTGTAATATTCATCTAGACTTCTTGAACCTTGAGAGAGCCTTTGTAACCTATTGTGGATCTCTCATAAGTAATGGGGAGGTACATGTCTTTCCCTCATGATTTGCTTCATTTCCTCCCACTCACTCAAGGGTCTATATCTTTCTTTGTTAAGCCTGTCACACCAAATTAGGACATAGTCACTAAATTCTAAGGCACCTAGCCTTACCTTATGTCTTTCCTAATGGCATGGCTTGCAAAGATTTGTTCTATCTTGAGTTTTCAATCTAAGTATGCCTCCAGATCGTTCCCCCCTTGGAACTTAGGGAATTGAATCTTAGGTAGCTCTAAGGACTCTAAGTACTCTCTTTTCCTTGGATCTCTATTTATAACACTACTCCTTTGGCTCTTATCTTCTAAGTTATCCCTAGAGGAACTTCTACTCCTATGTTCTCTAAAGGTATGGGATCTATGCCTATGAGTCCTAAGCCTAGAGGGTTTCCTAGTCCCAGTTGCTTCTCTATGCCCATGATCCCTTACTCTTTCTCCTCTTGGTGCATGGTCATTGTAGGATAATTCTCTCCTTTGTGTGTGTGGCCTATCTCTTGAGGAAGGTCTTTCCTTTTAGGGGGAGTGTGTTCTCCTTCCCCCAAAAAAGTTGACATCTTCACCGGATGTCTCCTCCTTATGATAATTATCCACATTCCTAGACCACTAGTTTCAATTTTTCTTGAATTTCATGATTATTTTTTTATTTTGTTCTTTCTATGGTCTTTGTTCTATGATCCTTGTTTGGGTTTGAAAAATCTTTTTCTAATCTATTGGTCAATTGTTCCATTTTAGTTCTAGGGGATAGTTCATGGGTACTCATTTGCAAAATAGAAATTAATCTCTATACTCGGATTACTTATGCTAAGAAATTAGATCACACAAGTCCACACATTTAACACACAATCTAAGCTCTAATGAACACATAAACACACAAGGGTTAGGTGATTTACCTAGCTTCCTTGACCTTTCAAAATAAGACAAGGTTAGTACTATTAAATATTCTAAGAAATTCAAAAAGTACATAGCACACAAACTAGGTCTAAAGCACACAAACTAGGTCTAAAGCACACAAACACACATTGACCTTAGGTGAGTATCCTACACCAAGGTCCAAAAGTCCAAGTCCTTATTACAAACAACTTGCAAAGGTAAATCTGAATTACACCACAATTAAAACCTACTACCTATCAAAAGGATTTACAATTCAAATTAATACTAATTACAAAAGTTCAATCTAAAATTTACGATTCAAAAACAAAATGTTACTTATTACAAAAGGCCTTCACTTTTGATCTTCAATTCGGGTTTGTTCTTAGCCTTTTCACTTTGTTATTAAAGTTCAAGTTTCAATCATTGGTTTCTTAAGTCCTTTGGAACACCTTTCCTTAGGCTTAAGTTTCTTCACATCCCTACAAAATCAAGCATAAATAAAAGGGACACTTGCTACCCCACTTGGTTAGTGTTAGAAAAATCAAGTTAAATTTCACCAGTCCTCACCAAGTTTTTATGCTCTCCTCCCTCTAATGTTCTCACCATACAACCAACCATGTCACACTAATTCACTCGCACAAAACAGCCTTCAAATTGAGCTGGAATCAAGGAACAACTCAACTTAACTTAACTTAGATGCTCTAGTGATGCTTAGGTGGTGAAGGAAGTGCTCATGCCAATAGGTGGAAGGTGACAAAACTTAGAAGAATTTTAAATACAAGCAAGAAAAGAAAAAAATAAGATAATTATATTCAAAAGGAACTTAAGTAAGAAAAAACTTTTGAAGCCAATAAAGAGACAAATTAGAATAAAGGCAAGCAAAGAAGGTACACACATAAAGGAAACACCTAGAAACTTTAAAGAATGACATGCACATGCTCATGCAATAAGAAGATGTTATTTGACCAAGCAATTAAGGCATGTATAAACTAAGTAATTAAACCTAATATGATGCAGAACCTATAGCCTAAGTGACACATGGACAACTAACACACCATACTTAAGGAAAGGAAAGCAAATGACCTTTATGCAGTCCTTTTTCTATATGTTGTTTTTTTTCCTTTTTCTTTCTAATTCTCTTTCTTTTTCTCTTCTTTTGTGTTCAGTTTTCTCAAATTATTTTTGTCATAATTTTTGTCCAAATTCCAGGGAGTTCAAGTCCTTAATGGTTTCTTGCATAGGCTTTTGTTAAGGTCCTAAGTCCACCAATTCATCCAAGTGCATTTTGCACTTCATCCTTTGCATACTATGGTATTCTCAGTCATAAGTCCTTGTCCAATTATCTTCAATCCAACTTAGGTCATAAGATCCAAGGATAAGAATTAAGCTTTTTTTTTAACTTGATTCAAACAAACACTTAACCTTATAAGTTCAATGACTTAATCATGCAAGACTTAAACTAGACTTAGCATATAGAATGCATGCACATGATCATGCACTCTTAGGAATTTTTCAAAGGAGGACATACAAACACAAAAAACTTAGAAAGGCATACATATACAAGGATAAAAATATGCAAAATAATACCTACCCAAGGCTAGAAGAACTAGATCTACACAAGAATTTCAAGAACACAAGAGATTTTGGCGCAAAATTTGAATTCAAATCTCATAATTTTTTTTACAATTTTTTTTGGCAGATGTAAAAAAATTTGAACTAATAAATTGAAATATATTGATCATAGAAAGTAAAAGCAAATACATTTGACAAATATCAGATAAAAATGAGCAAGTTATGCACAAATCAAACAAGCCAGGTTCATTTGTGTGCCAAGATGAACACACTTCAATAATCAGGCAATAAAAACTTCATTTCAGATCCAAATTACACACACGATATCATTCGAGAAACTATAAAGAAAGATGATAAGAAATTAATAAAAAGCATCAAAATCGTATATCATTTTACCAATCAAAATTGAAAACGACAAAAAAGAGACGAAGATAAACTCGAAAATCTGAGAAGAAACAAGAAAATAAAAGCAAATAAAAGCTAGATCAAACCTCCATTAATGGAGCTTTGATACTAGTTGATGCAAAGGTGGAAGGATGTGGTTCTTATGGATCAAAGGAGGTTGAACTTGGGAGAAAGATGGAGGAGGAATGTAGCCGGTTTCAAGTTTAACTTGGAGGCGCCACCTCTAGAGGAGGGTAAGCTTCTTCTCTACCACCTTGACCTGCCATAGATGAGGAGGTTCCTCAACCCTAAGTCTGGTTTTAGAGGAGAAAAAGAGAGAAAGAAAATCTCTCAAAATTCTGAGTAGAAAACACTCAATTCATTCAAATGAATTGACATATGAAAAATCACACAAGTGGAGCCTTTATATAGGCAAAATGAAGGAGGTGCAAAAGGGAAGGAAGGAGGGGTAGATTGTAATCTTAATTGGACTTGGATTTCAACTCTATAATGGTGCCTTCTTCACTCCTCAATGTAGCCTTAAATTTGGCCAAAGTAAGTCTAAAAAGGCCTAAGCTAAAGTATAGGAAAATTCGGCCCAAATCCTATACATATTGGGCCTGCTAGTTCCTAAAATACAAAAAGTACCTAAATCCTATTCTGTAATGTGTAGGGAAAGGAAGGGATGGATTGGGCCTTAAGGTGCTCCTCTTGAAGGTCCAAGAAGGTCTCCACCTCTTCTTGTAGCTAATTAGCCTTTATTCTGGTGATGGCCCAATAGGATCAATAGGTCTCTACAATTGGTCTTTCTTTGTTGTTGGGACCTTGATATGATTCACCCTACGTGAATGAATCGGAATGCGGAAACAATAATGGAACGTCTTGAGAATTAGGATAAAATAAGATAAGATAGGATAAGATATGATAAAGGAACCCAACATAAACCACGAACTGCTGGAGAGCACCGAAGTTATCAAGAGGAACGTGACCTTTCTGCGACCTGCCAGAAGAACAAACATTATCAAGGGTAGTTCTTTGCCCAAGAACTAAGGGAATCAAGTCAAACAGAGATAAAAAACTCTCAAAGAGAAAATATTATTAATCCTCAAAATCTGTTTTCCATTGCTAATAGAATAACTATTTGCACTTGTGAAATTACTAATATAAGGAAATCATAACTAAATCTTAATAGCATCTATCTATAATATAATTCAAATATTTAAGATAATCCTAATTAAATCTTAACAAACTTTAGTCAAATAATTTAATCAAATCCTAACAATTGAAAACTAAATCTAATAAAATAAATAAAATATCTTCTTAAAAGTCATTTTGTAGAGATCTTCTTGATTTTCATCCATAAAAATCATGATCATATCTGCCGCTTTCTCTTGAAAGTGCATTTACGTGAATTCCAATTACCTCTTTTATCTTCCTTAACCTTCCTCTTTTAAATTAGCCTTCTCTCTGAGTTATGTCTTTTTCTAGGTGGACTTGATCATGCAAAGTGGTATCGATGTTCGTATCATTCTCCTCTTCATGAAGTAGAGTCGTCATCGACTCTTCATTAGCATTTGTAGGCGTGGGCCATCCTCTAATTTTCTTAATTTTTTCTTCGTCAATACTAACTCCCATAATCTTTTTAATGGCTCTATAATCCACGCACACGTGCCAGGTTCCATCCTTCTTTGGTACCAAGATAACATGAACTGTACATGGGCTAAGACTTCCCTCACAAAGCCTTTCTGCAACAACTCCTTTACTTGCCTTTGAATCTCCTTTACCTTTTCAGGAACAGTTCTATAGGCTGATCGATTTGGAATCATAGCATCAAGGATAAGATCAATTTAGTGTTTAATGGCTCTTATAGGTAGCAAAATTTTTGGTGGTTCTCTAGGAAACACATCATCAAATTCCTGCAACAGAGATTCAACCACACTAGGAAAATAAGAGTTATGATTGTTAGTAAAATAAATATCCTAGTACATGAGCACAAGAAGTTGATCCTGTGCCCTCAAAAGACCCTCAACCTCCCCTTTGTGAGAAAATACACAAACTTTATTTTTTTTCTTTATTTTTTTATTTTTCTTTCTTTTCACTCTCACTCTTTTTTTGTCTTTCTACTTTTTCTTCACTCTCAATTTTATCTTTCTTTTCCCTTTCTTGATATTCTAATTCTTTTTCTCTCACTTTACATTCTTTTGAAATTTTCATTTGGTCAGAATAAGCCTCCTTTGGTTTAGGATATTCCATCTCATTGGGCCAATTAAACTTCCATGATGAACTAGAAGCATATTTGTGATATTTATGAGTGCTCCTAGATTTGAGTTGTTTTTCCACCTGAATAGCTTTATGAAACAAGTCATCCATCTCAACATAATGTTGTTGCTCCACCACATCAATTATCTCTCTTTTTAGCCCTCCAATAAATGTTGCCATAGTTATTTCTTTGTCCTTCTCTACATGGGCTCTTATTATGGAAATTTCCATCTCCTTGTAATAATCTTCAACACTCATGGTACCTTGAGTAAGACTTTGTAGCTGTTTTTGGTGCAAGTCCCTCTCTTAGTGACTTGGCACAAATCTTCTTTTGCTGACTACTTTCATCTCTTCCCACGTTTGGATTGGTCTCTCTCTATACCTCCTCCTCTTAAGGACATACTGATCCTAGCAAATATTGGCATAATCATTAAAATAAAAAAGTAGCTAGTTTTACCTTTTTCTCCTCCGAGTAATTATGACAATCAAACACATGCTCCATTTTTCTCTCCCACTCTAGATAAGTTTTAGGTTCATTATTTCCTCGCAATACTGGATGGAATAATTTAATACTCCCCAAGTTGTTATCCCTTTCTTGATATCATCTTCTTTCTCTGAAACTTTCACGGTCTAATTCTAAGTTCTCCCCCAAATCTCCTTCATCGCGGTGAAATAGTCTTTGGGGACTACTTCGACAAGAAACCCGAGACCTCCTTCTCGAACAACCCTCCATATAACCTAACCTTCTGTTCAACTGTTGGAATTGATCTTGAATTGATTTTATTAAGCTTTTTGGATCCGTTTCATTTTGATGGAGTTCACCACTCATGATGGCAATGGTGAATAGAAGAAAATAAATAAATTAGAATAATAAAATCTCACTAATCACTCTCTTAATGTTTACCCTTAATATAGACGCTCTTCACTCGTATTTACACTCGAATTGGTTTTTTCTATAATGCTCTAACCAATTCTTTCCTTTTACCTCTCGCTTCTCCTTATAAGTCCTTGAACCAAGAACTTCACAAGTTAATTTTCCCACAGATAACGAAAGAGTCACGGATATGTATGATGAATAGGATAAGGAATGATGGTCAAAGAAATAAGAACTCACAAAAAAAATATTGAGTGAAGACTGATTTTTTTAATCAATTGTCTTGAATTTTCTTTTTTCTATGAATTTCTGTCACAACTTTTTTTTTGCTTCTTTTTTTTCAAACTTCTTTTTTTACTTATCTACGAAATATTTGGCTGACAGGAATTTCAATACTATAACAAACAAAGATATAGTTTTTTTTAGAAAATTTATGGGGTAGGTAATAGAAAAAAAAAACAGCTAAAACAATAGATCAACGAAAAACAAGAAGCATATGGAAAATAAGAGACACAAATAAAAGAAAACATAGGATAGATGACACCTGATTCCAAGGATCGAAGCTCTAATACCCAATGATATGATTTATCCTATGAGAATGAATCAGAATATAGAAACGATAATGGAACGTCTTGAGAATCAGGACAAAATAAGAAAAGATAGGATAAGATAAGATAAAGGAACCCGGCACAAACTACGACCTGCTAGAGAGCACCGAAGTTATCAAGAGGAATGTGACCCTTACCGCGACCTGCCAGAAGAACCAATATAAGGAAATCATAACTAAATCCTAATAGCATCTATCTATAATATAATTCAAATATTTAACATAATCGTAATTAAATATTAACAAATTTTAGTCAAATATTTTAATCAAATCCTAACAATTGGAAACTAAATCTAATAAAATAAATAAAATAACTTCTTCAAAGTCATTTGGTAGAGATCTTATTGGTTTGTGTCCATAAAAATCACAATCATATCTGCTGTTTTTTCTTGAAAGTGCATTTACGTGGATTCCAATCACTTGTTTTATCTTTTTTAACCTTCCTCTTTTCAATGAGCCTTCTCTCCGAATTACATATTTTTCTAGGTGGACTTGATCATGCAAAGTGATATCGAGGTTCATATCAAACCCCTACATCATAGAGTTTTTACCATATGTTTTTCTAAGCTTTTAATTATGTGTTTATGACTTGTTTTCATTCTCTTTTTAGGGGATCTCTGAGTTATATGGATCACATTTTCTTGAGTTTGATGGAGTTAAAAATTGCCCTTGATGGCTAAAATTGAGCATCACCAAATTTTTAGTTATTTTTGAAGTTAAAAGGGAATTTTAAAGTGCTTCTTGTAACCTTTGAAACAATTTAATCGATTATAATTTCTTGAAAATGATTTATTTTAAATTTGGGTAGACTTGAAAGTTAATTTTGAAATATTTGAGATGTTGAAAGCAAGGGATTGATAGATCTTGGAGTAGATCTAGTAGATCTCCACTTGGTTATCTTGAAAAATGCTTTCTTTATGATCCTTATGTTAAAAATTGTAGGCTTACTTATGTCTCCTTTTAAAACTTTTGATCTTAAAATTGGAATTTGATAAAAGTTTAGATCTGTACCTATGTGATAATAATCTTAAAAGAGTAAAAAGGTTAAGTGACAAAAGTTACAAACTTAACTCAAAACCTTGACATTAAAACTTGTAAGAGCGAAGGTGGACTTATGAACTAAAAGTTGAACAAGAAACTTTAAATCCTCCAAGATCATGACCAAAGCTATGGAGTAAGGAAAAAATCTTCATGGAACTAAAAGTAATTGATGTAACAAGTGCTAAATTTATGACACAAAGGTCAAGTCAGAAAAAAGACCTTGCTTAGACAAGGAGTTGATTCGACCACTCTCCCTTAATTAAGGGGACATAAGCTTAAATTTTTGATTAAGGGATAATAAGGAGCCTACACAGGTATGTCGTAACCGTAATTACGACGAGACGACGAACTCGCTAAAATTTTAAAATATAATTTATTTTATTATGTGGAGTCGCCACCAAATTTTTATTTAAAGGAAAAAGATATGGAAAAACCCTAACTTGAGGAAGAGATTTAGGTTCAGGAGTCGCTTACGAGTAGGGAAGGTGTTAGGCACCCTACTCGCCCGTTCTAAAGAATGGTACCCTTAAACTGAGTATGTGATTTATTTGAAAATTGTTTGATCCCTTAAATTAGAACGAAAATAAATAGATTGATGGAAGATAGCCTCACAGGACTTGATCCTACTCCTACGTATTCCCCAGTGCAATCGGAAACTCATGGCTTACGTAGTTCTGGTTTGAAGGTTTCACCTTTGGAGGTGCTCGAAAAAGAAATAGAGTATTTTGAAAATATTTTAGAGAAAATCCTTAGTCCAAATATGCAAGGATCCAAGGCAAACGAGCTCTGCACTGGGATCCATATGAATCTCTAAACATCGAATAGCAGTGAAACCGCCATTTCTATTTTAGAGCTCATCGCATGAGACTTGGGCATTCAAAATGAATTTAATTTGAAAATAATAACGATAAAAAGGGTTGGGCTTAGGTAAAAAAAATTGGGCTTGATTTAAAATAAAATGAACTTGATTTTAAATGAACTTGACTTTGAAACAAACTTGATTTAAAGTGAACTTGATTTAAAATGAACATGATTTGAAATAAACTTGATTTGAAATAAACTTGATTTTGAATTTTGAGGAATTTAACATGATTTAAGGAAAAAGAACTTGATTTTGAATTTGAGAGATGGGACTTGACTTGAAATGAACGTGCTTTAAAATGAACTTGATTTAAAATGAACTTGATTTAAAATGAACTTGATTTAAAGTGAGCTTGATTTGAAATGAACTTGATTTTTGAATTTTGAGGAAATGAACTTGATTTAAGGAAAAGGAATTTGATAAAATGAACTTGGTTTACAACTTGAGAAATTGAACTTATTTTGAAATGAACTTGATTTTGAATTTTGAAGAATTGAACTTGATTTAAAATGAACTTGACTTTGGATTTGAGAAGTTGAACTTGATGAAAAGATTTAAACTTGATTTGGTTTGGATTTAAGGAAAAGATTTAAACTTGATTTGGAATTTGAAAACAAAAAGAGAATTAAACTTGATTTGATATTTGAGGAAAGAGAATTAAACTAGATTTGAAATGAAATTGAGGGAAAGATTTAAATTGGATTTGAATTAAAATGAATTTTATTTGAAACTTGATGAAAATGATTAAATTTATTCAAACCAAAATGAATTTCATTTGAAATTTGATGAAGATAATTAAAAATAAATTTTATTTGAAGCTTGATGAAAAGGATTAAATTGAATTTGAACCAACATGAATTTTATTTAAAACTTGATGAAAAGAATTAAATTGGTTTGAGTAAAATGAATTTTATTTGAAACTTGATGAAAAGAATTAAATTGGATTTGAATAAAATAAATTTTATTTGAAACTTGATGAAAATAATTAAATTGGATTTGAACAAACATGAATTTTATTTGAAACTTGAGGAAAAGAACTTGATTAGAAGTTTAGGGGAAAGGAATAAGTCTTGATTTGATTTGAAATTGAGGAAAATAATTAGATGTGGTTTATTTGAAATGGAGAAAAAACAATTTGAAATATAAAATGAACTTGACTTTGAATTTGAGGAATTGAATTTAAAATGCAATAAACTTCATTTTGATATTGGAGAAAGGAATTAAGTGTGGTTTTAAAATGGGTTTGATTTTGGATTGAATTGGGCTTAACCCAACAAAAAGGAACTTGATGGAAAAAATGAGGGATTAAATCATTTATTTCATTTTAGAATTTAGTCGAAAGGTAACAACCATTTAATTTAATTTTATGGCTCCTTTTAGTATGGCTCGTTGACTAGGAATGCATACCTGAAGGCGAGAGGGCAGCTTGCACTGACTTGTTGTGAGCAGGCTGGGAGTGTGGCTTACTTTATGCAAGGGGCCCATCGAATGCAACATATGCATTTTTAAAATAAATCATGGCATGGGGGATTCGAACCCTGGTTCCTGGAGTGGCTACAGCGTGTCAACCACTAGGCTAAAGCCATCGCTTAATGTTAATGTCACCAATTATAAGCTTGATGTTTTTTCCACGATTAATAAAATATATGAAAATGGATTTAGCAGGAATTGAACCCATGACTTGCGCCTAAACCTACATGGAAGTTAGCACGGGAGCCACGCTCGAGCCTTTTAACTTAGGATCGGCTTCGATTGATATTAAACCATTCTGGACACACATGTCCTTTTGCATGCATGACTGCATGGCGTTCATATGCTGACCCTGCTTTTCAATGCCCTAGACTCGAGTATCTTGCAAATGACTTATAGGCAGTAGACCATAGGCTGTTAAAGACTTAATAAGGAGGTCACGATGATATATTACAGAACACTTCTTTGCATGTGCTGCCTGCCATTGTTTGAGCTGTAGACTAAAATTTTCCAACACTTGATCCACCCAAAGCAAGGCCAAAAACTGAAGTACACAGTGCCAACTGATATTGACTAGGGGCAGCATGAATCGGCGGCCATTTGGACCAGGAACCTGGCTAAGGAAATTTCAGATTCCTCTATAACGGGAGATGGACCATGGACGAGACCTGAACTATCTAGGCGCGGCCATCGTTCCCTTTGGATGAACGTGCAAGTCTCAATGCTGCTTCATGTATCTATGGGTTCTTAAATGAATAGGTTGTGGCTCGGGCCTTTGGCGATCCAGCACTTGTGGTTCCAGGAGCAAAACTGCCATTAGCTATTGTGCTTACATGTCTCGAGCAGTCATGAGTGGAGATGAGTCCTTCACATTTAGAGCACCAAGAACAATTCTAGCCTGTGACCTATTCCCATCCATTAATATCCTAATTAGATTATCAATGATATTAGAGAGTCTTTGATTTTTGGCCTAGAATCCTTGTCACCCTTAATACAAACTACTGCACTTGATACATATCACTAGTGGCCCCGTCATCCAACATCTCGAACATAGATTCTTCAACCATGCTTGAGCTTATATCCACTGTAGCAATTGACGGTGCAACTGTTATTCAGGGTTGGATCCGTATTTCTAAATACTTTAAGTGGATTTAACAGGGATGTGATTGAAACGTGGAAAATCCTTACGGTCCACTTTTGATACCTATGCCATAATTTTATTCATCATAGCCTCCACCTCTAGACATCAACTCAATCAGCACCAAGGACAAAATTGCAGGTTTTGAAAGTGAAAAATTCATGATGACTATGAGGAGTGCCGATCTTACCTATCGTAGCACATGGTTTCTACCTAAATTTCCATATTATAATGCATGCCACACAGCGTAAGCAAATTATAGTCCAGGATACAGAGGGGTCGCTAAAGTTTAGTACGAACCCAAGAGGCTAGGAAACCCTTAAGGAACCACATATTCTTGTTCAAGAATCACATACTATGACTTACAGGCATTCATGAACATCCAATGATAAATTCCTAACCAATCTACTCCCTAACCATAATTGGCTCCCTCTCGGACATACATTGTCAATGCATAGTGAATGGATCAAATTGCTTGATGAAATTAGAATGCATGCACATTGTAGGTTTGTCAAGCAAGGAACGGTACTGCATAAGCAAACTTAACTAAAGTTCAGATGGATGCTGAGATGCAAATAGAATTCCGCGAGATCAACTTAATCAAATGACGAGAACCAGCAAAAGTCACACATTCAACATATACACAAATTGACATGCAATTTTCTAGTTCTTGCATCCTCTAAACCCTTAAGGAACCATATATTCTCATTCCAGAATCACATAATGTGACTTACAGGCATTCATGAACATTCAATGATAAATTCCTAACTAATCTACTCCCTAACCATAATTGGCTCCCTATCGGAAATATATCGTCAATGCATAGTTGTCGCAACTGTAATTACGACGAGACGACGAAATCGCTAAAATTTTTAAAAATATTTATTTGGTAATGTGGAGCTGCCACCAAATTTTTATTTAAGGGAAAATACTTGGAAAAAACCTAACTTGAGGAAAGAGATTTAGGTTCGGAAGTCGGTTATGAGTAGGGAAGGTATTAAGCACCCCACTCGCTCATTCCGAAGAACGGTACCCTCAAACTGAGTGTGTGATTTTTTAAAATTGTTTGATCCCTTAATTAATGTGAAAATAAATAGGTTGATAAAGGTTAGCCTGACAGGACTTGATCCTGCTCCTACATATTCCCTGGTGCAATGGGAAACTCAAGGCTTACGTAGTTCTTGTTTGTTAAGGCTTGACCTTCGAGTTGCTTGAAAAGGAAAAGAGTATTTTGAAAATATCTTAGGGCAGAATCCTCAGTCCACTTATGCACAAGATTTGAGGCATACGTAGGCTGCACTGGGATTCATATGAATCTCTAAATATCGAACAGCAGTAAAGACCGCCAGTTTCCTATTTAGAGCTCATCGCATGAGACTTACGATTCCCAAAAGCAATTTAATTTGGAAGGTTTGATTATTTAGAAAGGAACTTTTAGCCCACATATGTACAAGATCCGAGGCAACTAAGGCTACACTAGGACCTATACGAATTCCTAAATATCGAACAACAGTGAAAACCGCCAGTTTCCCATTTAGAGCTCATTGCGTGAGACTTCAGGTTCCCAAAATATTTTGAAAATAACAAGGATAAGAGAAGAATTGAGCTTGATTTGAAATAAGAAATGAATTTTGATTCAAAATTTGATTTAAGGAAAAAGAACTTGATTTTGGAACGAACTTGATTTGAAATGAACTTGATTGAAAAATTTGAGGAAAAGAATAGAAGTTGATTTAAAATTTGGGATTAAAACTTTGAGAAAAATAATTGAACTCGAAAAGAAAAAGAAAAGGAAAAGAAGAAAACAAATTGAATTAAAATTTGAGGAAAAGAATTAAACTTGATTAAAGCAAAAATGAATTTTATTTGTAACTTTGATGAAAAGAGTTAGATTTAACTTTTTGAAAAAAAAACGTATTGGAATTGAATTAACTTGATTTGAACTAAGCGAATTGGAATTGAATTTTGAGTTTGAATTAACTCGAATTTGATTTAAAATAGATGAAGTAATTTTTGAAATGAAATTTGAGAAAACAAATTAAATTTCATGAATAAGTTTAAAGTATTGATTTGAGAATTACGGGAAAAAAATTGGTTTAAGGAATTGATTTTAGAAAGCTCAAGCATAGCCCCATTGGTGCATTTGTGCTGAGCCCATTTTGTGTGTGGCCCAATTCGGATGGGTTCAATTGAAACGGATTAAAAATGCTCAATTTGACCAATTTTGGGGAGCAACTCAGCGTTGGTCTTGGATCTTGGCAAATTCCAAATTGGGCATTGCTTTTTGCACCCCCCAGAATTTCTTTTTGCACCCCCCCTATTGGTGAAAAGTCAAAATTGCCCCTGGACTATATGTTATCAGCAGGACCTCCTCCTTCATTTTTCAATCTCATTTTCCTCTTCATTCCATTTGTTGAATTGATAAAACTCCAACGAAAATTTGTTAATTGAGTGTAAGTTGAGCTGCTGTTCTTTGTTGCACGAGGAAGTGAGCTGAAATCCGTCGGAGAAGTGCCGGAGAAGCGTCGGAGAAGACGAGGAGTCGAATGTGAGTTTACCTTTCCACTAATTAGCTCATGAATACATAAATATTCCGCAAATTAATTTGCGTGAATGTAAATTTTGTTCTCCGCAAATTAGTTTACGGAAGACAAAACATTACATTCCGCAAATTAATTTTATGAATGTAATTTTTTGTCTTCCGTAAACTAATTTGCGGAATAGTATTAAAAATTATATTCCGCAAATTACTCATGGAATACATTTATGTATTCCGCAAACTAATTTGCGGAATGTATTTTTTGGTTCCGCAAACTAATTTTGCGGAATAATAAAAAAGGACATTCGCTGCAAACTAATTTGAATACAAAAGTGTATTCGTAAATTAATTTGCGAATGTATCTTTTATGTTCCCAAACTAATTTATTAAGGTTAATTAAATTAACTAAATAAAAAGGTTGAAAAATTAAATGCTTATGGTATGTGATATGTGATATTTTTTTCTTTTTTTTATTAGAGATAATTATGCAAGATTCGGTGAGGTCGACGAACCATGTTTCGATGAAGTGGACATGCCAATTTCTCTGAGGAGGATGATGTAGTAATATTAGTTCGGGAGAAATTGTTTTTTATTTTTTTATTTATATAAAAGTGTGTAACGTGATTTAATTTTGGTTTGTGTTATCTCAGAATAAGTTAAGTGTTGAAGAAAATAAGTTGGCTCTGATAGAGAACAATGGTGATTATACGAACGCATTCTTGACTGATATGGTAAATGCTTTTTAGATTGAAAAGTTTAATTGTTATGTTGTTTATGATTTAGTAATATTTGGTTGTTTGTATGTTATAATTAGGTTTTTCCTTCACGTGATGATTTAATAAATTGGACTAGAGCAAAGGTAAAGCTCATGGATTTGTTGTGGTTATTATTAGATCCGATTGGTGGAATTGATTTAAAACAATGTTAATATTAGGTTGTGAAAGAAGTGGAAAATATAAACAATACAAGAATGAATTAGCTAAGGTGAGTGGAACAAGAAAATGAAAGTGTCCCTTTAGATTAAGAGGAAGACCATTAAAAAGTGGTGAAGGGTGGAAGCTTAATGTTGTATATGGGTTTCACAACCACGATGTAGCCTAAAACATTAGAAGGTCATGCATATGCTGGTAGACTAAGTGGTGAAGAGAAGTCTTTACTAGGTGATATGACAAAGAATATGGTTAAGCCGAAGAATATTTTGTTGACATTAAGAGGTCATGATGATCATAATGTGACTAACATCAAGCAGATCTATAATGCTCGGCCATAAATATCGAAAATCGAAAGGGGTCCTCGAACGGAACCCAAAGACTTGATGAAATTAATGGAACGTGACAAATATGTGTATCGCATAAGGACTGAAACGTCTAATGTTGTTTGAGATATTTTTTGACACATCCAGATGGCATTAAATTGTTGAATGCATTCCATATTGTGTTGATCATTGACACCACATATAAAACAAACAAATATCGTATTATTACTTGAGATTGTTGGAGTAACTCTATTTAGTTGACATTTTCTGTGGTTTTGCTTATTTGGAATCTGAACGAGAAGATAATTTCACATGCGCATTAGAAAAAGTTAGAGGTTTGTTTCTCATAGATGAATTAGTACCCCAAGTGATTGTGACAGATAGAGATATCGCCTTAATGAATGCTGTTGAAACAGTGTTTCCATCTGCAACATACTTGCTTTGTCAATTTCATGTTTCTAAAAATGTGAAGTCAAAGTGCAAGTTACTAGTATCTCCAGTGGATTTAATGGGATTGTAATGGATGCATGGGTTATTCCGATGGATTCGCCAACCGAAATTGAATATGAAGAGCGTTTTTTCTTAAATTCGAACTAAGTGTTCAAAATTCCCTATTTTTTTGGATTATGTGAACAGAACTTGGTTAAATCCTTACAAGGAAAGATTTGTGAGTTGTGGATTGATATGGTGATGCATCTTGGAAATACAACCACAAACAGGTATCTTTATTATTAAAATGAATTTTTCAAAACGATTTTTGTATGATATAAAAAGGCTCATGACTTGTATCTTATTCCTTTTCGTGGTTGAAAGTGCACATGCAAGGTTAAAGAGGTTGCTTCAAGATAGTAGAGGTGACTTGTGTTCATGCCGATGCAATGAATAATATGATAATACCGCAACATAGTGACATAAAGGCGCTATTTGAAAGAAGCATGATCATTGTTGAGCATAGATTCAAAGAAAGGGTTTTATGCCAAGATACCTGGCTTTGTATCAAATAATGCTTTAGCCCACATTGCTAACTAATACGAGGTAAAAAATTGTAGGTATCGAAAAGATAACTCAGTGGGTGCAGTCTTAGAAGTACACATGATTACCTTGTGCATGCTGAAGTTAGCAAGGTATAGTGATGGGTAATTTTGTACCATTGAGTCAGTTCATCGTCATTGGAAGATATTGACATTTGCTGATCAAGGAATGACAGAGCAATGGGGTGATTTGTCGCTAAAACCAGAATTTAAGCCTTGCGTAAACGATTCTCTGAGTTTGATGCTCAGGAAAGATAACACTAAAGAATAAACTTCATGAGTTAGCATTCCCTCGATACAACTTCAATGTGTCCACCTCCCGATAAGGTAAGAACAAAGTGGTGCAATCAAAGGTAAGGCATTGCAGATGGAACAATCAACCAAACGCGGAACCATCCTTCTTTGAATATGTTGATGGGTTGTATTCTCATTCATGATAGTTCATCACCTCGCTTGTCATCTCGATGTTAAACGTCAGATCAACAAGAAGAAAAAGGTTACGCCTATGCTAGACTTGTTTCCCTGCTCAGCTACGAACTATATCAGCGCATTGTTGATGTTGAAGCTGATGGAAATCGTGGGATATCGTGCAATTGCCGCATTGTCGGGAAAGGATGAAGAGTCTTGGGCTCAAGTTCGACTTGATTTATTCGGGAGCTTGGTCAAGATCGCCATGTGTGTGAATCTGTTTGGTAAAGGGAAGAAAGATACATACGGGGCTAAGGACTTCTTTGTTTGTTGGGAATGAAAAATGGTTTCACCCGATAAATGGATGACGATTCCCTTCGGGATATGGGTTATGTAATTGCGCCTAGGTATAATGTCATACTTATTCATATTTCCATTCACGGATCAATGACATTTTTCCCGCTCAGAGGTGAACCACCACAATTGATGAACCATCGTATTATTTGCATCGGATTTGTTAATGGTTGTCATTTTGTACAGGTATTCATCCACCTATCTATTATTATTTAATCGAAAGTTATTTATATTTACATTGATCTAATGTATATCATGCAGGTTTTTATGGTAGACGGAGCTCCAGCCTCTCCAACCGCTTTGTAATGGCATAAATATTTGGATGACAATGTCTGACGCTTTTGGGAGTTGGCCATATATTAGTCGGATGGATTTATTTAGTTCATTATTTAAAAACAATGTTGATAATGTAAATGCATATCACAGCCGATTAGTTGTAATATCCTTTCTAATGTTGATTCTTGACATTATTTGATATGAACAGACCCTGCTTATCATTTCCCTGTTTTTGTTGAATTCAAAATCATACAAATCACATGGATAGTAACCTGCTTATCATTTCCCGCTTTTTCATCAGCCTAAAATCATACAAGTCTAAAAAATGAACAGAACCCGTTTATCATTTCCTCGTTTTTCATCAATTCAAAATCATACAAGTCTAAAAATGAACAAGAATCTCGTTTATCATTTCCCCGTTTTTCATCGCTTCAAAATCATACACTCCAAAAGTGAACAGAACCTCGCTAATCATTTCCCGTTTTTCATCGCTCAAAAGCTATATACAAAAGCAATATACAATATAAAAATCATCATTTATCAAATACATATAGTGTTCAAAATCGGATATATACAAAGATCAATCATAAATCCCTAATATATGACATCAACTGCTGATGACTCCTCTTCCTCCGCTCGGGTAGGTAAGAACATCACCACGACCTCCAACACGTGCTATGTTCAAAGCCTCGGCATGCCATATCGCCTTCGATGGATCATCCGTGAGTCTTCCCAAGCAATGATGCCTTAGCAGTTCAACTATTCTATCAAAACGATCCCGAAAAATAAATTATATTAGTAACAATATCATCTACAACATGATTTTTCAAATAAAGAAATGGATTACCTGGGTAGAAAGTGAAACTTCTTCCACTGCCTGAGATTGGCTAGCCTCTGTGACCACAACCGGATGTTCAGGTTCACCTTCACCCACACAACTACTGGGTAAAAGGTATGGGTGGGAGATCCTGCGAAACCACTTCATGTACGCAACAACACATTGCCCAGGAGTGGTAGCAACAGAACCTCTAACCTCGTCTGCCACCAATGATAGTTCATAGTTTAAAAAACTATCATCAATGGACTGAGGACTTCCATCCATACCCAAGCTATCACGCAGGCAACGGGGATCCCCGAACATGCCCAACCGACGCAGCACTCTATCGTGAATGAGGGTAGACCAAATCACCACATCTAATCAAACCTCTATACCAAAGAAATGTCGGCGAAGGGTCGATGACCTCTCGAACTCATCATATGGTGTCCAAATGATGTCATCCACCATGCGATCAAGAGCCCCCTATATGGTCTCACATCCCGTAACCGCGTAGTATCTTCAACCGCATCGCCACGGGCATATTCGGGGTAAAGTCATCCTCGCCTCACGTCCCCCAACTGTGGGAAATGCTCAACAATCCATGCCTACACTTATATTATAAACAAATAAGTAACAGCTTATCCGGGAAAAACCCTTAAATGATGTACAATAAGTGACATTTACCGTAACAAAGTCAAATAACCGCCGAGGCACTTAGTGCTGCGCATCACTAAGCTGATCGAGAGGTATGCCAATGCAATAGCACCCAAGCATACCTCCCGATGACGTGAACATCCCCGAACAGCCTCCAAATATGACACGCTCACAAGGGTGCCACTCTTGTCAGCAAAAAATAGTGCACTCAACCAATCACAGCAGGGCACGAGCAACTCGCATCCAATCGACCTTCTCGAATGCACAAATCACGTACATCCCGCAGCCAACCGAACCCGACATACGCACCTCGAGTGTGATCTCGTCTCGTGTTTGCCTCCGGCGTAAACACTAAAAAGATTGCACAACAAGTCGGCAGTTTTCTTAATCTCCGTGACATGGACTGAACAGTAACACAATTCTCCCGTGATCGGTAGATGCAAAGAATGATGACACATCATCCAGTGTGATGGTCATCTCTCCTATCGCAGTGGAAAGGCATGTCTCTATGCCATCTCTCCACAAAAGCAGCATAATAAGCCTTTGTCTCGCTATCGAATGACCGCACCGTACTAAGTTGGCCAATCCACCTTCTTGTACGATGCTCTGGATGTAAGGGACATCTATAGGAGTGACCTTTCGTCCATGGGTGTTGACTTGAGAGCAGGACGATCCTAAAATAACATTCAGACAAACCAAAACAATAAATTAAATAACAAATTAATCATATAATGTCATATACATATACAGTGATGACACTCACCTGTCCTGTCCATATGTAATATGCTACATGCTCCCTGTATGATCTAAGTACAGAGACATCCGTTGGACCACCTGGGAATGTCTCTTCTACATGATGCATATCACCTCCAGCATCAACATGCTCCTCATCAATGGCTTGCCGAACACGTCGATCAAGTGAAAGCAGAGGGCTTTGTCTAACGCGTACATCCTCAAGAGAGATAAATACCACTCGCTATGTGAACCTCTAGTCCTAGCCATGTCTAAAATTCACCAAATAAAATACAGTTCATTAAATACAGTTCATTAAATACAGTTCATTAATTACTTAACCACACTTTCTCACTATAACTTAAATTATAAACTTAAATGAAATTAACATAATGAACAAATTAACATAAAACATGTTTTTTGTAAACCCTAAACCTTTTAATTAAACTTAAATAATGAATACTTAAACCCTAAAAAACATAAATTAACTAAATAAATCAACTTAAAAGGTAAATATACAAAATTAATTTCAAAACTGATGCATTCCGCAAACTAGTTTGCGGAATGCATCCGTTGAACTCCGTAAACTAGTTTCCGGAACGCAACTGATGCATTCCGCAAACTAGTTTGCGGAATGCAACCGATGCATTCCGCAAACTAGTTTGCGGAATGCATCGTCGTCTTTCTTCGCAAAGAGCTTAAACCATACATTTACCCTATCCAATGGAGAATAGCAAACGAGTTTAAGGTTCGAGGTGCTAACCTCGAATGTAGAAGCTTTGACCTTGGGTTGTTTCGTTTTTAGCTTTGCACCGGCAAAGATTGTGCAAGCAAAGAAGAGGATGCCGAGTTCAAAATGCGTGTTCAAATCTTTTGCGGAAATGGTGCAAGGTAAGGGAGGGGGGTGGTAAGGGTAAAGTAGGAATAAAAATTTTACAAAAAATTTTGGGGGGGTGTAAAAAGAAAAAAGGGGGGTACAGAAAGTAAGACCCTTCCAAATTAATAGACACGGGTCTTGGATCTTGGCAAATTCCAAATTAATAGACACGACCCAATTGGTTTAGCCTACTTGATTTATTACCTACGGCTCTTGAACTTATTGGACTGGCACCTGGGATATTTCAAAAGAAAACAACGCCTTATGAGACTCGAAGCTAGAACTAGGGGGTCGCACATGCAGCAGATTAACCACCAAGCCAAACTTTCATTTGAAAATTTGTATAGGCTTTGATTAATTTTAAATTTTACTTTTGTGAACGTGTGACGACCACTTGTACGAAAGCGGCTTAAATTCCCTTGGCCTTTATTGCTAAGAATTCGTGGGACCCATGGCTTTTAACCTTCTCTGATATTATGTGCGTCCCTGCCATAATATTCACGTGCCCATGCATGGTCTTCTCCTTTTTTATTCTCGGCATAACAGACACTTAGCCTTCTTTGTAACCTATGACAATAGGTTGAAATTATATTGCAAGTGCTGCCTGCTTTAAGTCTTGGATTTAATGTGTGTAGCGTTCCATGGGCTTAAATTCCGGTCCCACCCTTTTGCCTTTATTCCCAGCAAACCATAATGGTTTTGTCATGCAATAAGGTTTCAGACAAGAGTGTGGCTTGGTCTACAGAAGGCGACAATACTCTCTGGTCCAATGAGATGCCATAGGGCCCATAGAGCAAATTTCCTTGTTTCAAAATGGTTTTGTAATCAGCATCCCCCAACAAACTTGACCCAGCGGATATGCATGCATATGCCCCATGCATGGAGTGTTTAGGTCAGTCCTCCTCGATTATGAACGCCAAGCCGTTCTTACTATATATCCAAGCTCCATCTCCTCTAGTATGGCTTCTGAGTCAAGAACCGTGCGAGTGAATGTTACTTATTCATATCACCAACCTTATATCATCACCCTGGACTAAAATGATGGAATGCCACTGATCTTCGTCACGAAGTAATCGCAACACCAAGAGCTTATTTGGGGACAGCGATTTGAGTGTTCATATCATCAGCTCGAAGACTCTAAGATCTGGTGAATCAAGTGCCCCGAATGTACCCTCCATGACTGATGAATGCACCATGAGGCATCTCTGCAGTAATAGGCCTATGATTTCTTTTGGAAGGATGGTTTGCCACAAGCAAGGAGAGTCAAATTACGCCTTCTTGGGGTTTAACACAGCTGCATGGCTCGTGCATGACCCTCTCATTGTGGTCATGAGTTGGAACCTACATGGCTCTCGCATGCCCTTCCCTTATTTATCAATATAAGTCAGAATCTGCAAGGTGTGTGCGTGGAGCTACTTCACATGACGCTGAGTTGACGATGGTGCTGTAGTTTGGTCACAAGACCCATCATGGGTATTCTCATCCAAGACAGGGAGGAGACATCTAATATGGCTAACCATACATCCAGTGGTACGATCGCTCTCCTTCCCTAGGTGCAGATGTGAGTCCATGCAAAGCACCACGCTCCTTACCAACCGCATGAGGAACTTATACTTGCGATTCGTGGACGTTGAAGGATGAACGTTGCTGGAGTTGCACAGTGTTGGCCCATATCCGGAATCAACACCCGATTTTGTTGATGGTGACTATAGCCATTAGTCTAAATATGGTTGAGTGACACAAGACGCCCATCAATCTTCTCACACACTCAAAGATGTCATTCTCCCCATCGTCCAAGGTCATAGATGAAATGAGAAATCTGACCTAGACCTTTGTAATCAACAGTAGTAGTAGTACTTGGTCCTATCATACAGATCCTACGTCTTTCTTAAGACCGTAAGATTCAGGGCTGGAAGGCTATATTTTTTTAGGGTTCAAATTCTAACTGAGTTCTATCTCAAGATCCACCCATATTTGTGTGCCTCCGAAGCAATTTTTGTACATAACACAGCTCTCGCAATGATTATGATTTGATTCATGAAATCGAATAGTTACAAACATGATGATCTTAATTTAATCTTGTTCTAACACAAAACCCCACTCCTTAATCAAAGGGCTTGAATGCATGAACTAGTATTGCTAATAGAATCTGAGCTATGTTCAAGAATCATTTTCGTTCAAGCACTCATGCATGAGAGTGATCAAGGTGTTGAGACTTACCGGGTCGTTGGAAGAAAACTTCATTTCTTCACTCCAGAGTCATCAGCTTTCTACCCTCTACCTTATCAAATCTACAGGTTTTTCCTTGAAGAAGGATCCTCGAGTTTCTTCTAAGAACCTTCAAGAAACCTCTTTCTCATTGCAGTGAGTCTGCGCCTCGAGTCCGTCTTAGGCGTCGTAAGCTTTTTGCGGAATCCCCCCCCCCCCCAAATCCTTGAGAAAAAATTCCTCCCTCTATTGACTAATGAGTTCTCCTGTAATCAGTTGTTCCATCTTTCTCTCTTGACCCCTCCTTCCATCCTGCCTTTTCTTTTTCCTTTTCTTTCCCAAATTTCTGTTTTTTTTCGTTAAAAATCCGTTTTTGTGTTCCTTCTTTCTTTTTAGTTTGTTAGTTTTTTCTTTTTGACTTTCTGTTTTCCGTTTTTAATATCTTTATTTTTGTTTTTTATTTTTGTTTTTATTATTTTGCCGACTTTATCTCCTTTTTTTTTCATTTTTGTTATTTTACTATTTTTCTATTCTGTTTTAAATTTTTTAATTTTTAATTTTTTGATTTTCTATTTTATTATTTTTTCAGATTTTATTATTTTCTTTAATCTTTTGTTTTATTTTTCGTTTTTTTGTTTTCAATTTTCTTTTATTCTTATTTTATTTCCTTTATTATTTTTTCAATTTTTTTCTCAATTCTTATATTTATTTATATATTTTCGTATGTTTCTAGTATTATATACTTTTCAGTTTTTGTTTTTATTTATTTTCTATTATTAGATTTTGTTTTTTTTTTAATTTTCAGATTTTATTTTTATATCTTGTTAATTTATTTTAATGAACCTTTCTCTTTATTCCGTTCATTCTTTCTTCTGTTTTTTGCTTATTTATTTTTCTACTTTTCTGTTTTATTAATATTTAAACTATGGTTTATTATTTACTTAAATTGTGGTTTATTCATTAATTAATTTTAAGAATGGGACCTCAGACATAATTGAGTGTTTACAATAGTGAATGGATCAAATTTCTTGATGAAATTAGAATGCATGCACATTGTAGGTTTCTCAAGCAAGGAACGGTACTGCACAAGCAAACCTAACCGATGCTCAGATGGATGCTGAGATGTGAATAGAATATCACGAGATCAACTTAATCAAATGATGAGAACCAGCAGAAGTCACACATGCAACATATACACAAATTGACAAGCAGTTTTCTAGTTCTTGCATCCTCTAAACAAATCCGTACCAATTTCTTGATTCAAAAATCATTAAAAAGAAAGTCATGGCTAACCTATATGAAACTTGAATCCAGAAACAAACGGAGGTTGCTGAACGACGTGCACCGGAGGAGCCTGGTCTCCTCTTTATCTTGACTCTTGTGATACATCAAGAGGAAGCTCCCTACAGAATTCTTTTCAATGGATCCTTGTACAAAGTTTGATACAAGAACCAAAGGTTATTGCGGCTCCTATGGATCGGAACTGAGTGCCTTCATGAACAGAAGGTGCATCTCTCTCCTCGAATCCCTTGAACATTAGACGAGCCTTATCAATCTCCAAGCAAAAAACCTCTCCCCCCCTCCCCAAGAATGCTTGGGTGATAAATCCATTCAACATTAGGATTTACTAGAGAAAGAAAGGTTTTCCCCTCTCTGAGAAAGAACCCTCTCCAAGATCTGTTCTCCCTCCAGCCTTCGTTGCAAGCCAGGCAATGCTAAGTTCCCCTTACCCAACATCCCATGCATGCACATGAAGTCGTTTCTTCTGTTTTGCTTGCTTTTTTTCAGTTTTATATTCTGTTTTTCCGTTTTTAATTTTCTTCTTCTTTTATTTTTTATTTTTTAATTTTTTGCTTTTATTCTATTTTTAATTTTTTCGATCTTTGTTTTTAATTCTGTTTTATAATTATTATTTATTTTTTTGTTTTATTTTTCATTTTCTAGTTTTTTGTTTATTTTTTATTTTTTCTAAATATTTTAATAATTTATTAATTTTATTTTTGAGTATTTATATATTTTTGTTTTTTCTATTTTTTATTATTCCGTTATCTATTTGTTTGTCTGCTTTTCTATCTATTTCCTCTTTTTTATTAGCATTTTGCTTAATTATTTTATTTATTATTGTATATGTACTAATTAATTTTAACAATGGGGCTTTAGACATAATTAGATGTTTACAATGTAGAAGAAAAGAATTTTAAGTTTGAATATGTAATTTTGTCCAAGGTATTGAAAAGAGAAAACTAAAAAATGATGTAAGAAAATGACAACATAAAAATAAAAATAAAATAAGAGAAATGTAAGTCTCACATTGGAATAAATTAAAAGCTTAAAACTCACTTTGGAAGTCCCACATTTTCAAAGAGCAAGACTCTTTCAATTCTTCATTCTCCTATAAAAGAAGATAGAGGTCCCACATCAGAAAAGGAAGACTTATTCAGCCTCCCATGCTTCTGTATAAGGAGGTATTTTTCGCAAGAAAATGGTAGAACCTTAAGTTGCAAAGCTTATGTATAGGAGTATGCATCAAAGCGTAAACACATCTTATACAAATTTTTTCCCCTTGTGAACTTTTTAAGTTTGCGAGTACCAGGAGAGTAAATGCGTCACCTTGGAATTTTTTCCATGTAAGTGCATCTAATCTTTTCTATAGTTTTTCATTTTATCATAGTTATTTTTTTCTTATCATTTATTATTCTCTTTTAGTTTAGTTTCATTATTTTTTAATGGTACTATTCTTTTTATAAAAATTAATAAAATTATTTTAAGTTTATGCAATGGCTAAGTGAGATCAATTAAATGTTAGATCCACTTTTGATATTATTTAGAACATAAGAATTTATTAAATAGCCATTACTAACTTAAATGTTATGCAAGAGGAGACTTTTTTTTAGATTACTAATCCGAAAAAATTTAAAACATTTTTCTCAAAAATTATAAAAATAAAATAAATAATTAGTCTTTTATATTTAAATTTTAATGTTTCCAAAATCATCTTTTTCTAAGAAATAAAATTGAAAAAATAACTTCTATTTAACTTTTGAATTAAAATAATCTTTTTCTAAGAATTCAAAATTTTTTTTGACAAAAATTCAAGTTCAATCCTTTCTAAAAAGTCCAAACACAAATCCTTTCTCAAAAATTTTAAAATGATCAAACTTTTTTCTTCAAGAACTACATGGTTTTGATTTTCCTGTTGCACGTGGTTTAAGATAATAAATTTAAAAGAGACTTAGTACTGGTTTGGATAACCATTTGGCCATATACTTAAGTAAATTTGATGAAACTAACTTAAAATCTGGTCAAGACTTAAAAATAAACCCAAATATGCATAAGATGGTGATTAGAAATCAATTATGGAGTTATGGGAGTGTGATGGACCATTGTGCCATGCTTAATAATGTAAGAAGGAAAAGTCTTAAAAATCTCTAAGTTGGTTTAGTTTAATAGCCTAAGTCCTCTTCTAAATGCAAGAAAAAATATACCATAATGCTTTAGGGGGCTAAGGAGTAGGTTCAGCCAAGGCTTGGTCTAGAGAAGGAAAATCTTAAAAGATTCTAAATTGGTTCAATTTATTATTCTAAGCCCTAAAATAATACAAATCATGTTTTAAGTGTAAGGAAAATAAACTATGATGCCATAGGAAACTAAACATACAATTTGGCGAACCTTCCTTAAATATTTCATGATGAGTTAAAATTAAAAACTTTAGAATATTTGACTGAGATATGAGTGAGAAGATTTGAATCCATAAAAAAGAGGACTTGAATCTATAAGCAAGAAAGAAAACAATTAAATCAATTAGTGACACAAACTTAAAAGTGGATTTAATGGTCAAGAACGTATAGAACTTCTAACACTCAAACTTGAGATAAAAAAAGGTATGCATAAAATATCTAAATTTATGAATTCAAAGTAGATTAACTCGCCTAGGCCATTTGACCAACCATAATAAGCTACACCATGTCACTAACCTAAATTAAAAGTGTAAGAGAACCTTAATATTTAATAAAAGGAAAGGTTGAGAAGAAACTTAGAAGGATAACTGGACTAAGTTCCCATGAGATATTTCTCATAAATCTCAAAATATGAATAAGATGAGAAAATTCTTGGAAGGAGCTATATGTTGTCCAAAGACTTAACACTAAGCATAATCAAGTAATGTGGATTAGGAGAGATATTTCTATTTAAAATAATTACTCTATCTCATTATGTTGTTTCTTAGATATATGTATTTATGCATAGAGCATATGAAATACTCTCTTGGATGATTTTAGAGAAGTGATGTGATATGTAAATGAGTTATGTGCTTTCTTGAATGATGCAATGATTTGTATGATCTCTTGATGACATGATGACTTGTCTATGTCTATATGGTTCTATGATGGACATTAAATGGAGGAATTGGATGCTATATGTACATAACATTTTGATTGGATATTGAGCATGGATCCTATTTTATAGACTTGAAATGGAACCTAATAAGTCAAGAGATCACTAAATAAGAACAACCTTATGTGAAAATTGAACTCTACTCCTAGTGTGCTAAGTTTGGGACTTGTGCATACTTAGAAGGTGGCAGGTGCTACTATGATAATTAAAAGGTACATAACGTTCTATGGTGAAGCCTTAGGGCTTTAAATAAATCCTTCTGATGGGAAGTCGTAGGTCTTCCAAACTTATGATGGTGACAACCATCCAAAATAAGCTCAAACCAAGATCAGAGGTGGAGTAGTAGATAAGCGGAAGATATTGTTTGACAAAATTGTTAATGTTATGCCTTAAATGAAACTATCACTAAGAGGATGACTACAAAATTAAAATGGTTATTATTAAGGCATAAAATGAGTAAGATTTAGACAATATCTATGTTATGACAAAAAAGTGATCTACAAAATGCATAAAATTTATGTCTATCAGATTTTATATGAAAAAGTGATTTAGAGTATGTACGAATTGCATGCTGTATGAAATTGAATTTATGCTATTATTAAAAAGAATTGACTTCAGATAAGTATAATTGTAGAAAGAAATAATTGAACTATTATTCTTGTCATCTTATCTTAATAAACTGAAGTAACTAGAATAGAAATGATGATGTCAACCTTAAGGTAGACACCTACTTAGAATTTAAAATTTCTCACTTCCTACCTCTCATTTTCTCCCATGATTTGATGATACTCTCTTTAAGGTGACAGTGGTCTATATGAAATGAATAACATGGACTAGAGACCGATGTTCATGAAAAGGAATGTGGGAAGAGCTATAAATAAGCTTATTCTGCTTTGGCTAACTCTGTACCTTTTGCTTTGAATGATTGTAATTAGTGAAGGACATTGAAGCCTTTCTTTTATTTAAAGGACTCACTAGGAGCCTTTAACCTATTATTGTCTCTCTGTTGTATTACTTATATAACAAATATATAAATATTGATATGGAAATAAATGTATAGTACGAAAAGTAAATGAATGCAAGTTTTCAAAATAAACATGAGTGATGACATCTTATCATTCATTATCTACTATGTTAATTACTATGATGAGATTGGGACTTTCAACAAATATTTTAAAAGTAAAATTTATATCATATTTTTCATAAAAATAATTTTTTAAATGGATTCTACATCATAAATTAATAAACTAATAGTGAATCTACAATATAACTTAAGCGTAAGACGAGTATCCTTATTAGGGTGTTACACCTATCTCCTAGACTCCAAAATTCTCATATCTCATGAATTATGGTCTATTTCCATGTAAGTTGATCCTTAGATTTCTCGACTCCTTTTTACAGAAGTGCTTGACTATCACTACATTGTAAATTTTCCAAACAAAATTTTATGCAAATGATGCATATAAATCAAATACTCAGTATATTTCTCAAATCTCAAAATTATCTCGTATGAAGGCCTTACCTTCTTCTCAAACTCAAGACCTTATCGTTCTCTTCCATTTACTTTGTGGTTTTAACTCAAAACTACTTACAATTTTGATATACAATCTCTATATATTACCTAAGATTTTGAATCTTCATTCATCAATACATTTCTATCTAATAACTATACACAATATGAACTCATCAAATAAGTTGCACATTCGTGCTCAATATCTTGTATATCCATCTTAACACAAATTGCATGGTTGTGTAGGTTTTCTACATGGTTGTGTAATCGTATAATGTTCATCTTCATCATCTAACACAACTGTATTTAGGGCATGGATAGTCATACTTAAAGCACTAGCCTAGAATTTACACCCAAAGTATCACCTATGCGTGAAAATCACACAATTTAAATCCAGAATTTCAATACATTATTTTCTTTGTATACTTTTTCATATCAATTAAAATGATTTTATAATCTAATCTCACTATCATGCCTCTATTTATAATCAATTCATACATAAATCAATAAAAATAAAAATTAAATATAAAAATTAAATTCTAAAATAAATAAACATAATTTTTAAATTTTTAAGTAATAAATTAAATTTCATTCTAAAGTTAAGGGAGCTCTAAAACTACTTCTACACTTTACTTGAGTCTCCTTATCACATCCATAATTTCTCGTAACGGACACTCTAAGATACAAATTCCATTTAGTAAAAGAAATTAGAAATAAGGACAAAAGACAAAGAAATTAGGAAATTGTTAACAAATAACAAAAATGTTCCTACACTAAGATAACACGAATAAATGTGCAAGAAACCTAAAAAAAAGGTTAAAATACATTCCTAGGGATTATAATACATCAAGAATGAGTATAAATTCATAAGTAAAGAATAGAAATAAAGAGAGGATGAAAAATATTATCAAAAAAATCTAAAAATGTTTGAAACGTCCTTAGAAAGCTTTATCTTCCATAAAGGATAAACTATTCCCGAAAAAATAAAAAATGACATAATAATAATTCAGGAATGAAGCAACAAGTATTAGAACCATCAAAGGAGCGAATTGGGAACCACCCAGGAAATTTTGAGAAAAATTACCAAAATGCTCTTGGAAGACCGGTAAGGCAAGAAAATATGAAGCAAAAGGCAGGAAGTTGGCCCCACCCCTTAAGCACAAAATTAAGCATGTGAAAAATGATACGGTGACTCACCATATAAGTCATCACTTTATTAATGCCATATAAGACAAATATATTAAATAGGAGAGATAAAATTAACCATGATTAAAATAAATTAACCTTGATTAATTAAAATTAACGATGTTTAGAATATTTTGATTTTGATTAATGGAAAATTTAGAATAATTAGTATTAAACTAATCCTAAAATAATGATTCTTTATATTTACATTTATTTTTGAAAATAGAAATTACATGTAAGTGGACTAAAGGGCTCTTAAGTGGGAATTTAATTCCCACATACCCTAGGTGGACAAAATTGCTTAGGATCACCAAGAGGGGCTCATTTTCTCCATTAACACTCTTCTAAAAACTAGTGCAAGCTCTCTAAACTCACCCCAAACTCCAACTTCTCTCAAAACACCAAAATTTACACCAATCTTAAACTTCCATCTTTGAGGTTTAAGTTAAATCAAAACAAACCCATCAAGCCTCACCACCATCACTAAGAGACCTTGTGTGAACCACTAAGGAGGAGGAAGATCAGTCTTCAAGACCCATCAAAACCATCATAAAATTCATCAACAAGTAGGGTTTTACCATATGTTTTTCTAAGCTTTTAATCTTGTATTTATGGTTTGATTTTCTCTTTTTGGTGGATCCCTCTCTAAGATCTATGGATCCTTCTTTTTTTTACTTGTTAGAGCTCAAGGCTGTCCTTGACCGTTAAATATGAGTATCACTAAATTTTTAATAATTTTAGAGGTTAAAGATGAGTCTTGATGGACTAAAGTGCTTCTTGTAACCTTTGCAAAAATTTAATCGATTAAAATTTATTAAAACTAATGTTTAATACTTTGGGGAAGATTTAAGAGTTTATGAGAAAGGTTTTAAAGTTATTAAAGTAAGGGATGGATATATCTTGTAGTAGATCTACTAGATCTACACTTGATTGCTTTGAAAAATGTTTTCTTTAGGATATTTGTGTTCAAAGTTGGAAAGTATTAAAAGCTTTAATCATGAAGTTGTCTCTAATATGATTCTAGATCCGAACTCATATGTTAAAAGTATTAAAAGACTAATAAATTTTATTTAACAAAATCTATAAACTTAACTCGGATTTGGACTTCAAAACTATTAAGAGTAAAGGTAGAATTTTGGACCAAAAGTTGAATAAATCACTTAAGACCTTCCATGACCATGACCAAACCTTTGAAGTAAGGAAAAATTGGGGTGAGCCTAAGGATAAGTGATGTACCAAGAGCCAAAATCCATAACACCAAGACCAAGAGAGGACAAATTAAGAAAAAGAAACCTTACTTTGACCACCTAGAGCATTCGACCACTTTCGATACAATTAGAGAAGCATGTGTTTTAAATTTTAATTATGGTATAAAGAGGAGCCTAATCAAGTAAGGAAAGAATTATAAATTTGGAAGAGATTTTGACATGTTGGAGTGATCATTCAGTCATATTAGTTGGAATTGGTGAAAACATGTTAAATTCATGCTAGAACTTAAGGATGAGTCTAAAAATGCTTAAGGTTATGGTTAGAAATTAATTATGAAGTAGAACGAAGAGAGGGAGCATTTGGCTACTCTCACAAGGAAAGCAGGAAAAACCTTAAAAATTTCTAGGGGTGGTAGAAATTAATAGCCTAAGTTCTATGAAGTGTAAATCAACCTTTAAGAGAAGCCATAACATCTTAAGATTAAGGCTTGTGAACTTGGCCACCAACGTAAGAAATAAGCAAGTAGGATATTTTGGATGTTTAAAGATAACTAAATAAGTCATAAATAGAAAATTTTAAATCCATGAGCAAGGAGGCAAGCAAGTGGGTTCACTTAGTTAGACAAGTTATTAGTTAAAAAGCATAAACCTTATAACACTTAAACTCAAATTAAGTTGTGCATAAGACATTCAATTTAAGGAACAAAAAGAGTAAACAATTAAAAATGTCATTCGTCCAACTAGAGAAGAAATCATATATATCATAATCTTACATTAAAAATATTAAGAACTTAATCTTTGAGAAAATGAGAGGTTATGAGGTAACTTAGGAGGATGAGTGGACTAAGATCCTATGAGAGATTTATCATAAATTTTATGAATAATGCAAGATGTACAAGCTATTGGAGGAAGTTTACATGTTGTCAAATAATGTAACATCAAGCTTAATTAAAAAATTCTTGGTTAGAAGGTTCGTTTTTATTTAGAAATATCATGACAATTTATTGTGTTTTTTTTATGAGTATACAAAGATGAATGTGAATTCTACGGATAACACTCTTGATTGTTTAAAGAGTGATGTATTACATGATGTTCATGTATGAATGATGATATGAAAGTAGTTGAAAATATAGACTAAATGTGCATTGCATATTGGTTGGTTTCTTTGACCATGCATGTTATTTGGAAGCTTTTGAAAATAACCTAATTAACTAAGAGATCATTAAAGAAAGAACTTATGTGAAAATTTAACAATACTCATAATGTACCTTATACGGATTCAAAAGGTGAAATGTCCTTTTAAGATGGAGACAAAAAGGCTCTCCAAAAAATCCTTCTATTATAAAGCATCAAGCTTTCATGCTTATGATGGTGACAACCATCAAGGAATAAACTCATATCCTAAGAAAAGAAGCTAGACTAGTAGAGTCAATGAAAAGATATTGTTTGACTAAGTAGCATTGTATGTTTATGTCTTAGATTATCACTACGGGAGTGATAGAGAAAAGAAAAGAATTATGTTAAAAAATAGATGAAATGATAGTCAAATGATATCTATGATGTGATTCCAAACATTTGTGAGACTTATGTAACTTTAATGCTTAATTAGAAACTGAATCTTTTTATGTAAAAGAAATCCACTTCAGCTAAGGTTTTCTAAAGATTAAAAATAAACTTGTATGCATGGCATGTCTTCTAATAAATTAAAGTGGTTAGGAAGAAAGTGATGTCACCCCTCTCCCACCATTTTCTTTCCAAACTTCAAAAATGTCACCCGTGGAGGCAGCAGTGTTCGTAGAGAGTGATAACACAATACGGGTGGTTGGAGCCTCCAAGCCATCACGGTCAAATCGTTGTTAGGAATTATGTCTCACCGAATAATGTATATTTTGTAAAATAGTTGGATGACTGAATTCTAATTATTTAGTATGTAGTTTTTATCATACTATATGTGAAGTATGAATAAATATGGACTATATAACTTTAAAGTTTGAATAATTTCTTACATGTTTATAATTACGATAACTTGTATTTCTACTCATTAGAGAGAAGTATATAACAATAAAACAAACAGACAATTAATTCATTAAATGTGAACGAGGGAATCTATTTGTTTATGTTCTGCTATGACAACTATTATGATGAGGCTTCCATTTTCTACCAAAGTATTTTAAAAACAAATTACCGTATTTTCACTAGAAATAATTTTCTAAAGTTTCCGTACCATGAAGTAACAATCTAATTATGGAACCATGTATACAAGTTAAGTGTAAAAATGAACTTTATTTTAGGGTGTTACACTCCCCATCCTAACCCCTTTCCTTGAATTGAAGAACAAATGTGATTGATTTTCTTGATTGTTCTGATTAAATTTTTATCCTTACATTCTAATTGTACTTTATCCCAATAATAATTCCAATTGTTGTACTGGATCCGGGTTTTGTGAATTTGTTAAGTTGTTATCAAATTTTTGGCTTATGTTTTTAGAACTCAAATGTCCACAAGAGGTCATAAGTAATTGAATAATCTCATCTAGATTTTTTGCAACAAGTAATGAATTGGTAGGGATATGCGGAGATTAAAATTTGATAACTCTAGATACCATTGTAGAACTTTTATAAGCAACAACAATCCCTTTATAATCTTTGAGTTCACATTAACTTCTCTAAGAAAATGAAAACATCAACATCATTTTGTTTTCTCGTTATCAAATCATCAAGTAAAGAAGAAGCTCTAGCAAATTCCCCTACTCTTGCCAAAGTTACTCAAGTCTAGTTAGGTCTTTTAGGAAATTACTTAATATTTCTTCAAATAGCTTGAGCCTGAAGAGTAGTTTTATCCTCCTTTAACAACTTACTATTATCCATAACATGTCTTGATTGGAACTAACACTTCCTAATGGAAGAAAATTAAAAGAAAAAACACAACTAAAGACTACGACAATTACACCAAATTTGAATCTTAGTACCAAAGTTGATAATGTTATTGTTTCAAGAAATTGGTGCAATCATAGTGAATTGATCCAAATTCTTTGTTCCTTCTCTGTCTTTCTTTTTTCCTTGTATTGACTTCCAATTTCTCTTAGTTGTTCCTCAAAGTCAGTATACAAAGATTTATTGTCGAGTTGAGAACTTAAGAGCATTTCTAGAGAAGATAAAGGGTGAGATTGTTTTGTTGTTGATTCCTTGCTTTTCTGCGACCCTAAACCATCATCAAATTTATTGGTTATAATCATATTTTCCTTAAAATGATGCCTTGGCTTTGAATTAGGGAAATTTATTCAAAAGCAAAAGAAATAATTGCTTTTAATTAACATCCCATTTATATTGGTAGGTAACATATATAATGTGATATGTATCTATAGAAGAAGACAAGGAATAATATTTTTCTTTCCAATTCAACCTCTTTAAATTTTATCTAAAGAATAGGATGGGACTTGTCGCAACTGAAATTACAACAAAATGATGAATCCTTAAAAATTAATTTTATAAAATTGTTAAAATATGGAGTCACCACCAAATCTTATTTTTAAGGGTAAAATTTGGAAAACTCCCTAAAAATATCTAGGTTTCGAAGTCAGTTATGAATAACGAATGTGCAAGCACCCTATTTGCTCGTTCCAAAGAACTATACCCAAAGTTGATGTGCATTCTTAAAATAATTTGGAAGAAAAACTTATTTATCCCTTTTAATATAAAAATTAAATATTTAAATTATTAATTAACATGAAAAGATAAAGTGACATATTTATAGAAAATAGCTTGATACAATTTTGATCCTGCTCCTAGTATTCCCAAATGGAAGGAGGATAAAATATTTGTATCCATATGACTAGGAGATTGCTTTGAGTGGAAGGTGATAAAGGATTAGTTCTATGAATGTTGCTAGGCAAAGTCCATGGAAAACAAGTGTTGGGTGAGGTGTTGCTTGTGTGAAGAGAATAAAGAGAGAATGAAGGATTTTATTGTTAAGTGTATTGGTGTATGATCTAGACCGAAGGAGCAAGAAAAAGTTGAGTAAGAATGGAGTGAGTGAGAGAGAGAGAAAGAGAGAGAGAGAGAGAGAGAGAGAGAGAGAGAGAGAGAGAGAGTATGAGGTCTATGAGGAATAAGGCTGCGAGAGAACCTAATGGGAGTGAGAGCTAGCTAGCTACCTACTGGTGAGTACGTGTATTGTCTGTATGCATGGGAATTAATGGGAGCAGAGTCTCCATGTCTAGAAAGAAAGAGGAATCTATTATAGTGGAGTGAGTGAAATTTTTTTGAGTGGGTACTTGCCCCCATGTGAAATTTTTTGGTGGTTCCCTGCTACAAAAACTATTAGAGTGCATGTAAGTTGAGAGTGGGAAAAGTATGAGTGTGGGCCACCTTTTATTAATGTTGAGCATGAGAGAGTGGAAGAAAACTAACTCTTGCTTTTTCTCTAAGTGAGTAACTTGTATTTTGTTTTTAGTGACATGGTGTAGGAGAATATGAGAGTGAGAAAATATTTGTCCTTATTCAAATATAATTTGAAAAATATAGATAATTTTTATTTTATTGTTAATGTATTATTTATTTAACAAAACTAAAATAGGAAAAATGAAAATCAAAAGTATCAAACATAACTAGGTGTTCATAGGACTTGACTAACATGGTCTACTTCTTAACATCTTTACGGAGGATTAGAAGGTTATTGGAATAAGGAATCCTTTCACACACCAATTCATGCTTAAGTTTCTTTCTTTCTTCTTTTTTTAAACCAAAAAATAGGTTATTACATTTCTTTGTCCGAAAATAAAATTGTCATCTTCAAAATTTGTATGCTTTACTACAATATTTTAGGATGATATTTTCCTTTGCATAAAATAATCACGAAATGTGACAATTAGTCCTGTCCATTAAATCTATAACATTAGGTTGATCGATCCTACCATTATGTTACTATGCTTGAGAACCATTAGTTAACAACTTAATCTATTCTACTATATATCTTATTCTCTTATCTTTTAAATTTTTCATTACTAGTGTCTGATAAACAAGGTTAACATTTACTAAACAAGATTGAATTGTATTGAATACAAGGGACTTCTTTAAAGAAAGGAACTTACGTAAAAAAGTGAATAGAAATTAGGTAATCTCACTGAATCTCAAGAAACTTCATGCCACTTGAAAGTTGAAGAATATAAATAGATTCTCACCATGGACAAGCAAATTATAACTTTGTTGAGGTTTAGTGTAGACAAATATAAGCATCCAAGAAAAGAAAGCTCATAGTTTTAAGAGTAATCAAATGTATTCTTTAGATTACAATGAATTATTGTAAGTATCTATTTTTAATGGGTATACTAGTCATCCAAACTTATTAACTAATTCAATAACTTTGATATGATTTGACCTTTCACAAGTGAAGCACTACAATGAGATATTTGTACTCTTCCTTGGCCTTTCAATCAATGAGTTATGTTCCTATGATTCCAAATAATACACATTCAAGAACCTTGACAATTTTTTGTATGACTTCTCCCTCTCTAGTCATTTCCCTTAGTACCCCTGCAACCCATATCTTTAGTTTATGATTGTCCTAAAAATTATGTACTTGCTCACTAGTGTAACAAAATTAAAATTTCGACATTCTTGGAGATCGATAACTTTCTTGATCTTTGACAATAGTCTGTTGCATAACTTGATGCACTTGGAATAACTATTTTAGACATATTGATGGTGAGGGAAGTAAAGAGAATTTTTTTCAAACATAGTGATGAACTCTTTAATCGTCATAATCTTTTGCTTTAATTCTAAACCCTAAACTCTAAACGTTAAGCTGGTGGGAGCTTTCTCAATTGAGACATTTGAAGAGTTTATAGTTGTTTAAGTCAATAGTACTTGTGTGAAACTTCTAACTTCTCGATTATTTCGCTTCACAACTAAGAAAAATCATGATGCGATCTTCCTCTTTCTTATATTTCCATCTTCATTCTAGTGCACCTATTAATCATAAATTTTGAATCTCATTGTCTTTAGTGTAGTAATTCATAGTTGAGCTTCTATCATCTAACCATCAAAGTAATCATTTGTAGTTGGGGTTAGTAATATAAGAACTATCTCCCTTGTTGACATGCTTCTTTGACTCAATAGAATTTAATTCATACTTATTTTTTTAAAATTCCTCTAAGTACTTAGAATTGATTTTTTTAAAAATAATCAACTCATCCTTATCTATAAAAAATCCTTTGTATTTATTATACCTAGAAACATTTCCTTTATTTCTTGTACCTTTCTAATTTAATCTCTCATTATCTATAGAACCTCAAACCTACATATTTGAACAATAGATTTATTTATTTCAATAGGAAAATTTAAGTGGCTAAACTTTTCTATCAATTTCTCTCATAAGACATCACATGAGTCATAGGTGGAGATTTTGTACTTAAAGTATCAACTATCCTAGTGGCCCTTCTTAATTTATATCTTAAATCATAGTTCTTAATAAATTTTTTCTTTTTTCTTCTACTATCGTAACCAAAACTCGACAAAATGACAAATCCATAAAAAATTTTATATCCCCTTGGTTGGGTTTATTTTACCTTCAACGTAATTAAACTAATCTAATATTCAAATGTGTACAAATAACTAATGTTTTTATTAATCACGAAAGGAATTTTGAAAGTAGGAAGGAAGTGTAGTAATTATGTCGTCCTTAATTGTTAATAGTGGTTATAGAAATGGAGAGTCATATAACTGTTAATAACTTTTCTTATCCCACTATTAACTACCTGTAACCGTTGGATAGATATTTTTTGATAGAAAAATATCTCTACATAAACCATCATCTTGAGCAAGGTCCTTAAGCACAAACACACGCAAAATATTCCATCTAAGAATATGGTTTCTGTGTTTAGAAGACAGCTCATGACTCTTACGTATTTTTGCAGTTGAGTTTCTATTTCTTTCTCTATACAACTCTTTTTGGCAATGACGAGAGGTATTTATTTTAATCCTTTTAATGTTTAATTTCTAACATTTGGTATTAGAGTCGATTCTTCTTGTCTTGTTGTAAGAGTTATGTGTGATATATGCCTAACATGATTCTACCTGTTTTAACCGAGGAATTTTTTATTTGAAATATTTTACTTGTGAATGTATAATTTGAGTGCTTAAATTATTGTTATAATTATATATGTACTTTGGGTATATTATGCATATAATTGTGAAGAAAATTATTTGAGTTCATGAAATTAAATTTATTGTGTAAGGCAATTTACAATAGATGTTGATTTAATATCTAGTGATAAAATAATTTAATTTAAATATGGTTTAGCCACAGTAGCACTAATAGATGAAATTATTTTTATAATCACATAAAGAATTATTTATATTTTAATGTCTTGTGATGAGTATAATTTATAAAGAGTAGTCATAGCATCTTTAATTTAGGAAAAATTATACGTATATTACTTATATTTAAAGACATTACTTGCAATAATTTCATTTTTTAATATGATAAATGTATCCTATAGGATCCTTATTATGTTATGTTTGAGAAATAATTGGGATAAAATACTGAGTTATATTTCTTAATTACGCTCAGGAATTAAGAAATAGGAACATAATTTAATAGTTTTCTCAATAAAGATATATGAATTTATTTGAATTAGAAATTAGATAGGTAATTTATATGTCATGAAATTCTTATTTATTTGTAGGTTTTACATTGGTAAAACATAATTAAGGTGCCTCAAATTTTTTTTTAATTATAAGTATGATAAAAGAAATTTTTTCTATGCAATTTTTCAACCTATGAATATATCTGATATGAAATGTGAAATTTCTGAGTTTAAGGATGATAATTATAAGGTGTAGAAGGAGAGAATTCATCTTCATTTGGATTGGATGTACATTGATTATGCTATCCGTAAGGATGAACCGCCTCCGATTATGGAGATTAGTGAGTCTGATGATGTTGATCTTTATAAATAGTGTCGCAACCATAATTTCGACGAGACGACAAACTCGCTACAATTTGAAAAAGAATTTTTGTTTGTGTGGAGCCGCCACCAAACTTTTATTTAAGGGAAAATGCTTGCAAAAAACCCTAACTTGAGGAAGAGATTTAGGTTCGGGAGTCGGTAACAAATGTGGAAGGTGTAAGGCACCCCACTCGCCCGTTCCGAAGAACGGTACCGTTAAACTGAGTGTGTGATTTTTGAGAATTGTTTGATCCCTTAATTAATGTGAAAATAAATAGATTGATGGAGGTTAGCCTGACAGGACTTGATCCTGCTCCTACATATTCCCCGATGCAATGGGAAACTCAAGGCTTACGTAGTTCTGGTTTTGAAGGCTCGACCTTCAAAGAAACTTGAAGAAGGAGTACTTGAAAATAAATGGTGCTCAAAGGCTTAACCTTCGGAACCGCTTGAAAGAAAATTTGGAAATGGCTAAAGTATTATGAAAATATTTTTAGGAGAATCTTTAGTCCACATATGCACAGGATCCAAGACAACTACGGCTGCACTAGGATCCGTACGAATTCCTAAACCCGAAACAACAGAAAAAGCTACTAGTTTATGCTTAGGGTTCGTCGCATGAGACTTAGAGATTCTAAAGTGGAGTTTTTGTTGAAATTATTTACAAGAGGATTCTTAGTCCACATATGCACAGGGTCCAAGATAACTACAACTGCACTTGGGACCCATATGAGTTCCTAAGCATCGAACAACAAAAAAAGCTACCAGTTCGTGCTTAGGGTCCATTGCGTGAGACTATAGATTCCAAAATGAATTTTTCTTGAGATTTATTTGAAAGGGATTCTTAGTCCACATATGCACAGGGTCCAAGACAACTACGGCTGTGCACTTGGGACCTATGGATTCCTTAGTATCAAACAATAGAAAAAGCTACTAGTTCATGCTTAGGATCCATTGCGTGAGACTATAGATTCCAAAATGAATTTTATTTGAAAATAATTAAGAAGTGGATTGGGTTTGATTGAAAACAAGCTGGTCTTGATTGGAAATGAACTCGATTTGACTGAAATTTGGTAAAAAGATTTAAACTCGATTTGCAAATTTTTGAGAGGAGGAATTGGTTGAAATGAAATAGTGCACTTGAAATTTTATGAAAAATTTAACTTGATTTTAGTTTGGGGAATCTAAAAGAAATTGAACTTGATTTGGGAAAAGGTTTGAGGTTATTTGAATGAAAGAATTAAAATTGGTTCAGAAAAAGGAATTTGATTTATTTAAAAGAAAGAATTAAAATCAGTTAAGAAAGAATTTGATTTAGAACAAAACAAAAGAAAAATTATTTTTGGTTGGGGCTAATTTGTAATTTTTGGAAGTATGGGAGCCAATTTACAATTTCTCGAAAGTTTAGGGGCTTGATTGAGATTTTGGGAAGGTATTAGGGCTTGATTGTAATTGCTGGAATTTTGCATGGCTTGGTGGTTCATTTGGCTTGGAGGAGCTTGGGAAGGGTGTCCTGATGGCTCGCGGCTCACACGGCTTGGGAAGGGTGTCCTGGTGGCTCGCGGCTCATATGGCTTAGGAAGGGGGCTTAGGCGGCTTATCTGGTGGCATGTGGCACACGCGTGATGCAAAGGAGGATTTTGGTGGCAAAATGGTGCGTGTGGGGTTCGAACCCAAGCTGCAGAGGGTCCAAGAGCGCCTCCTCAACCACTAGGCCAGCCCTTTGGTTGTGACTTAATACCTGTCAATTTGATTTAGTATCTTCTATCCGGCTTAATCTTTGGTGGAACCATGCCCATGCACATAGCATTGTTCATTGGCCATGGCTGGACTTCCTCACTCGTCATCTACGAGTCATGTTGGGGAGCTTTTCCTCCAAGTTGGCTCTCGTCTGGTTTAGATACCCACAGTGGACTCCATGCTTGAGCAACTTAGATTCAGTTGGGATTCCCAATTTTAGCCCATGCTAAACTCTACAAAATTGGCACTAGAACAACTGATGTTAAGCTTGAAATTTTACACTTAAACTGGAAGGTTATATCAATTAATGGAAGTTCAAATCAGGAGTTCTCTGAAGATGAATGCAAGCGATTGCGTCAGAGTATTAAATATGGGCTCTCACAATGACACTGCTTTCGCGTGCAACAAAATTCTCGGAAGTATTGCATGGCACTGCGACTCTGCACACCACGTGATCCGCTCTACATAGACAACCTCTATCTAAGATCAACCTCTCCCCCATGTCAGCAGGCTTTGTCTCTTGGGGTTGAGCCAAATCCATGTTCACTGGTAGCTGAAGTATAGTGAGGACAAATAGCTTTGCCAAATGATTTCACCTTCAGGTCAAAAACATGCTTATACGAGACGCCACAACCTTCTAATCGTATGCTGATTCTGTATTAGTGTATTGTTCACATTTTGGTTTTAGGTGAATTTAAGCTCCACAGAGTGCGAGTCCATGCTGATTTTGACTAGATTTCAGCTTGAGCGACGGTATGATTATGGTTCAAGTTTATCAACGCTTACAAGGACTACGTGAAGAGCAAGTCTTACACCTCAACGCAGCAAGTTCCGGATCTTAACGTGGGGAAGAAGTTGTGCAAAATTTAGGTCACAAATATGCACGAAGGCTTTAAGATTTTGTGAACTCACAGAGGGGTGCAGCTGAGGCCGAATCAAGGAATGTGAGCCTTTTCTGTTCCTTCGATAACTTACACCTCCCTTCCTGATTTAAGCAGGAGTTACGACTGTAGGAGGTAAGCTCACAAGACTACACAGTGGTCCAATTCGAACCATTGTCATGCCTCTGTTTTTTGTCTGTTCAAGCCGTGATCAACAAATATGCCTAAAAGGTACCCTGAAGGTACCCTTGCCTTAAATCAAAGGGTCTTCACTAAGCACGATCCCAACCTTGATGATTAGAACGTATTCCCCCCTCAAGACATACACTGGTTGATCTTTAAACTATGCAAGCACCCCTGGCACATCGCATCCATTCGGAATTCATGGAGTTTTCCAGTTTCCATGCATGAAATCGTTTGGTTTTTTCTATTAGAACACCATTACTCTCTCTATTTCACGAATGCGAATGGAAGCAGAGAAATCAATTAATGAGACGTGCGCTTCTCGACTCCTTATAGAATCTTATCTTAATTTTTATTCATCTACGTTTGATAGAGATTGAGATTTATTTCCATGCTCTCTAGTAAAACAAGCAGATTGTGTTCAAGATTCAATTTGATGCGATTATAGCAATCTTGAATTTAATGTACACTCAAAATGCAAACTAAGAGAGAGTCATATAAATCGGCGATTGTGCTAACCTGAGGTGCGTGCTTCTAATATCGCTGATTTTTTCTTTGTTAAAGCTTGGTGTGGTGCTTCTTGGATGCTAATGCACCGATGGAAGGATGTTAAGCATCGAATCCCTCAAACCCCCAGCCACCGGAGAGTTCTTTCTTTTCCGGAGAAGACCCTTTCGCCTTAAGATCACCAAATCTCCCCCCCCCCCCCCCAAAATTTGAAAAAAATAATCAAAGCCCCCTTTATTTTCATAGAGCATTTTTCTTATATACCATTTTCAAGAAACAATTCCTGCCTGTTTCCTTTTCCTTTTTGTACTAATTCTTCTTTTTCCTCTTTTTGAATTTTATTTCCCTGGTTTTATTTTTACTATTATTTTGTATTTTATTTTTATTTTCTCCCTTCTTTTTTATTTTTACTAATCTTCCTTTATTATTTCTTGGGTTCTATTTCATTTTTTATATATTTTCTTTTGATTCATTTTATTTTACTACTTTTTCTAATTTTCTGTTTTGTATATATATATATATATATTATTTTATTTTTCCTTAAACTTTGTTTTTTTTCATTCTTTTTTTTTTTCTTTTTTTATTTTTCTCTATTTATTATTATTTTATTTGTTATTTATTCTTCTATGTTTTGATTTTCTTGAGATTTTTAATTTCCATGATTTTTGATTTATTTTTCACTTTTAGCTTTTATTTATCTTTCTTCTAATTTTGCCATATTATTTAATTTTCTTTTCCTTATTTCCCCATTTCCATTCTTTTTAACTATCATTATTTTTGTTCATTTTTTTACTATTTGCTGCTTCTTATTTTTTCTCTTTTTTTTATATTTTTTATTTTGGTTCTTTTTCGATTTTGTTTTTATTATTATTATTTTTCATTCTTTTTTAACTTGTTACCTTTCTTTTTAATTTTCTTTTTCTATTTTCCTCTTTTTTTATTTATTTATTTATTTACTATTTATTTATTTTTTGGTTATCAATTTTTGGATTTTCTAAATTTTTTCTTTTTTTTTTTTCCTTTTTCTTGTTTTGTTTTTTTCCTTTTGTTTCCTTATTTATTTTCCTACTTTCTGTTCATTCTATTTTTTCTGTATTTTTCTATTTTTTTTGTTTTTTGTTTATTATTTATTTATTTACATATTTTGTTAAATAATTTCAAAATGGGGGGGGGGGCTAGGACATAAATGGGTGTTTACAAATAGTAAGAGCGATCTAATCATCTCTATGTTATGTTCATAAACACTAATATCTCTTTTAGCATTTGAGGTTCCATTGAGGAATATGACAATGTTCAAGTCCTATTAAGGATAATTGAAGAGTGTTAGCAACATCAGATAAAGCCTTTAAAATCACCTCAATTATGGAATTCTCTAAAGCAAGGCTCACTGATATTAAGGGAGTGTGTGAACATATCATGCATGTGAGAGATATAACAACTCAACTTAATACTCTTGAGGTTACCATGTCTAAGTCTTTCCTTGTGCATTACATTTTGAACTCTCTACCGTAACAATATGGACCCTTGAAAATCTCTTATAACACACATAAAGATAAATGATCAATCAATGAACTAATGACCATGTGTGTACAAGAGGAAGTGAGATTGCTTATGGAAGATAGTGAAAGTGTGCATTTGGCAACTCAAGGAAAGAATTATATTGACCAAGTCAAGAATAAAGGAAAGAAAAAATTGCCTCCTAAAGGAGGCATAAAAAAAGAATTTAAATGTTTCTTTTGTAATAGGAAAGGGCACATGAAAGATTGTCTCGAATTCCAATCTTGCCTTAAAAAGAAAGGTGACCTATACTTACTTGTTTGTTTTATATCTAATATGGTTGGTGTTTGTTATAACATATGGTGGATTGATTCTATATCTATAATTCATGTTACAAATTCCTTTCAAGGATTAGAAAACGTGAGGGAACTAATAAGAGCTGAGTGATACATCTATTCAGGAAATAAGATACAATCGCATGTGGAAGTTATTGGAACTTAAAAATTTATACTACAAAGTGGCTTTATTTTAGTTTTGGAAAAGACCTTTTATATTCTTAATTTTTCTAGAAATTTAATTTCTGTTTCGAGGCTTATACCTCTGGGATATAATTTTAATTTCTTAAACACCAGTTTCTGTTTATTTAATAAATCTGAACATATTGGTGATGGTGTTTTATGTGATGGTCTTTATTCTCTTAATTTGAAAAATAATACCACTTATGATGTTTTCCATGTTTAAATGTGAACCAAACGTTGTGTTATAAATGAAAATTCTACTACATTAGGGCATTGGAGATTAGGACATATCTATATTGAAAGAATTAAGTGACTAGTAAATGATGGAATATTTAGTACTTAGATTTTACTGATTTTAAAACTTGTGTGGATTGCATAAAGGGAAAGAAAACTAACAAGTTTAAGAAAGAGGCCAAAAGAAGTTCAACCTTATTGGAAATCACCCATTCTGATATTTGTTTCCCATATATAGATGCTTATGGTTAAAAATACTTTAACACTTTTATCGATGATTACTCACGATATATGTATCTCTACATGCTTCATAACAAAAGTGAAGCTTTAGAAGCCTTTAAGGTTTTAAAGGCTAAAGTAAAGAAACAATGCGATAAGCATATTAGGAATGTGAGAATTGACAAAGGTGGTGAGTAGTATGGTAGATACACTAAGGATGAACAAGCACCAGGTCCATTTGCGAAATTTCTTCAAGAAAATAGAATAGTTTCCCAATACACCATGTCATGTTCTCCTTATCATAACGGTGTAGCAGAAAGAAGAAACCAAATTTTAATGGACATGGTACGTAGTATGATTAATAGTTATAAACGGCCAAAATTCTTATGGGTTGATGCTCTTAAAATAGCTACGTATATATCAAACCAGGTTTCAACCAAGGTTGTCTCTAAGATACCATTTGAGTTGTTTAAAGGGTGGAAACCGAGTTTGCAACATATGCGCGTATTGGGGTACCAATCTAAGGTGAGGATTTACAACCCACAAAAACAGATACTAGATCCAAGGACCATTAGTGGGCATTTCATTGCATGTGTTGAAAGGTCCAAGGGTATAGATTCTATTGTCCATCTCATAGTACTAGGATTGTGGAGTCAAAAAATGCCAAGTTTCTTGAAGATGACTTGATTAGTGGGAGTATCAGATCATTAAGTGAAAGATCTGAGTTAGAGCAATTTAACATACAACCTTTCATATCAATCCATAATCTAGTTATAGTTATTCATCATGCTTCTTTGGTTCAAGCACATGTTGAACAACCAATTCAAGAAACTTCATAAGTTAATAATAGTGATCTAGTAGATTTTGTTCAATAAATATCATAAATTGATGAACATCTAGTTGAACAACATTTTTCTCAGAAAGATGTTGGTGAAACATTAAGAAAATCTACTAGAATGAAGAAATCAGCCATTTCATATGACTATGTAGTGTATTTGCAAGAGTATGAGCATAACGTAGGAGTCAAGAATGATCCTAAGTCTTTTTTACAAGCTATGAGTTGCAAGGAGTCAAAATTATGGTATAATTCCATGGAAGATGAGATGAACTCTATGAGGAACAATAATATCTGGGATCTTGTCTTGTTTCCTGAAGGTATAAAAGTCATTAGGTATAAATGGGTCTACAAAACTAAAAGAGACTTAGTAGGCAACATAGAAAGATATAAAGCTAGACTTATTGCAAAAAGATTCACTTAACAGGAAGGAATTGATTAAGCAGAGACTTTTAATCCTGTATCTAAGAAGGATTCCTTACATATTATGTTGGGGTTAGTAGCTCATTTTAATCTTGAATTGCAACAAATGGATGTGAAAACAACTTTCCTTAATGGTAATCTAAGGGAGGAGGTTTACATGAAACAACCTGAAAGGTTTTCCTCTAGTGATGACGAGCACTTGCTATGCAAGCTTAAAAAGTTCATATATGGGTTGAAACAAGCATCTCATCAGCAGTATTGAAGATTCAATAATGTTATCCCTTCATTTGGCTTTGTTGAGAACATTATGGATCAATGTATATACCAAGAGGTTAGTGGGAGAAAACTTTGCTTCATTATGGATGACATTTTGTTTGCAACAAATGACATAGGTATGTTATATGAGATGAAACAATTTCTTTCTAAAAATTTTGATATGAAAGATATGGGTGATGCATCTTATGTCATTGGTATTAAGATTAATTAGGACAGACATCAAGGTGTTTTGGGTCTATCTCAAGAAACCTATATCAATAAAGTTTTAGAAAGATTTCAAATGAAGGAATGTTCTCAAGAAACCTATAGTGAAGGTTGACAGATTCAATCTGAATCAATGTCCTAAAAATATCCTTGAGCGGGAACAAATGAAAAACATTTCACATGGTTCGGTTGTTGGAAGCCTAATGTATGTTCAGGTTTGCACAAGGCTTGACATTGCATTTTTTGGGTGAATGCTAGGAAGATATCAAAGTAATCTAGGTATTGATCATTGGAGAGGTGCAAAGAAAGTTATGAGGTACCTTCAAGGGATGAAGGACTACATGCATATATATAAACGCTCAAACAATTTGGAAGTGATTGGATTCTCCGATTCTGATTTTGCTAGCTATGTTGATTCACAAAAATTAACATTTGGTTACATATTTACATATGTTGCTTGAAGGGCCATTTCATGGAGAAGTTCCGGGTTATTAACGCTTCACTATGGAAGCTAAGTCTATTTCATGTTTTGAGGCTTCTTCACATGGAATATGGTTAAAGAGTTTCATTTCTGAGCTTAGAGTTATGGATTCTATTTCTAAGCCATTAAGGATATATTGTGACAATTCAACCACAATGTTTATGGCTAAGAACAATAAGAGAGGAAGTTGATGCAAAGATATTGACATTAAGTATTTAGTCATGAAGGAACGTGTTAAGAATAAAAAAGTGATCATTGAACACATTAACACTAAGTTGATGTTAGCTGATCCTTTAACTAAAAGCATGTCACCATACAAATTTAAGGATCATGTAGTCACAATGGGACTTGGTTCTATCTTTTAAATTTGTTATTTAACAAATATTGAGGAAACTCTATTTTTATTTATCATATATGATATTAGTGTATAGACATTTAGTTATTTAGTTGAGAAATATCACTACAGTTTGGACCTAATATAAACATTGGGTTTATTTATTAAGTTGTTTGGGTAGTGTTTGGAGACATGGTGCATTGTGATACATGGATGATACTACTTAATTTCTGAAGGAACTATCACCATGATTCATGTATTGTGTTTCTAAATATGTTTCATTAAGGGTTTATGTTGAGAGCATACAGATCAAGTGGAAGAATGTAGTAATTATATGATCTATATGTGCTAATGGTGGTATAGAAAGGGAGAGTCATATAATTGTTAATGACTTTCCTTATCCCACAATTAACACTTGAGTTTAGAGATCCCACTAGTAACTACCATAACCATTGGAGAGATAATTTTTTTATGAGAAAAATGTGTATATAAACCATCATTGGAGCAAGGTCCGTAAGCACAAACACACATAATATTCCATCTAAAAGTGAGGTTTCAGTGCTTAGAAGATAGCTCGTGACTTTTCCGTATTTTTGCAGTCGAGTTTCTGTTTCTTTCTCTATACAACTCTTTTTGGTAATGACAAGAGGTATTTATTTTGATCTTTTTCACTATATTTTTTACTTTGTATAATTTTTAATTTCTAACAAAGAGGGACAAACCTGGTCAGGTGAGTTGTGAGAATTATTGGCTTCTAGAGAGCATTACTCAGCACCCATAGTAAGGATTCATTTGCTCCTACGTAGAGGATGCTTGGGAAAGGAATGGAGGGCCAAGATCTTTTCTTTGAAGGTGAGTTCCACATTGCATGGTCCAAGGGCAGCCTCACTTATGGCTTTAGGAGCATTGCTAGACCATGAAAGACATAGTGTAGGAGCTGTAAGGGAATGGCTTGCTAGTAAATCTAAATCTGAGAGTGAGAGGGAGGGAGATATTCTTCCATTTTTGGCGGGATGAATGAAAAGGGAGTTTCGTCCAGGTGAGGAAAACAATGTATAAAGAGAGCCCAAAAGGTGAGGTTCAATGCCTGTGAGGTATCCTAAGAGAGATTTCAATGCTATTGGTAGGAGGGGATAATGTTACTATTAAGGGACTTCCCAAGAAAGTGAGAGTCCAATATATGAATAGGTGCCTTGAGTGATAGTATTCTAAGTCTTGTGATTACTAGTGATAATCATGTGTGGGACCATGAAGAAATGTGACGTAGGGTGACTTTGTGCATGGATCCAGAATATTGCTACGGTAGGTGAATTTTTGTTAATAGTACTATGTATTGTTGGGTGCAATGTGTGATCGTGGAATCAAGCTTCCTGGAGGCCCTTTTTGTATGGATATTTATGGAGAGAATGGGAATGTTATTGGAAGGGAGAGTGTAGTCTTGGTGTCTTGGGCACCTAGGATGGAATATTGAGACACTAGTGGGTTCCATAGAGAATAAGTGGATATGAGAAAGAGGGAGAGAGTTAGTTGTGTGAGTGGGATTTGTTATCAGTGGAGAGTCCGCACAAAATTGGTTACTACACCTAATTTATTTAAATAAATACTTTAAAATTATTATTGTTACCATAGATCAAAATTTAACTCTCAATTTTTAAGGTCTTTAAATTTTAAGGCAAACCTATAAAAATTTCATAAATCATAAACACTGATTATTTTCATATGATCATATTTTCTTAGAAGTATAAATTATAACCTTTCTATCTTGAACTAATACATAACTTAATTTCTTATTAAAAACATCACTATCAACTTCAAAAGTTTTAGTGAAATGTGGTATAACTAAGACAATAGCAGTGGTTAATCTAATTTTTAGTTCTTAAAATTATTTTTATATTTTTCTTTTCATGCTAAGAGTTTTTCTCTTTCAATTAAACCTCTTATAAATAAAATTTATTATAAAAAATCTTAAATAATTTTGTACAATATCTAATTAGTAAAGATAATTTCTAACCTCAATAACATTCTTAAATCTTTCTCAATTAATTACTACGTTAATCCTTATTAGGATCTATTATAACTCATTCCTTATAAATCATATATTTTATAAAAATCACCTTAAATATCCAAATATCATTTTTTTAAAATTTACTATATAATTTCATCTTTCATCAACCTGTGGAATTTTATCCATAGAGGATCATCATGTTCCTCTATATTCATAGAATAAATCAAAGTATCATTTACTCTAGAAGATGGGTATCTATCTTCCACGGTATCCTTATTCAATTATTCTTAATACTTACATAGGCTCATACTATAACTATTCATCTTGATAAATAAAGGTAGAGTACTCTAAGGTAACCCATTAGACTTCATAACATCTTTTTCCTGTAAGCTTCACTTCTTCTCTATAGGTTCTAATAAATTCTCAAACCGTGGTTGTCAATTTTTGTTTGTTTTAGCTTGTGACATATAACACCCACAACATTATCATTCAATGTAACTTGCAAGATAACACCACTTAAATTTCAAAAATAATCTACGGAACACGTCCTTATATTATTATCTAATTTCGAAGATAGTAACATAATGGCACACAAGAAAGCATGTTAGGTCTTTTCCTTCAATATCATTGGAAAGAATTATTCTGGTACCATTAATGTAACAACCCCCTAAATCACCTACATAAATTTAAATTCTTTCAAGACGTAGGCGATTTAGGTTGATGTTACTAAGATAGAAGTGCATAATTTACCTAGACTTACCTCTTTGACTTTTCTACTTTTACCAAACTTTTATCTCATAGTTGTTGCATGCAATCATAGAGTGAGAGATCCTCTAACCAGTCTCCACGCTGACGATCACCTCAACATCTAGAGAAAGAAAATCCACGATAAAGTTTTACTATGAAATTAATAGCCATGTATAAATAAATAGAGTAAAAGGGAGTGAGACATTTCGTTCAAGTAAATCTTTAGATAGGAGTAGTATATTATAATATAATTTAATTTTTTCAAGTAATTACAAAGAACTATCATAACAACAATCATCTTACGCAATAATATTATTCTTTCATTCCCTTTATAAATCATACTCATCAATAAATTGCATACCTAGGTCTTACTCTCTCATATAACATCCTGATTCAAGGTCCAAGCAAGTGACATATAAGTTTTTTAATATTTATAAAGAAATATCATAAAACAATCATTGTAAGCAATCTATAAATATGTTATCCTTTTATTCTCTTCAAACATTTCCATGGTGACAAATTCAAGATTTGGTTGGAGTGTACTACGGTTCATACCATAATAATCCTCACTAGTCTGGAGTTTATCATCCCTACAATATGCACATACCTATGGATCCAAAACATCATCACCATATTATCAAAACAACGGGAGTAACATAATTTCTCAAATCAAAGTGTTCCCTCGGCAACATTATCATAATCATCATCATCATCTTATATTTCATAATTCTCAAAAATATAAAATTGGTCAACCAGTAATGATATTGGTCAAGGTCTTGTTGAGATGGCTAAATCCAACTTGAATAGTCTCAGCTACATAGAGCAATCTCAAGTCATTGGAGAGGCTTAAGCCTCGCTCATGTACCCCTTTAAGCTTAGAAATTCTCATTTGTTAGAACTGTGGTCTATTTCCGTATGAACTGATCCTTAGATTTTTCAACTCCCTTTCACAGAAGTGCTAGCAGATTGAAGATTTTCAAAATATGTTATGCAAATGGTGCATGTCAATCAAATACTCAGTATATTTCTCATTTCTCAAAATTATCTCATTTGAAGGTCTTATCTTCCTCTCAAACTCAGGACATTATTATCCTCTTTCACTTACTTTGTGTGTTTAATTCAAAATTACTTAGAATGTTGATATATAATATCTATACATCAACAAATATTTCCAATCTCCATTCATCAATAAACTTTCGTCTAATAACAATATACAATATCCACTCATCAAATAAGTTGCACGTTCGTACTCAATATCTTGTATGACCGTGCTAACACAACATTGCATGATCCTGTAGATTTTCTACAAGATCGTGTAGTCCTGTTTTTGTATGTCTGTATGGATTCCTTTCTACGATCATATTTTTATGCTTTCTCAATTTTGCACATTTTCATCTTCATCATTTGAAACGATTGTGTTTAAGGAGTTCATAGTCATGTTCAAAGTTCGAGACTACAATTTTATTAAATTTTAGCCTTAGCATGACCATGCTTAATTCCGACATGGTTGTGCTTAAGTTTACCACACCATAATCAGTATTTTGAACTTTCTTCCTTTAATAATTTATATAATATATATCTTAAAGTCTAAACTAAAATATTGTAAAATTATTCTTTAAGATTTTTAATTAAAGTACTTTTTTTAAATTATTATAAAAATTGTTTAAAAAGAATAAAAACTAAATAGTCATGCATTATTTAATAGATATTAATAATAAAATTACTTTAACTTTTTTATATTTTATCCGCATGTATCAAGGTTCAAATATAAAATTTCTATATATAAAAGATCAATTAAATAATATATATATATATATGTAAAAATATATATAATTTAAACATTATGAAAGGATTAGAAAGAAAAAGGAATAACTTTTACGAAGTAATAAATTTCGAACATTTTTATGTAATAGAAAATAATTTATTTTTTCATTCAATTTTTCATAATGAATACTTCCTTATACCTAGTATATATAAATATATTTGTATAATTTAAAAACTATTAAATAGTATTCTGTTTTAGAAAAATTTTCTAATTGCTTTAAATTTAAGGATCCTAACTTTTAAAATTTCTGTAAAATCATATAAAATTATTTTGTTGACAAACTTTGTAGACGTACACCACAAATACACATTATTAAGCACCTAAAATTTTACCTTCAATGTCTTATCTATGAGTGAGAATCGAACCATTTAAATTTTAGTATACTTTTCAAATTTATTTAAAACAATTCCTTAATCTAATTTCACTATCGTACCTCTATTTATAATCAACTCAACCATCAATTAACAAATATATAAATTATATATTAAAATCAAATTCAAACATAATTAAATATAATTTATAAATTTTTAAGTAATGTATAAAATTTCACTTCAGTGTCAAGAAAATTTTAAAATTATTCTTATACTTTCGTTAAATCTCCTTCTCTTATTTGAAACTAAAAAATAAATATAGTTATATTTTCTAGATTATTGTAATTGAAGTTTTATCCTTCCACTCCCATTGTTCATTAATCCAATAATAATTCTAATTGTTGTACTAGATCCACCTTTTGTGAAACTGTTAAGTTGCTTTCAAATTATTGGTTAATGTTTTCTGAACCCAAATGTTCATGATAGGCTAAAAGTAATTGAACAACCTCATCGGACTTTTTGGCAATATGTAATGAATCAGTAAGAACATGCAAAACTTTACACTTGATATCTTTATATACCATTGTAGGGATTTTATATGCAACAACACTTCCTTTATAATCTTTGAGTTCACATTTAAATTCTTCAAGAAAACCAAAAACATCAGCGTCATTTGGTTTTTCCATAGTCAAATTATTAAGAAAAGAAGCCGTTCTTGCAAATTTGCCTAGTCTTGCCAAAGCTATTCAAGTGCAGTTGGGTCTCTTAGGAAATTACTTAATATTGCGTCAAACTGCTAGAGCCTAAAGAGTAGCTTTATCCTCCTTTAACGACTTACTATTAACCATAGCATGGTCTTTGTTGGAACTAACACTTCCTGATGGAAAAAAAAACTCCAAAAGAAAACACCAAACTAAAGACTACAACAACTACACCTACTTTAATCTTAGAAGCAAGGTTGATTGTCTTGTTGTTTGAAGAAATTGATTCAATCATAGTCAATTGAACCAAATTCTTTTTTCCTCCTTTCGTCTTTCCTTTTTTTCTTAAGTGTTAACCTTCCAATTACTTTTAATTGTTCCTCAGAGTCAACATCCAAAGATTTGCTGAGTAGGGAACTTAAGAGCATTTCCTATGAAGATAAAGAGTGAGATTGTTTAATTGGTGATTCCTTACTTTGCTAAGACTCCAAACCATCCTCAGATTTATTGCACCACTAAAAATTTAGAGTTTGGGACTGAATTTTGGGACTTCCAAAATTTTGTCACCAATAGAGACTGGCATAGTGACCGATGGTTGTTACAACCAAAAAAATAATTTTTTTTTTATTTAGCCATTGAATTTGAGACCAAATTATCTATAGCAAAATGATATAATAAAAGTGGTAGCTAAATCTCTTCACTGATTCCTTTTTAAATATATTAACATCTGTTTGTTATTTGATGATCGTATATTCGATTGCAAGGCTAGATTAATCTGGCTTCCCGCTCCCACTTTTCCCTCCTCCCTCATCTCAGTTTCATAATCCTCCTTTTCAGCCCTAGCTGGAAAAGTGTTCTTTACCCATCTATTTCAACACCATGGTTGAATCGCAATTGAAGTATGGAAGTAATCATCCCTGCCTCTGTATCTTCTCTCGCTTTGGTTCGCTTTGCTGATTTAGGTAAATAAACCTAATTAGTTTCCCCTCTTTTCTTCTTATCCTCTCTATCCCATTCTATTATTTAAGATTTGATTTTGTGACTTCTTGTATTCAATAACTTCATTCTTTTCTGGAATAGTTTTCCCGTAGTAGTTAATTTAATGAATATAAAAACTATTAAGTATTTTATAATATTGAATTCTGTTTAAAATAATCCTTGCTTGGCTACATTAGCTTTCATTTTTTTCATTAGCATTGCATTTATTCCCTCAAACCTAGTTATAATATAACTCATTTTGGATTAAGTGTTCATTGATCTAGCTTTGTAAGCATATTTATATTTCACTTAAATCCTCATTATCATCTTCAGAATGATGAGTTTCCAAGTAAAAATTCATGGTTATCCTTTAACCTATGGGTCTAATGACCTTTTCCTTCGGTTAAGTGGGTGGAGATATATTATATTAATGGCCTATGATGTTTAGGGTGGCTTAATTGTAAGCTAAATTATACACACACAAAAGAGGAATTAATTGTCAATGAGCTAGCCATTCCTAGAAGCTTAAGTTATTAAGTTAAAATTAATTTATAGAAAATATTTCTATCGCTTAAGTTATTAAGTTAAAATTAATTTATAGAAAATATTTCTATCGTGCTATCCATTGCGTTGTTTTGAAATTTACATTAGCTGAGGGAAAGAGGGTAGGGAGGATTAATCTCATTACCACATGGCTAATGCTATTTGTAAACACTACTTTTAGTTCGAGACCCCTTTCTTTAGAATTATTTGTTAATAGTAAATGATAACTAATCAATAGTAGTGAATAATAGCAAAAATAATAAAATGGTAGACCAAAAGTAATAGAATATAATGAAAATAAAAAGGAGAAAGGGTAAAGGCCTTAAACAAAAAATAATAAACAAGAAAATAATGAAAAATAAATGTATAATAGAAATAAACAAAATAAATAATAAATAAACAATAAAGAGTAAAAGATAAAAAAATAATAATAATAAATAAGTGAAATTAAATAGTAATAATAATATGGAAAATGAAAAAACAATAAAAAAATGCAAGTTCAATAAAGTGGCTGGTGAATTTTGGTTAAGTTGGTTAAGACGGTTAGGGGAAAGGGACATGAGTTTCGAAAAGAAAAAGGAAGAAAAAGGGAAATTAATGGGGCAAAAAGAAGACTATAAAAAGGAGAGGTCATGCGCAGTAGAGGGGGTTGGAGAAAAAAGACCTTGAAGAAATACAGAAGCCTTCTCAAAAACTCTCTTGGCTTTCTTCTTGCACTCTTCAAAAATTAGAGATCCTGCTCCAATCTTCTCTGTTCATGCCCTACCTTAGACTAGAGAAGAGAGTCGGATTCACTAGTTTCTGCATGAATTTTTAGCTTGAGTGTTTTGTTGATTTCGTATAGGTTAGTCATATTTCTTCCACTACTTTTAGATCAAGAACTTTGCGTGAATGTTGTTTAGATCATGTATAAAGTAAGCTGTGTGTTAATACGTGTTGATTGAGATGGATGTCAGCAGATCGTTCGATGATATTATTGTGCGAAGATTTGGCTCTCAATATGACTCACGATCTGATGAGATTTAGGTGTTTTTGTAAACTTTAAGTTTCTGTTAGTTTTTGTGAGGTTATTATGAACTCGAGGAGAATTCCTTTTCAGGTTAGGAATGGATTGATTAGGAACTTATCTACGCTTTTCATATAGGTTAGTAAAACCCTACGAATCATAGTTTCGATTTGAGTAGAAAATAAATCTCATAAAAATTCCTTCGTTCCACTTTGGATCTAGCTCGTCTCCACGATCCTCCCTAGGCTAGAGCTTTGATTGGTTTGTGATGGTCTTAAGCAGTAGAGACCGTGGGTTTATAGTTCTCTGGTAGGAAACGTACATCGCAACTAATGAGATCACTCCTTATCCTAGTTGTCATTAATTTTGGTTCACTCTCTCTCGTGGCATGCATGATGTATCATTGGCATGGAATCCCTATATCCTTGCCCCTGCTTGGTGTTGAATCAGGGGAAACCGATAATCCATTGACAAGATGATTCGCCTCGCGTGGTCATTACAGTAGAACTCTGCATAGAACCGCTACTAAAGGAGAAAATTCCTTATTACATATGGCTGTTAATTCCTGAGATACATTCTGTGAGCGAATGTGAGTCTCTATTCTGCATCTTTCCCTCAATATACTCTTGGCTAGGCAGGGACAAAAGGGAGGGTCGGACATCATCCTTTCCTCACCATGGAGAATATTAGTTTTGCACCTCAAAAGGAAACATGAATTAGTGAGTCTCAACTTATGAGTATTGGATTTCGGGGTTGATAGCCAGTTCTAATTCAATCGAGCTCCGCATTGCCAATTTTGTAGTGAATGCAGCTATGGCTTTGTGATCTCACCTAAGGCCATCTCCATATATCAAAGGATACGAAAGCATCATGGTTTCTAGGTGAGCTAATGATTCTATTCTTAAGGAGATTGAATCAGTGTATGAGTCTTGCCATGGAAATTAGGGACGAGTGAAAACAACATGGATACTTTCTGTTGGTAGCAGGTCCTACAATTCTGTTGCACCTACCTATCCTCCAAGGTTGCCTGGGGTTGTTGTCAAAGAAGGATGTGCCTCCAAATAGCTACCTGCATCATGGGCTTCCACAATTAATCAATTATCGAGCTTGTGTGGAGTTAACAAGTGTAGAGGCCTGTCGCAACTGTAATTCCGACAAGACGACAGACTCGCTAAAATTTTAAAATGAAATTTTATTGGATTAAGTGGAGTGGCCATCAAATTTTTATTTAAGGAAAAAATATTTGGAAAAACTCTAACTCGAGGATGACATTTAGGTTCGGGAGTCGGTTACGAGTAGGGAAGGTGTTAAGCACCCGACTCGCCTGTTCCGTAGAAAAGTACCCTTAAACTGAGTGTGTGATTATTTGAAAATAGTTTGATCCCTTAATTAATGTGAAAATAAATAGGTTGATGGAGGTTAGCATGACAAGACTTGATCCTGCTCCTACGTATTCCCGGTGCAATGGGAAACTCAAGGCTTACGTAGTTCTGGTTTGATTTGAAGGCTTGACCTTCGAAAGGTGTTTGGGTTTAAAGGGCGAACACATTGTTTCTCTTTTTGAAAATATTTTAAGGGTGCTTCCTAATCCACATATGCACAGAGCCTAAGATAACTACGGTTGCACTTGGACCCATACGAATCTCTAAACAGTGAACAGCAAAAAAAGCTAACAGTTCGTGCTTAAAGCTCGTCGCGTGAGATTAAGGAATGAAAAATAAGATTTTTATTTTTTTGGAAGAGGGGGAAATCCCAATCCACATATTCACAAGGCCCAAGACAACTACGGCTGCACTTGGACCCATACAAATCTCTAAGCAGCGAACAACAGAAAAAGCTACCAATTCGTGCTTAAAGCTCGTTGCGTGAAATCAAGGAATGCAAAACGGGTTTTTATTTGTTTGAAAAAGAGGAGAGCAATCCCAATCCACATATGCACAGAGCCCAAGACAACTACGGCTGCACTTGGATCCATACGATTCTCTAAACAGCGAACAATAGAAAAAAACTACCAATTCGTGCTTAGAGTTCATTGCATGAGATTAGGGAATGCAAAAACGAGCTTTTTAGAAAGAGTTCTCTATTTTGTTTGGTGGCGAAAGGAATTGCGCTTGATTGTGACCACTGGAGCTGCGAAGGCACAGAGGCTTAAGTGTAATTTTGGGAAATTTAGGGGTCCAATTGTAAAATTCAGAAATTAAGGGGCTTAATTGCAATTTTTGAAAGTTGAGGGGCTTAGTTGAAATTTTGCGAAATTTAGGGGCTTATATGCAAATTTGTGAAGTGTAGGTGCCTGTTTGTAATTTTGGAAATTGTAGGGACTTATATGCAAATTTGTGAAGTGCAGGGGCCTGTTTAGCAATATAGAGGAATGCAGGGGCCAAACTGGAATTTGGAGGAGCGTGGGAGCTTAATTGTAAATATGGAGGAATGTAGGGCTAACTGAAATTTTAAGAAGCGTAAGGGCTAGTTCGTAAACGTTGGAATATAGGGATTGACTACAAGTGTTTGACCATCAGCCGTGCCACTTACTCTGTTATTACAAGGATATGAAACGATTTGTTTACCATAGTACCCTATTTCTTCACCATGCCCATCAGGATGCTCCATTAACTCATGACCAAATTTCCCCAACGTGCTCGTCGATTCTCTTTCGATTTTCCTGAACGTGCATCGCCTTTGCGCATGGCTCTTTGCTTCGGCCACCTCGATCAGTTTGTTCATCTCCTTACTGACCTTCGAGTAACAAGATGTCTTTGGTGTGCCTCGTAGGTGTTCATCACAGCCACGGGGTGAAGGGTGAATACAATTTATCATCAATCGCACTCGTCGTTGGAGAGGGTCTAATCAGAAGCTTCTGCAAGGTTTGTGACGAACGTGGCTGACTCACATGCGCCTTCATTTCAGCTAGTCCATTGGGATCATGGATTTGATGTTCATCTGGAAACCTTAGAAGTGTATTAGAACCCACATAAGGCGACTTTGTTGCGTGGTGAGGGGCAGGGCGGCATGGTGATGCTCTCTTAGGTGGGATTCCTTCTTGGTGTTCATGGCTCCCTCCGACCCGGCGATCCTCTTCGTGAGAATTACCAACTGAATTCTGGAGAGAGTTGGTTTCCTGGGGGACAATGGAGTGTGAGATAATAACGGAAGAGCCCAAGAAGGATAGAGGACGTGACCAAAGCGATAATGCTCCGTAGTGCAGGCGCGCTTGGTGTTTAAGGAGACGTGTCGTGAGTGGATGAAGCAGCGAGCATCATTGTTAGCAACTGGGTGTGTGTAGGTGCACCTTGTGAGGGGTGACATTCCCCATATGGCTCCAGTATGCGCCTCTACCTAAACAGGTGCGTTGCCTATTGTGTGGTGCCACCCATTGTAAGGCGGTTCACCCTCGGGGCCTCCTCGTATCCAATGTTTGTGCCATGTGTTGGTGGTGTTGCACCCTCAACCTTACCCACTCAGCTCATGGAAAGGGAGACACTCTCATACGACATGTTGCATGGCCTTGGTACCCGCGTCCATCTTCATATTAATTACCTTTTATGAACCTACAGACGCGCCCGTGCATGGCTTGGGTTGGTTTCCTACATAAGAGTTCATTGCTGGCTTCGCTTCCTCCCTTCCTTTGATCACTCGTTCGGGGCTCACTTCACCTCTGCCTTTACTCATTACCAAGAGGGCGAAGGTCCCAGGAGGCTTCCTGTGTCGCACCTGTTGGAGGGTCTGCCTAACTCTAGGTGTTGGTGCCCTACAGGTTCCCTAGGTCCGGGTTCACTACGTACGCCCCTTTGCAAGGGACCTCCCTAACAGTCATATGTGGGTTTCGAACAGGGATTCATCGTGAAGGACCTAGAGGTTCGTGGTCTTTAATGGACGGTTTCTCGCTCTCGCCCTCCTTTCCATTCACCATGAGGCTCACGTGACAAACGGGATGTTGGGGAGAAACTCGTGCACGCTACGAATGTATGGGAGTCGACCTCATCCACTAACTTATTTCGTTTATCAATTCTTGCGGGTTTAGGTTCATTCTTGTTTTTCATGTGTCAAACACAGACTACCCAAGGCAGCCGTCCTTCAATAGGCGGACGTTGAGCAAGAGCAGGGTGACGTCAGCACCCCAACTCCGTAAGAGAGAGCCCTCCTCTGTTCTTCCAAAAATACCGCCCCTCTTTTAGGTACCCAAATTTCTTTTATACCACCTTTCTTTCCTCCGTCTTGATGGGCCTCCTCCCCCGTTTTTGTTTATTCATTTTTTTTATTATTTCATTCTTGTATTATTTTCTTTTATTTTATTTATTTGTTTATTTTAATGTTATATTTTTTTTATTATTTTTGTTTATTTTTCTGTTTTTTCTATTTAATTTTGTAAAGTCTATTATTATTTTCTATATTTATTTTTATTATTGTTATTCATTCGTTATTATTGCATTTATATATTTTTATTTTCTTTTTATTATTATTATTTTTCTTTTTTTTTTCTCAATTTTTTTTTTATAAATTATCATTTATTTGCTGATGAATTTAGCAAGGACATAATTGGATGTTCGTAAGATTCATAAAGAATCAACTTACATCTGAGCAATCAGCTTTCAAGATCTTCGGAATGGCTCACTGATTGTGGACTATGCTCTTTGAACGGGATACAAAATTCATTAGATTACAACACTTGCACATCTTTTGACCCGAATCACAATGTGTGTTCTTCAGACACCATTGCTGGTAACTCTGGTGTAGGTAATGGGTTTCCCGCTGCCCAAGACAGTTGTGTAGCCAAACAATCGTTGTTTTAGCTTTCTGTCAATGTTGTCTAGATTTTCTCACAAAGAAATGTGAAGGAAGCTTCTTTTGAAGAATCTGATGCTCAATACAACAAGTCCTATCAATCAGTGGACTCCAAAGCCTTACTCCTAAAGGTAGTTGAGATTTTGGAGAAAAGGAAAACTCTCCCGGTTTGGCACCAGAGAGAAGAGTTCTTGAAAATTTTGAAGGATAACCAAACTTTGATTCGTGGCGGCGAGACTAGTAGTGGAAAAATCACCCAGACCCTTCAGTTGTCTTGGATACAATAATTTAGAAACCCCGGATAAATGTAGGAAGATGATGATTGCACGCATGTAGCCATGGAGAGTGGCTGCAATGGTTGTTTCCCATGGTATGGTTGAAGGGATGGGTGTAACTATGGGGGAAGAAGTTGGCTATGGACTGCAGTAGTGTGTGGACATTTTCAAAGTACCTTACAGATAGCATGTTCTTAAGAGAAGCTGTGATAGATCCACTTTTGGGAACGATACAATGTTATTATTCTTGATGAGGCACATGAGAGAACTTTGGCTATGGATATGTCATCTAGACCTAGGAAGAGAATCTTTAAAAATAGTCGAACATAAAGTTGGTTGTTATGAGCGCAACTCTTAAAGCTGTAAAATTTCAAGGCTATCTTTATTGTGCCCTCTAATGGAAGTCCTGGAACACTGCATCCTGTAGAAATTTTCTATGCGCGGGAACCTGAAAAAGACCACTTGGAGACTGCCATTAGGATAGTGGTGCAGGTGCACATGTGTGAATCTCCAGGAGATATATTGGAGAGTAAGAAATAGGAGATGCATGTCGCAAAATAACAAAAGAAATTTCAACTATGGAAGACCAGGCGGGCCCTGCCAAGATAGTACCCCTGTATTCCACTCTTCCTCCAACCCTGCAGCAGAAAATTTCGAGTCACGCCCACCTCCACTGAAAGAGGAGGGACCTCCTGGAAAGAAGAATGTGGTATCAGCAAACATAATTGTAACTTCTTTAACAATTGACGATATTTTCCAAGTCCCCGACCCTGGTTCTGCTAAGCATAAGGTTATAATCCACGACTTCGCGTGGAGTCTCTATTAGTGTCACCAATATCGAAAGCCACATTAACAAATTGGGTAAGAATAGGAGTGAGTTTCTCTTGGATCCCCAGATATAAAAAATGTTCCTTGCCAATCCTACATTCAACTGTTCAAACGAGATCCTGTCAACTTCTGCCATGCTTTTGGTACCCGATCACTTTGTCCGACCTAAGGACGCACAGAAGGCTATGGATGTAGCAAAAAGCAAGGTTCTGGCACATTGACGAAGATCAGTTCATACTCTTGAATGTCTACCATGCATATAAGCAAGATGAGCCCTTTTAGTGATATGATAGCTTTGTCAATCATAGGACTTTGAGAGCAGCTGGTAGCATTAGGCAACAATTAGTGTGAATCATTGCCCGATTTGATCTGAAATTGTGCAACACTGACTTTAACAGCCCTGACCACTATGTCAATATGTTGAAAGCCATGCAGACTGTAGTTCATGGAGGTTGCTGCCAATTTTTTGTTATAATTGGGAGGGTAACAAAACCATGCAAATGGGAGTTTCACATTGATTCCGCCGTGGGATAGCAAGGGGCCATGCAAACGCCACACAGATCCTAGCTTGTGGGGACCATAAGAGGCCATACCATTGATTCCTGTGTGCATAAGAGTATTAAACCCAAAGTGGGGTCATATTACTTATTATGTTCTAATGTGGGCCACGTTAATCAAGAGGCCATCCAATCGCTAGCTCCTTCCTTATTGGATCGTGTTGGCAAGGTGGCTAAATTAAATTAAGGCCAACTAGCTGGGCGGGAATTTTGAGCCGAAGCCGAAAGCAAAAAACTACATTAAAGTAAAATGAATAGCGCTTGCCAACATATATAATTCAACGTAAGATCTTCCACTTGTTTTACAAAATATATATATATATATATAATCAATTTAAGTTCGGCCCACATACATTCTAAAATCACAATAATCTTTTTTAAAATAAATTCAATTAAAAAATTAAATCATTTTTTTAATTTGGGTTAAGCCCAACACCTTTTTATCTGGATCAAACCCAATTCCTTTTTTAGAAATCAAGTTTATGTTCTAAAAATCACTCTATTTTTGTTTATTTTGGGTTAAGCACAATTTTCATTTATTTATTTTTATTAAAGCCTTTTTCTGATTCCACGGAAAGAGATTTGAATACGAACTGACAATTTCTTTATTGTTTGATATTTAGAGATTCATATAGGTCCCGGTACAACCTTAATTGTCTTGGACCCTGTGCATATGTGGACCAAGAATCCCTTTTAAGCGATAAAATATTCCAAAAACATCATTTTAATAATTTTAAAGTTTCACACAATGAGCTCTGAATACGAACTGGCAGTTTCTCTACTGTTCGATATTTAGAGATTCATATGGATCCAGTGTAGCCTTAATTGTCTTGGACCCTGTTCATATGTGGACCAATAATCCTTTGTAAGTAATAAAATATTTTAGAAAAAAATCATTTTGGAAATTCTAAGCCTCACGCGATGAGCTCAAAATAAGATTTAGTGGTTTCTCTACTGTTCAATATTTAGCGATTCATATGGGCCCCAGTGCAGCCTTAGTTGTCTTGGACCCTGTGCATATGTGGACTAAGAATCCTTCGTAAGTAATAAAATATTTCAGAAAAATATCGTATTGGGAATTCCGAGTTTCATGCGATAAACTCTAAATAACAACTCGCGGTTTCTCTATTGTTTGATATTTAGAGATTCGTATGGTTCTCAATGCAGTCTTAGTTGTCTGGGGACTCGAGCATATGTGGATTAAGGATTCCTCCGAGATGCTTTTGACATCATCTTTGAAATCCTTTTTATCTCCGAAGATGAAGCCTTCAAACCAGAACTATGTAGTCTTGAGTTTCCTATTGCACAAGGGAATACGTAGGTGCAGGATCAAGTCGTGTCAGGCTATTTTCATACAAACTTATTTATTTTTATTCTAATTAAAGGGATCAAATAGCTTTCAAAAATATCAATCAATTTAAGGGTACCGTTCTTCAGAACGGGCGAGTAGGGTGTCTAATATCTTCCCTATTCGTAACAGACTCCTAAACCTAGATTCTTCCTCAAGTTAGGGTTTTTCCAAATCTTTTCCCTTAAATAAAAATTGGTGGTGGCTCCACTTATAAAATAAATCCTTTTCAAAATTTTAGCGAGTTGGTCGTCTCGTTGTAATCACGGTTGCAACACTATTTATTTTCAAAAGCTTCAAATATGTTGGAAATTATATTTTTACAAAATGATTTTACAATTTCATTTTTACAAATAAGAGAGATATAAGGAAAAAAAAAGTATGTTCTTTATTTTTATAATAAAAAATACAATAAAATGAAAAAGTCTTATACATGTATTTTTCCTGCTAATGCAAAGGGTATGAAGTGAATTAAGGATGAAAAATTTTGGGAGTCAAGTATAAATCATCCTTTTTTTCTAACTGTTATTCCAAATAATTCACTCATGTCCAAATCTTCCTTTTTTAATCCATTGGGATGTTTCGAATCAAAATGATATGTCAACAGTGTAAGGGCATACTCAATATTGATCAAGCTAAATGTGCTGCCTGGGCACATTCTTCTTCCATAACCAAATGGGAGGAACTCAAAATGATTGCCTTCGTAGTTGATTATGACCTTTCTTTTCTCAAGTATATGATAGCTATTGATCTCACAAGGTTCTATACACTCTCCTGGAAGCAAAAGTCCTCCAGGAGGGGGAAATCTTAATGTTTCTTTCACAATAAATTTTAGATATTTTAGATGCTCTATGCCATTTTTAACAGACTTTCCTTTTTTTACTAAATACCTCTCTTGCCTCAACTTATTCCTTTTCCATTATTCTTGGATTTTTAGTCTTCTTTGCTATTGCCCAAGTTATGGTAGCATGTATCATTCCCACCTTTATAGATATCCTTCAAAATCATTACACATCAAGTTAAGTTGAGTTCAAAGATAAGGTCAAGGGAAATATAGATATTATTTTCTATTATATACGTGGTGTATATTTTATTCTTTTTCCAAGTCAAAATTTACTCTATGCTTTGTTTCTTAATAATGAACATTTGGTGTTGATTACTATTTATTTTTTCTCTTGTAAAATTCAACACACCCATTTCAAAAGTTAACGCAGTTGACAAAGATTATTTTTCTGTTATGCATATCGAAAGCCATCATGTTAATAGCTCTCTGATCCCTCTTTTTCAAAAAAAAATAAATTATGACAATCAAATTTGAGATATATATATATATATATATATATATATATATATATATATATATATATATATATTGATATAAAATACTAGAGCAATCTATGAATATCAATTCTCTAACACTATAACTAGTTAATAAAAAATAGTTAAGTTAACGATTTATCTTGTAGGAAACATTTTAGTAGTTCACCATTTTTCTGCTAGGCAACTAACACTAGTAATGAAAGATGGAAATGTGGTTTCACAAGTCACTACCTTGATACTATCATCATTTAAGCAAAACTCTCTCTTCAAGAGCACATCTAAAAGAACTTCCCCTTCTTCTTCCCTCTAGTCTTATGTGACACTTGACTTAGTTTCAAACTTTTTAGGCTCATTGATGATGGTTTACATTATATGGTCATCTTGTTCATTCAAGTTCTCAAGCTTATACTTCAATCCAGAGATATGTTGAAGCCATTTGGTAGAAGGGTATAAATCTCTCAAGTCAAAACCTCCAGCAATCTCTGATGCTTCCTTTACCACTGATATTAGATTTTGCTCACGCTTCCTCTTGTTTCCAAGTGTTGTCCTTGAAGTAATTGTAAATATTATAGAAATCACTTCTCTAGTAAGGTTGATGGGTGATCCTTATTTTGAGGCAATCCATTTTATGAAATCAATTAATACTTCCTCTCTGAAAGGTTGGAATGATTGGACACATTTTGGAGATAATAGGTCCAATGTAAAAATCTTCTTTAATTGTCTCCAATAATCACCATAAGGTGTAAAACCAATCCCCTCGGAATCATAGTTCAACGTCTCTGTAGCTAGGATAGTAGGCCTTGATACAAATTTTGGCTTTCTGTATAGATATGGTAATGTTAATATTGCTACCGTCCTCTCAAAGCATTAGTGGAAGCTAATTATTGATATTTTTGGCCATTGTATACAGGTAAACATCCAAACTATTTATAATTGAGGTCTTGTAAATATTGAGTCAATATTAATATGGGAAGGAACCAATGCTTTTTTTTTTTCAATGATCTACAAAATTTTGAATATTAGGGAAATTGGAAGTTGTGGGTTATGTTAATTTGATTAGAATTTGAAAAAATTCAACATTTGTATGTGTATATGTGCATGTACATGTTTATGCTTCTGTGTCAATTGTGAAATGATTTAGAAGAACTATGAATTTAGAATTTTCTGGACATTATAGGTTGTGTTGGATGATCTCTTTTGTCTTTTGCTCGTTGAAGTCTCACTTTGAGTTTGGTTGTTTAGGCTTAATGTTAAGAGTATAACAAGCATCCCCAAATTGTAAACATTATGAAATCTATAAACCTTATGTACCAAGAGTCTTAAAAAATATAATTTTAACTCTAAATTTGAGTATCCCTAATCACTTCCATTTTAATTTTGCAGTATATGAAGTCTGTCTTGGCACGTACAATAATTATTTATGGATGTTAAACCTCATAATTTTGTACGACTTTTTATGTAGGTCTATGTAAATTTAAAGTTATCGATGAGTTTGTATTTTTCTATAATTTTAGACAATTTTTCAATAGGTTTCCTAAATCTCATTTAGTATTAGATCCTTATACATACCCAACAAAAAGGTTTTGAAATAATCATAACCAATTTAGTTCTTAAACTAGAGAGATATATTTAAAATAATCATAACTAATTATATGTTACTTATTTTTTCTTCTTTCTATTCTCAATTCTAGCATCAATATAACCATGATTTGTGTTGTAGTATAGATAACAACTATAATGTGAAATTTAGATGACTTGTTTATTTAGGACTTCCATTTGGGAAATAGAGGTTTAAAGTTAATTAAAGAGTGTAACATTATCAATTAGTAATCTATCATTTGTATGGACACAAATATGCCTCTCCTACTTTATTTTTGCTTAATCTATTAATTGTATTGATTCATTTAAAGATATTATTTTTCACTTTAATAACCTGTAAATGTTTATATATTTAAAGTTGTTTAAAAAGCTATTTGTATGGAATTCTGTGTTTAATATGATAGCTCTACTAATCACATATTTTGTTTCTTTTTTTCATATCTATTGTTTCTTTTTTTTTTAATAGGAGAAAGGTGATGTAAAGTTCCTAGTAGCAGAATTTGGAGTCTCAGCAGATATTCCAGTATATTTCCCTGTCACTGTCCTATGAGTTTCTTTATGCTTTATTTGTTTGGATGAAATTTAGGGAGGAAAGAATTTCTTTCCAGGATTTGCATGTATGTTATTTTCCTACCTCTGTTTGTTTGCATTTTTCTTATATGGAAGGAAGAAATTAAATTTCGTAAAGCTTGCAGAAATTGTTTTCCCCCTCAAGAGGAGGGAAAGTAAAGACTAATTTTTTTTGGTTTTTATTTATTTTAAATTATTAAATAATTTTTAAAAAATTTTAAAAATAGATACTATGTCAATAAAAGATATAATAATAAAATTAAAATTTTTTAGAGTTAAAATTTATTTTTTAAAAATAAATATAAATAAAAACTTATATTAGTAATATTTCTTTCTACTCTATCCAAACAACTTATTTTTTAATTCTATTTCCAGTTCAATTCTTATCCTCCTATTTCCTTCCCTCCTAGTTCTTTCCTTCCTAATTTCCATATAATCCAACAAAAGCATTAGCCTCTAAGGGGTATTTTCAATGTAGTGATGCTTGCAATCTGATTGAGACTCTCTAATAACTTGTAAATGATTAAATATTTGTCACTTTAATAACCTGTAAATGTTTATATATTGGAAGTTGTTTAATAACCTATTTGGGTGTAATTCTATGTTCAATATGTTGGCTCTACTAATCACATTTTTTCTTCCTTTATTCTCAAGAGCAAGGTGATGTAAAGCTCCTGGTAGCAAAATTTGGAGTATCAATGGACATTCCAGTATATTACCCTACCAATGTGAGTTTCTTTGATCTCTAAGGGACATTTTAAATTCATTCCTGCCTATAATCTGATTGAGACTCTCTAATGACTTGTAAATGATCAAATATTTGTCACTTTAATAACCTGTAAAAGTTCATATATTTGAAGTTTTTTAATAACCTATTTGGGTGGAATTTTATGTTCAATAAGATAACTTTATTAATCATATCTTTTCCTTCTTTTTCACATCTGTTGCATCTTCCTTTTTTTCACAAGAGCAAGGTGGTCTAAAGCTCCTAGTAGCAGAAGTTGGAGTCTCAGCAAACATTCCAATATATTTCCCTACAATTGTCTTGTGAGGTTTTCTAGTCTCTAGGGTGGATTTTAAATTCAATCATGCTTGTAATCTAATTGAGAATCTCTAATAACTTGTAAAGATCAAATATTTGTCACTTTAATAACTTGTAAATATTCATATATTTGAAGCTATTTAATAACTTATTTGGGTGGAATTATGTGTTCAATATGATGAATGTGCTTGAACAGGATGCTAATTCTTGGTTTTATTCCTAAATTTGTTATAATAAATAAGTGTCAACAGGCCTCACTCTTTTGTTTCATTACGATGAAATCAATACTAGGAGATATAGGCCTTTTCTTTTTACAGTTTACCAACCATTCCAATGCTAAGTCACTAAACCATTCCTATGTTGTGTCATAAATTAGAAATTTTTACATGCATAGACTACAAGATTATGTGGTTGGTTGTGGTAAACATATATTGAAAGATTACATGACATATCAAAGGTTGGTTTTAGAAGGTATGGGTAGGAATGCAAATCATCATTATTAATAAAAATGACCATACAATTCAAATGTAAAATTCTCTTTAAGGTCATTGTCACCTTTTATGTATTCCCGTTTGTCTAACCGTAATTACAACGAAATGACGAACTTGTTAAAATTTTAGAAAAAGAATTTAATCGATTGGAGCTGGCACCAAATTTTATTTTTAAAGGAAAAATATTTGGAAAAACCCTAACTTGAGGAATAGCTCCTGGTTCAGGAATCGGTTATGAGTAGGGAAGGAATCAGGCACCTTGAACACAAGATAGAGGAAAACTTTCCAGCTGTCCTTTCAAAATTGATCATGATATATGTGATGATACCAAATACTATTGTCTGAACAACAATGTATGGTACCTTTATAAGCCCCTGAGCTACCACATATGCGATTGGAGAGTACATTCCAGCTGCTTTTTATATATAAAACATTAGTTTTTCTATTGAGACAATTGGTTGTCCAAAAGCATCGTTGTTTACCCCAAGAATAAACAGGCGGCATAAAGAGCTCCCACAACCACAAACAACTCCTAAGTTGACGTCTTTTTTGCACCAACGTCCCAAATAATGTACAAAACATCAAAGCACTTATTGTGGTGAAGTATATCCTCATGGCATTATATGCTAGACTTCTCCAATACACAAGATTTTGTTCCCATAAGTATTGAAGAAATTAAGCCCACAAGTTTCGTGAATAAGTGTTGTCTTTAGGGATTTTTTCTTTAAGATATCATCATAAATATAACACTTGCAACTAATATCCAGAACATGTCAAAGAGGGGGCTTCTACATATCTATTATCCAATCTTAATGCAATTTAACAGATTGAGATCTTTAGGACTTATTTATTCTCAAAGCACGCCCTATAACTTCTAAATGTCCTGTGACCTTAGATCCTTGTTTGTACTCATATAAGGATTTTTTTCTATACAATGCTTAGCAAAGTTTCACCAGTAGCTATGAAGTTGACTATAATGAATCTTCTGCAAAGAATATCAGGCCAGTATAACTAGTGCCATGACATTGTTGCTGGTCTAGGAATTTTCAATCAACCTATGATTTATTTAGGAGCTTATAGAGATCTCTCTCCCTTTCCTAATCTATGTGCTATGTTTAAGAATCGAACAATTCAACTACATTTGTGATTGTGTAGAGGACAAATTAAAGAACATTGCTCAATAGTTAACTTAAATGCATGCAATCCTATTTTCTTTTTAACTGACTAAGAATTTTGCATCAAGGTTTGAAGCGGAAATCCAGTACTCTATGCATTCCATTTCCTTATTTGTAAGCATGCAAACTCCAAGGAAAGAGATAATGTTTGATCTCAAGAAAAAGGATGCGAGAACACTGACCTGTGCAAGATGGACGTGAATTTTCTGCAATTGAGGCTGAAGCGAAATTTGATCAAGATTGATTCTCTGGAGATGTAACAGTTTCTTCTTCTTTCACGGCAATGAAAAGAACCCCGGGATGAAGAACATAAGTAGAGGGTGAGGCCCCAGAGAAGCTCCAAGATGCTTTTGAGGGGTAGATAAAACTAGGAGAACTGCAGATACGCTTTAGGAAAATTGAGAGAAATCCAAGGAGATTTCTAAAGCTTTGCTGAGTATTGCCTCCCCCGCCCCATTTAAAAAATGAAAAAAGTGCCCCCATGCAGGTCATGCTACCAGGCTTATATAGTACAAAAAGAAAAAAATCCCTTTTATTCCTCAAAGGTTTACCCTTGGCTCCTTCAAAAGTGAATCCAACCCTCTCTTTGTTTCAAGAGCCAACTAACTTCTAACAAACTTAAGCAACTAACCCTAAACTAACTTTTGAACCAACTTTTTTTTATTTTCTATTTTTTCTTTTTCCATTTTTTTCTTTTGTTATTATCTTTTTATTATTATTATAATTATCATTGTTTATTTTTGACTTGATTATGGACCAAAAATTTTTATGGTTAGAATCTTTATTTTTATTTTTAGTCTATTATTATTATTATTATTATTATTATTATTATTATTATTATTATTATATGTTTATTTATTATTTTTTTATTTTATATTTTTTGTTGGGCCTTTAAGCAACTTTGAGCCCAAATTACTTCCCTCCTTCATTATTTTTAGTTTTCTTCCTTTCTTTTTATCACTATTATTATTTTTATATATTATTATTTTCTCTCTTTTTTATTTATTTATTATATGTTTAAATGATTTTGGAGCAAAAATTTATATTTTGCATTTTATTTATAATTTTTGCCTCGGACATAATTAAGTGTTCACAGTTTGCCCCTCTTTACTCACTTTCTTACCAGATAATATGAGAAATAATTTTCTTTATTATCATGGTAGGAAATGAGTAAAGATGTGAACCAATTATGTCTGAGGTAAGAATAAAAACTACTATGAGTGCGAGCCCTATTGGCAGGGTTTGAAAATGTCAGAAGGGTGTGGGAGTTGAACGATGCTTCAAGGGTACCGGAAAATTTCAGATTTTGAAATAAATTTAAGAGTGCCTAGAATGATAAAACTAGAGGATGCAGTTTTTGAATGAACTTTGTAGGCCTTGTGTGATAAGCCAAGGACAGGAAAAATGAAAATCCTTTTGATTAAACATGTTGGGCCTTGTGTGATAGGCCAAAATGCTAGAATTTGAAATGCACAGCCTTCTGTGATAGGCTGACAAAGTTTAAATATGCAGGGCCTAGTATGGAAGGCCAAAATGAAGAGAATTAAAATGCAAAGATTTGCGTGATAGGCTGAGAGAAATTTCAACGTGCAAGGGCCTAATGTGATAGGCTAAAATGCAGAAATTAAAGTGCAAAGCCTTGTGTGGTAGACTGACATGAATTTAAACATACAAGGGCCTAATGTGATAGGCCAAAATGTAGAAATTAAAATACAAAGACTTGTGTGATTGGTTGAGAGAATTTAAACATACAGATGATGTCCTGTTGTTGATAGGAAAAATGGAAACCTGTTAAGACAGGCTGACAGAATTTAAACATGTAGATGATGTCTTGTTATTGACAAGAAAAATGTAGATATGTTAAGACACGCGAAATGAAAAAAAGATATCCTATTATTGACAGGAAAAATGCAAACCTGTTAAGATAAGTTGACAAAATTTAAACATGCAAATGATGTCCTATCGTTGACAGGGAAAATGCAGACCTGTTAAGACAGGAAAAATCCAAAAATGTCCTATTGTTGACAGGAACAATGCAAACCTGTTAAGACAAGCTGACAGAATTTTAAACATGCAGAGAGGTCTTGTTGTTTAAAGGGAAAATGCAAACCTCTTAAGACAGGTAATATGAAAATGATGTCCTATTGTTGACAATAAAAATGCAGCCCTGTTAAGACAGGCAATATGGAGACCTGTTAAGATAGGCAATATGCAAATGATGTCTTGTTGTTGATAGGAAAAAATACAAACCTGTTAAGGTAGGAAAAGTGAAATGGAAAAGACCTACTAAGACAGGAAGAGCAGATATAGCCTGTTAAGACAGATAAAGTGAAATGGAAAGGACCTGTTAAGATAGGAAGAGGAGGAATGACCTGTTAAGACAAGCGAAGTGAAATGGAAAGGACTTGTTAGGACAGGAAGAGCAGAAATGGTCTGTTAAGACAGGTAAAGCGAAATGGAAAAGACCTATTAAGAGAGGAATAGGAGAAATGACCTGTTAAGACAGGTAAAGTGAAAAGGAGACAACCTATTAAGACAAGAAATGGAAGGAATGTCTTGTTAAGATAGGCAAGAAGTATGAAAGAGATTATTTGTTAAAACAAGAATGTAAAAGACCTGTTAAGACAGGAATAGAAAAGGTGACCTGTTAAGACAGGTAAAGTGAAAGGGACACGACCTGTTAAGATAAGAATAAAAGAGGTGACTTATAGAAGACCTATTAAAACAAGAAATGGAAGGAATGGCCTATTAAGACAGGGAAGAAGTATAGAAGAGATGATCTATTAAAACAAGAACGGAAAAGACCTATATAGACAGGAGTAGAAGGGATGGCATGTCAAGACAAGCAAGGAGAGAGATGACCTGTTAAGATAGGTAGGGTGACACGATGATGACTTGCTAAGACAGGTAAGAAGTATGAAGGACAACCTGTTAAGACGGGTAGTAAGTATACAAGGTTGACCTGTTAAGATAGGTTAAAAGTATGAAGGATGACCTATTGAGACAAGTTAGAAGTATGAAGGATGACCTGTTGAGACATGTGAGGTATAATAAAAAAGACCTATTAAGACAGGAATGCGAGAGATGACCTGTAAAGACAGGTGACATAAACTTGGGAAAGACCTGATAAAATTGTAGAAGATGGAGCGAGGGTGTTAACAAATTCTTGTTAGGACAATGATCTGTCCAGGAAGTGCAAGCATTCTGCCTGATCCATGAACCGGTGAGGAAAGAAGTACAGATTTCTTTACTTTAATGTTTTGAGTTATTATTTCGAGTCATTATTTATTTTGAAGCAATTTTGCTGATTTCTTTAACTTGAGTGTTTTGGGTAAAAATTTGGCCCAATTTTGAACATTTTTAGGCAATTGACAATTACCTCCATTTGAAGTAATTTGGGTAATAATTTTGCGTCAGTTTTAATGAATTTTCAGCAATTGGGTATTACCTCGATTTGAATTTTCCTTGGGCAAATATTTGCCCCAGTTTTAAAGATTTTTAGGTAGTTGACAACTACCTCCATTTGAAGTAATTTGGACAACAATTTTGCCCCAGTTTTGAAGATTTTTAGGTAGTTGACAACTACCTTTATTTGGGGTAATTGTCAACACCCAATTACATCCAAGGCCCCAAGTTAAAGTTAATTAGTGAATAAATAATAGAAACAAAATAAAAAAAATGAAGAAAGGAAATGAAAACTAGAAAAACTAACACAAAAAAGAGAGAAAATAAAATCAGAAAAATGATGAACAAAAAACAAAAAAAAAAAATAAAAAATATAATAACAATGATAATATAAATTATTATTTAAGCAGAAATGGAATAAATGGATAAACAAAAAAACACAAAGGAAGAAAAATTAAATAGAAAAAAATGAAGAAATGAATAAATAAAAATACATATAATAAAAGGAAACACTAAAACCGAAGAAGCAAAAAAGTAAAAAAATAAATGAAACTGGAAAAAATAATACACAAAGTAAAATAGGAAAATAAATAGAATAGGAAATAAAACAAAAACGAAAAAAGAAAAAAAATGAAAAAAAGGAAAAAGACAAACAAAGTTGCAACAAATAAAATAAAAGAGAAGCACGCGAATAAAAGGCTGAGGCAGTTGAAGAAATGGAGAAAATGATTAGTATAAATAGGAAAACCCGGTGAAGAGGAGGGGGCTTTTTTCCTTTTTCGGACTCAGAATCAAAGACTAAGAGAACGAAATTTTGTTCGAGAAGACTGTGGAGGCCTCACTTCTAGCATTCCTCCGTGATCAGAAACTCCACTGCGACCATTTCCGCTCACGCCTGGCCAGATATCGGAGAAACGATCTGATCTCATAAGCTTCTTTCTCCATTGATCACGTACAGGTTAGTCACATTCCCGCCAAGGATGTTAGATCTAGGACTTTGCATGAATGCTCGTGTAGATTTTAGCTAAAGCAGGTTGTGAATTAATATATATCGACCAACAAAGATGCTAGCATATGCGTCTGATGATATTCCTCTAGGAAGTCCCGTTTCTTTACACTCGCATGTGATTAAAGAAAATTTGAGTGCATGTTGAAAATTTAAACATCTGTTAAACACTTGAAAGAGTAACACGAACTTAAAGATAATTCGCTTTAGGTTAAAAGTGGATTGATCAAGAACTTGTCCATATTTTTCATAGAATAGAAAAGGTCGTAAGTTACGATTCCTGATCCGAGTAGGAAAATGAGCTCCCTGAGGACTCTTTCATTCTATTATGAATCCATTCTGTTTCCATAATACTCCATAGGCTAAGTTTTGATCGGTTCACTTTAGTCCCCCTAGGCTAGAACTTTAGATTGGCTTGTGTTAGTTGACTCGTCTTGAGCCGAAGAGACCTTAAATGCTTGGTATTCGGGTAGAATTTGTACATCCCAGCTCGTGCGATTCATCCCTAACCTGGTCATTATAAATTTTGGTTCGCTCTCTCAGGGCACACTCGATATACCACCCGCATGAGAGCTCTACCCCTGGGTAACTGATTGAACTTAAATTCTGGGAAATCACCTATGTGTAAGTATGATGACCAACTTTGTGGGTTCGTTACGGTAGAAGCCTGTGTGGAAATGCAACGAAGGGCAAGAATCCCGAACCAAGCATGACTACCAAAGCTTGTGAGTACCTATTCCACACCTTTTCCTCAATGTACTCCTGATCGGATAGGGACAAAAAGGAAGTCAGTCTTGATCTGCCTTGGTTCAAGTATAATCAAGCTCGTGGTGAAGGCAGCTACGACTTGGTGATCTTGCATAAGAGGCACGCCTGCATATCCAAAGCACAGAGGCATAGTGCTGCATCTCTCAGACGAGCAAGTGAGTCTGTACTCAAGCCACTCAAACCAGTATGTAAGTCTCGTTGCGAGGGCGCAGGATTAAGCAAGAACGACGCAACATTTCCTGATAGTGGCCGACCCCTGAAGTTTTGTAGCACCTACAGACCATTTCGAGGCACTCAGGGAATGTTGTCAAGAGGAAGCACACCTTCATTTGTCCACTTACATTGGGACATTCCACAGATAACCAACCCCAAGCTCATGCGGAGATAGAAACCGAGACAGGTAACCTGGTGGCCACTACGGGAAGTATTTGATGTTAGTCTCCAAAGGTGAAGCACATGGGCAGACTTGGATAGGGAAAACAGACGCATGGGGGCTTGCAAGCCTCACTATAGCATGAAGGGTAACACGACTGTGGAGAAGAGATTGGTCAAGCATTCGAAATAGTTAAGTTTTCGGAAAGATGAGCTCAGTAAAATAGTAACACCTTCCCTTGGATGGGTAGACATAGGAAAGTGCAAAGCTCAGGCGAGAAGATTTACTCCGGCAACATTCGGCGCAATCGTTGGCCACAGTGAGGCAGGTGCACCCATGAACTAAATAAATCCGAGCAGAGAGGGATGAAATAAAAAGCTGACCTCAACTCCAAGGCGATGCAACATCGTGCATCAGGCATCATCGTGAAAGAGGTTATGGCAATTTAATTTGGGGGGCATTAAATGAAGGAGGGAAAATGGGGCCCCTTGCTCAAACCATGCAGCGTACGTCACATGCTGTAGGACAACCTATTTGGTAATTGATCCTAAATTTCTAACAGTGAAATGATCTAGGGTACCTGCTGAGTCCACACCTGTCTCAGGCACGTTCGTTACACTTGGATATAGAATCTAATTGACACACGTGACTTCGATTCAAAGGCATTGAAATTCAACTCACATAAAAAGTTAATCTAGAATTATTTTGGTTGTCTCGGTTTACGAATGAGAGATACAGATACGGTTTTGGCTTAGATGAGCATGGGGGTCATTAGCGATGCGACGTCATTGGAGGTGGATTTGTTGTAGCTTCCTGAGGTGTTTGCTCTAGCCCTCAAGTCTAACCTTACCTTCATGGAGACACTATTCAAGCAGCGGCGGTCGCTTCCTGAAAGCAACCAACTAGTAACATCGTTGTTAAACGAAGCAATGTCAGGTGCTCCCCTAAATGTCACAAGGAATTACTCTAGTCCAAATGCTTCTAGCAATTCTTTGCCCTCCATGTTCCCTGCAGGAACTGCACCACCTCTTTCACCAAGAAGTACATTAGGCTCCCCTCACACAGTGAAACAGAGAGTTAGCCCTTCTAATTTGAGTTCTCCTTTGAAGGTTGTCAGCGAGCCAGTAAAAGAAGTGATACCTCATTCTACTTCCAATATGGACGTCCACCTCCAAATGAACTGAAAGAGCAATGCTTGATTAGAATTCACCATTTATTCCATGATCACCTGGATGGGCTTTGGATTCATGAATTCAAACCTGTAACTAAGGAAGTGTGCAAGTGGCCATCCTTTTTTTTTTCATTTCCACATCTCTCTTTAGAAAGATTGATCATGGAACTGGTGTTGTGACAAGGAAATCATTTATTGGATTAATGGCAACATGTTGACAAAGGATATAGCAACCCAAATATACATAATTTTAAAGCAACCACAACTCAAGTACCTTACTCAGGATGATTTTAAACCTGTGCTACGTGAGCTTTTGGCAACACGTCCAGAGCATGGAGTTCCTGTAGAGCACACCTGAGTGTCAAGAGAGATATACTGAAACTGTTATATACAGAATATATTACTACATTAATAGATCAAGAAATGGTCGTCTTACCCTGATGGAGCTGAAGCGAGGAAACATTATTGATGCAATGCAGCATGCTGATGAAGAAGAAGACATAAATAAGGTTTTGAGGTACTTCTCTTATGATCATTTTTATGTTGTATACTGCAAGTTTTGGGAGCTGGATACAGATCACAATTTCTTGATAGACAAAGAGAATCTTATCAGATATGGTAACCACACACTCACATATCGAATTGTTGATAGGATATTTTCTTAGGTTCCCAGAAGGTTTACTAGTATGGTTGAGGGAAAGATGGGTTATGAAAATTTTGTTTACTTCATATTGTCAGAAAAAGATAAATCATCTGAACCAAGTCTTGAGTATTGGTTCAAGTGCATTGATTTGGATGGAAATGGAGTTCTAACACGAAATTGTAAACATTCAATTATGTCCGAGGCCTCCAATTGTTAAAATTAATCAAAAACAAAAATACAAAAAACAAAAAAACAGAATGAACACAAAGTAGGAAAATAAATAAATAGAAAGCAGAGAAATAAATAAGGAAACAAAACAAAAAGAAAAGGAAGAAAGAAAAGAAATAAATAAGAAAAAATAACAAAAAAAAAATGAAAATCAAATGAAATATAGTTCAAAAAATAAAATAATTTAAGAGATTAAAAAAGAAAAATATACATAAATAATAAAACGAAAAACTGAATAAAAGAAAAAGATAATGAAAACATAAAAATTGAAAAAATAGGAATAAATGTAATTAAAAATGAGTAAAACATAAAATCTAAAATAAAAATAACATATAATACAAAAAAGAGTATTAAGAAAAAAAATAGAAAAAAATTTAATAAAAACATAAATGAACAAAAAAATAATGAAAAGAACAAAAAATAGTAAAATAAAAAATAAAGGAGTAAATAAATAAATAAAACACAAATGATAAAATAAAAAGAGAATTAATAAAAACAAATTTGGAATAAAAATAAAAAAATAAAAATAAAAATATAATCTGAAATGAAAAAAACTAAAAACAAATAAAAAAACTACAAAGAAAAAAAAACTAAACTAAAAACAGAATTAATAAAACAGAAGATTAAAACAGAATTAATGAATTTGAAAGAAAAGAAAAAATCAAAAACAAAAAATGGAAAAAATAGGAAATTAAAAAGAAAAGAAAATTAATAAAACAGAAAAAACAAAAAAACTAACCCAGGGGATGGGAAACAGAAAACTTAACAGAATGCATGCGTGCATGCATGAAAAGGAAAAAACAAAAAGAGGGGGAAAGGCGGGGATCTGGGGCTTCTTCATTTTGGAGGGTCTTCTTCCAGCTGGGCGAGAGCTCTTTGGGGAAAGGGGGAGGAGACAGATTTTCTCGCACAAAGAGGAGCCATAAAAGGAGGGGTCATGGCCTGAACGAAGAGAGAACCTGATTCTGTGGAAGAAGTTCCAAGGAGAAAGGAAGAAGGCTTCCGCTGAATGGGGAAGTTGAGGCACGAAAGTTTTGGCAAAAAGGGGCGAGGTTGCTACAGGGGACTTTGAAAAAAAGGCCTTTTGAAGGCTGGGGAAAAGCTCTGGTGGGTGGAGACCAAAGGCAACATCCATAAGAAGTTTCTTGGAAAGGATGGACGACGTAGAGCGGGTTGATACAGATTTGCTACCAACTTCATAACAGGTTAGGCAAAATTCTTTTATCTCTGAACGAAAGACTCTGTACTATTCTGGTAAGGTATGTTAATGGATGCTTCTCATTTTGGTATTCTGTGGGTGAGTTCAAGGGTTAACTTTCGTTATGAATTCATAAATAAAAAAAATTGTGCATCACGTTTTAACTCGGAAACAGAAAAGAAACTCTCATAGGAGGGGTCTATGGCTATTCTGAATTAGGGGAGATATGATTACAAGAAACCGCAATTGAATATGGCCTTTTCCTTATATATAAGAAAAAGGTCGACTTTATTGTAATAGTAGTTCTAGTCCTCCCACTCATCATGGTAGCATCTTGGGGTTCATGAGGTCTGTTATATGAAAATTACACTGGAATAGGGACTTTATCCAAGATGTAGTATTTACAAGGTGTGGTTATCCTTCAAAGATCATGCAAATTGGGAGATTTTCTGTACCTAGGCTGGCCTGAGGAAGAATAATTGTCCCAAGGACCTATGGCTTCATACTTTCAGTTGTGTACAAGGCTGATAATGAAGATCCCAAGCGAAAACCACGTTGTTCATCAACTTTCTTTGGCACTTCGCACATTTCGAATAGGAACGAGAGGCATACGGACATGATCTTTCACTTAGGCTCACAGCGACTTCTTTGAAAATGAGCTAGGAGGTACGAATAAAGGCCGATCCAATAGGTTCTGATTAGGACTTCTAAGGGATCCCATGCATCGCATGCAACTTCCACGTCCAAATGATTACCACACATTCTATAGGAGGTGCAGCAAAATGCATCTCTTCATACTTTCAGTTGTGTATAAGGCTGATAATGAGGATCCGAAGCGAAAACCACGATGTTCATCAACTTCGTTGGCACTTCGCACATTTTGAATAGGAACGAGAGGCATACAGGCATGATCTTTCACTCAGGCTCACAGCGACTTCTTTGAAAATGAGTCGGGAGGTACGAATAAAGGCTGGTCCAATAGGTTCTGATTAGGACGTCTAAGGGATCCCATGCATCGAATGCAACCTCCACGTCCAAAAGATTACCACACATTCTATAGGAGGTGCAGCAAAATGCATCTATGAAAAGTCCTCCATACATTCAAGCTCAGCACGTGAGTTTGGCCTAGGTATGTAGTGAACCTACTGTGGACCTTTAATGTTAAGTTGCTGTGGTAATAGGGGCAGCCAAGGCTTATACATGGCATAAATGGAACAAGTCTGGTGGCAGTGTTACGAGGGCTTGATGTTCTGGAAGTTCTAGTTCCAAGGTCCCAATGCAAGGGGTCTAGTTAAAATCATACAGAAGGTGCCTACTGCAACCTCGTCATTGTATCTTGATTCCATCAAAACTAGCCCAGATTATATGCTTAATGAAGCAGATTCTGGTTCATTATACTAATTGGACGATGCATCCCGCTCTACCGATTTGCAGTTGTAGGCTAATGAATTACAAGCCTATTGGACGCACAAGTTGTTGAAACAATCATACTATATGGTGCAAAGCCACTTTGAGTCTTTATTAATGTCGAATTTACACTCCACGTGAGCGTGAATGCTTTGACGGAATACTCCTCAAAAACCTCTGGAAATCTTGTCGATCAGGCGATCTTAAGAGGAGTCTGGATTCGGTCTTGGTGAGGTCACACTCCTCCATGTAGGCATCGTGCACCATTGAATGTGAGACAATCGCCCTACCTTCAAATGTTGACAAATGGTTATCAGGTTCATAAAACTTGACGTTTAGCATAATGGTTAGTGCATTTTCCCCCCACACAGAAACCATGTGTTCGTATCTTGTGCGTTGTCACTTATTTTATGAACTCCAATTCATGGCTCACTTGTCATCATATTCAATTTGGAGGCCATAAGCCACAAGACTCAAAGCTTGGCCTAGGTGGTTATCTCCGCTCCAGCTTAGACGTACGCCACGGGTTCGACCCCCGGAGAACACACTTCCAGTTTTTGGAATTTTAAATTCTTGCTGAATATATCCCTTACATATAAGGGCAAAAAGTGAGTTAATATGGGGGCCACTAATAAGTCTTACCAGGTAAGTGTTGGTTAAGTGGCAGGCTCCATGCTCCTTGCAATTTTCAAATGGGCATTTTGAAATTAGGTGCCACACTCACCCCATTTCCCCTATAAATTATATGAAATATTCAATCAATTCCATTATAATTCATTATTTATTTATTTATTTATTTATTTATTCTCTATTCTTCATCAAATTCATTGTTATCCTTTCACACTTATTTCTTTCAAAATTTTTTAATATAAAATCAAATTATTAATTAAGTCAAATCTAAACTTTTTTTACCAAATTAAATCCCAAACCAATTATTTTCCTTAAAATCAATTCCTCAAACCGATTCTTCTTTTTTAAATTTCAAATCAAGCCCAATTTATTTTAAATCAACGGTAAGTCTTCTTCCTCAAGTGTCGAATAAGCCTTCCATTCAAATAAAAAAAATTTCCTGTCTTAGTTGTCTCGGATCCTGTGCACATATGGACTATGGATACCCTCAGACATTGAAAATACTTTCAAAAATCATCCCTCAAATTCTTTACCTTCAAAGGTCAAGCCTTTAAACCAGAACTACGTAAGCCTCAAGTTTCCCATTGCACCAGAGAATACGTAGGAGCAGGATCAAGTCCTGTCAGGCTATGTTCCGTCAATCTATTTATCTTCACTCTAATTAAAGGGATCAAATAGTTTTCCAATAAATCACACACTCAGTTTAAGGGTACCGTTCTTCGGAACAGGCGAGTAGGGTGCCTAACACCTTCCCTACTCTTAACCGACTCCCGAACCTAAATCTTTTCCTCAAGTTAGGGCTTTTCCAAATCTTTTCCCTAAAAATAAAATTTGGTGGCGACTCCACATTATCAAATAAATTATATTTTCAAAATTTTAGCGAGTTTGTCGTCTCGTCATAATTACGGTTACGACAGATGGCGACTCCACTGGGGACTTTAGAGAATCAATCCCGTTTGATTGAGTGTACATTGTATCGATCCCTTTCCTGTTTATTTGCATGATTTATTTGTCTGTTTATCTATTTGTTTATCTATCATTGTATAACCCTAGGATAGACGAACGATAAATTGCTATATATATCTGTTGCGATTTCCCCAATTAGAGGTATCCCAATTTTGTGTGCCCTCCGCACAATACATTAATGCATTTCATATCATGAGCAGGGCCCTATACCCGGGTCTGAGTGCAGCCTAGGATTAGAGGGATCTAGTGGTGTCATGCTAGGGCCTACATCCTGTGTGGCTATCACGACAATCCCAGCTAGAGTACGTCCCATCCATGATGTCCCATAACTAGTGGCTACTTCCACCGTTGTGGCACGCATTATGGACTAGAACTTGCCTCTAGTGACCTCTACACTTTAGGATTACAAACCACCCTTGAAAGGTCCATGCATTGAGAAGCCTTAGACCCATAGGACAGGTTACCTCCCTAGGACACAAGGAGGGCACACTCTGCTTCCAATAAGGCCCGATTTGTAAGCATTTATATATCAAAATTACTTACCTGTAACTGGGAATGGAAAAAAGGGAAAAAGTCAAAGAAAGAGAAAAAGAGAGAAAAGAAAAGAACTGAAAAAAAACAAGGAAAAAACTAAAGAAATAGGAAAAGATAGAAAAGAAATGAGAAAAAGAAAAGAAGAGGGAAAAAACCAAAGAAATGAAGAAAAGAGAGAAAAGAGAAGAACCAAAGAAACAAACAAAAAAAGAGAAAAACAAGTAAAAAGGGGGAAATCTGTTCGTCGGGAAACATAATTGTATTTATTGCTTTTAACTCATTATGCATCATGCATTAGTCCATCTTTCATCCAGTATCTAACATATTTTCTTTGTTTTTCTTTCTCCTTTTTCTTTCCTTTCTTTTGAGGGACGAGGTTATTGGTGATTTTCAAAAAGAGGTGAAATGGAAATTAATATGAAATCTGGGCAATTAAAGAAAAAGAGACATGTTGGGGTTAAGATGGCAGATCTTACTAGCCTGAAAATGTTTGGAAACAAGTTGTCAAATATTCAACAGATCATATTCGTTAAAAAATACGGGAACATATTGAAATGGTTGAAGATTCAAGTATAGGAAGGGGCCATTTCAGCAATGGTACAATATTACGATCCTCCTCTCAAATGCTTTCCTTTTGCCAATTTTCAGCTAGCTCCTACTTTAGAGGAGTTTGAATAGATTCTGGATTTTTCGCTCGAGGGATACAGGCCATATAACCACCTGGAACACCATTCTATATTCCAAGCTACTGCACAAGCTCTAGGTCTACAGTCGGGGGATCGATTGACAGACTACCAAGGGAAGAGTCAAATCAAGGGGTTCACCAGGGAGTTCCTGGAAGAATATATGCAACACCTAGCCAAGAATAACCAATGAGCCGTTTATATGGACGTGCTAGCCCTCACTATCTATGGGCTAGTACTTTTTCCTTACATCGAGGACTTCGTCGATCTGAATGCGGTCGACATATTCTTGGCCAGGAAGAACAAAGCAGAGAATCCTATTACAACCCTGTTAGCAGATGTTTACTGTATGTTGAATTTTTGTCACAGGAAGAAAGGAAAGAGGTTGATTTGCTGCTTGCCAGTATTATACACATGGATAACCATTCACATCTTCAAAAGGAATGTAAAGATATAGTGTCCGATATCAGATTTACTATGCTATAAGATAAAGCCCATGAGCATAAAGAATGGTTAGCTCATTTTGCTAGCCTGACAAAAGAACAGGTTAGATGGAAACTTGCATGGTAACAAAGAACAAATGTCATCTATCACTGTAAAGGTTTTCCAAACGTACCACTCATGGGAGTCAGAGGCTGCATCAATTACAACCCGATACAGGGGCAAAGACAGCTAGCTTATCCTATTAGAGAACCCGCATCAGACGAACTGGTAGCCCTTTTTCTGCTAAAATATGAAGGAGACTTTGTCGAAATTCTTGGAAAGGTCCGAGAAGCATGGGAGAATGTTACCCGCAAGGAAAAGTATAAGCAGTAAGTCAAAGATGGGGTGCAGCAGATCAAGCTATCGTTCAAGCCTCCAGTCATCCCGTCCGGAAGTCAATCATCACCAGCGGTATTCGAAGATGAAGTTGTTAGAAACATGAAAGAGAAGATGGAAGCCATGACCAATAAGAACAGCCAATTAGAAGAAGAATTCTTGAAAGCACGAAAAGGGTGTGCTATACTAAAAATAGAAAATCAAGTGAATGAGGCTCTTATAGAAAGTATCCGGGATCAACAAAAAAATGAACGGGGAGCATGCCTCCGAGTCCATCTAAACCTACAAGTAGCCAATAAAGAACTTGGAATGAGAGTATAGGAAAGGACGCTGCGCTCCAAGAAAATCACCAGCTGAGAAAGACTCTAGAGAAAATAAGGGCTAAGATTCGTACTATTAGGGAGGAGAAAAATCAAATCCTAGTCGCAAAGAATAGGGTTCGAGTGGAGGCAGACTATGTGATAGAGGAGAAAAATGACCTGCTGCAACGGGTAAAAGATATGAAGAAGAAAATCGAAGGCCTTTTGGTAGCCTGGCAGAACAAAGTGAACGAAGAAAAGTGGAACGTTATCGAAGTAATACAGATGCAGCAAAGGGGCATTATCGCAACCGTAATTTCGACGAGACGATGAACTCGCTAAAGTTTTGAAAATGAATTTTATTTGATAATGTCTGCAGTCGCCACCAAATTTTTTATTTAAGGGAAAAGATTTGGAAAAACCCTAACTTGATGACAAGATTCTAAGTTCGGGAGTCGGTTACGAATGGGGAAGGTGTTAGGCACCCCACTCGCCCGTTCCAATGAACGGTACCCTTGAATTGAGTGTAACTTTTGAAACCATTTTAATCCCTTTAGTTAATGTGAAATAAATAGCTTGATGGAGGTTAGCCTGACAGGACTTGATCCTGCTCCTATGTATTCCCCGGTGCAATGGGAAACTCAAGGCTTACGCAGTTCTGGTTATGTTTTGAAGGCTTAACCTTCAAAAGTGTTTAAAAGAGTGTTTGAAAGGTGCTCGAAGGCTTGACCTTCGGAGCTACTTGGAAAGTAATATTCAAAAATAGCTTGATTATTATGAAGAATAAGAGCAATCCCCATCCACATATGCACAGGGCCCAAGACAACTACGGCTGCACTTTGACCCATACGAACCTCTAAACAACGAACAACAGAAACAACTACCAGTTCGTGCTTAGAGCTCGTCACGTGAGATTAAGAATCGCAAAACAAGATTTTTATTTTGAAAACGATGAAAGATAAACGAGTAAGGTTCTTTATTTTATAAAAAGGAAGGGCAACCCTAATCCACATATGCACAATGCCCAAGACAACTACGGCTGCACTTGGACCCATACGAATCTCTAAGCAACGAACAGCAGAAAAAGCTACCAGTTCGCGCGTAGAGCTCGTCGCGTGAGATTAAGAGTCACAAAACAAGATTTTTATTTTTTGAAAACGATGAATAAAAAAACAAACAATATTTTTAATTTGCAAGAGGAAGGGCAATCCCAATCCACATATGCACAAGGCCCAAGACAACTACGGCTGCACTTGGACCCATACGAATCTCTAAATAACGAACAGCAGAAAAAGCTACCAGTTCGTGCTTAGAGCTCGTCGCGTGAAATTAAGAATCGCAAAACAAGATTTTTATTTTGAAAAGAAACGAATAATAATTTGTATTAATGGAAGTTCATGGATTTAATTTGCAATCAGGAGAATTTTAAAGGTTTAACTTGTACTTAATAGATTTTGGGGTTAATTTGTAATCATTAGAAAATTTGGGGAAATTTATCAATTAAGGAATTTTACGAAATTACTTAGTAATTTCATGAGTTTATTTAGGAATTATAGCATTTTTATTTAGGAATTATGGAATTTTTATGAAATTTTTAGGAATTATGGAAAATGGGGACTGTTTCGGCATTAATGGAAGGACCAGGGCCATTGTGGGTATTCTGCCCTTTGGGACAGGATGGGAATTACTGAAGATGACCAGGGGCATTTTGGGTATTTCTGTGGCAGGGACAAGCTAGGGATTCTGGAATTTCACCAGGGATATTAGGGTCACTTCTGTGACAGGGACAGACTAGGGATTCTAGAATTTCACCAGGGGTATTATGGTATTTTGGCCAATTGGGACAAAATAGGGATTGATTGAAAAGGGCAAGGGCACGTTCGGTATTTTACAAGTTGGGTTAAATGGGAGAAAAACTTCAGAATATCCCTACCTGGGATTCGAAGAGGATGGCCTGGAGGATGTGTGGGGCGCTCCAACCATGAGCCCCCCACTCGGGGGTACTTGCGGTATGTCGTGTTTTTATTAAAAGGGGGTCTCCTAACCTTGCATGAATTTGCATGATGTTAGACTCTGCCTTGGCTTCTCAGTTTGACCCGTTTTTCCCACTTTATGCTTGAGCTTTCTTTTTGCTTATGGGCTCCAACAGGATGTGCATGCGTTTGGATTCGACTTACTACTCCCCTACAATGGTCATAGCATGGTGCTGCTAAATACTGGACGTAGTCGTTTGTGTATGAGGGATCTCCTTCTTCATTCTAATCTCGGCGTCCCCTGTTATGTGAGTGCAGCTTGCCAAACCTGAAGTATACAGATTAGGGGGGCAGAGATGAGTCACCCCACCCCATCGGATGTCCCCTCTTTTATGTTCTGATTTATTGTGTTCTAGGAAGAACCTATTATTCCAGAAAACTAAGTCTAATAAGCATGTATTGGATCGTTCACATTTGACAGAATGAAGGACATTTTAGACTCTGTCAGGACGAAATCAAAGGGGTATTAGGGTGCATGTGGTTCTTGTAAAGATGTGCATTCGATAGGGTACTCGCGGAAGAGTTCCCTGTTTTGTTTTGCTTAGGGTAATTGGTCCAAATCCTCCATCACTGAATGATATCTAGGTGCCATAACAATCAACCCAAGGATTTGAAGGATAATCGGGGCCTTGTGCTCAGTTTGAGGTCATCCCAAATTCACTCTCAGTTGGCTACTTCTAATGTCATCACTCTCTGTTCATTAAGTCAATATTGTTCTATTCTTTATCTAGTCAAGAGTAGGTTTTCGTTCATTTGACAATCCCTCGTAGGTTTTGATTTATGAATTCCTCAGCTCCCTCACCCTATTTTTCGTAATCTTGACTAAGTTGGCTTTTGAATCAACTAATTGGCAATGTTATGTGTTATGCGGACCAGGTATCCCTCATACCTATGGCTGGATTAGACACACACAGGGAAACGAAGCTAATGGTTCTCGAGATTTGGCAATTCCTGACTACTGAAGTTGGATGTTAATGTTCTTAGGGTACATGGTTAACCAGAATCTCCTATGTCTAACTGAATTCTTGGATCTTGATTCCTATGGTAATGTTAGTCTTAAATATTCAGCGTACATGCAGAAGAATCAGCATTTACTTTTGGATTTTATCAAGCTTTCATGCACGTTCATAACAAGATTCTTGAAACTAGAACAGGGCAGCATTCAAACACCATTCATGCATCTCTATCAACCCTATTGAATTACGTTTATGTAGTATTGAAATACAGGGGCTCTCATTTCGTGATCGTGCGATTCAATTACATAGACACCAGATTGAATTCCTGGACGTCTATATCCCTCAAGCGTTACATAGATTGTAGGCGAACTAACTTAAACACGTTCAATTAGAAATAAAACTTCATGCAAAAACAGATTCCTCACTTCACCCTATTGAGCTATGGTGTTTCAAGAACAAGGTGCGTCCAAAAAAGGCTAACAAATTCTTGCTATGCTAACCTGTTTGATGGAATCCGATCGCGTCTCTTCACCAATTCAAGGTTCTGAGCTTCCAATTCTTTCGTCTTTCCCCCTGAGACCGCTGTGCAATGAGGGATTCTTGCAACTTTCTCTACTCTGTTCTTTCATTCTTCCCTCTACCTTTTTCTTTCAGTCGCCTTTCAAAATCTCTTCTTGATTCTCCAGGAAAAGAAAGCCACCAAAAACCCAAAAGCAAAAGCCTCTGAACGTCTCCCTCTGTTTTGTTTTTATATCCCTCTGAAAAACTTTTTTTCTTTTGGATTTCTTTTTTTCCTTTTATTTTGCTTAACTTTAATTAATTAATTTGTTTTTTCGGTTTTCCTTTATTTATTTATTTTATTATTTTTTCTTCTTCTTTTTTTTTTAATTCCCAGATATTATTTATTTTCTCATGTTTTGTTATTATTATTATTTTTTTTGGACATTATTCATTCTTTCAGATTTTAATTAAAAGTTTATTTCTATTTATTTATTTTTTTTATTTCTTCCAGAATTTTATTTATTTTTAATTTTTTACTTTTCCTTATTATTTATTATTAAATTTTTCCAGTTTTGGTTCATATTTTCGACCTTTTAAAATTCTCTGATTTTTTATTATTTTTTTAATTTTAGTTTTCTGGATTATTTTTAATTTTCTAATTTTTATGTTTTTGATTTTTGATTTCTTTTTGTTATTATTTTTTAGATTTAGTTTTAGGTTTTTATTTAGTTTTTCTTTTTCCTTTAATTTTCAGAATTTAAATTTTTTAATTTATGTTATTAAATTTTCAGATTTTAAATTTATTATTAGTTTTTCAAATTTTAAATTTTTATTAATTTTGAATTCTGATTTTATTTTTAATTTTAATTCTCTGATTTTTTGATTTCCAGATTTATTTTTCTTGATTTTCAGTTTTAATTCTTAATTTTTTATTTTTATTTATTTTTGTCTATTTACTTTGCTTTTCTTTTTTGATTTTTTATTATCCCTTTTTTTTACCTTTTGATTTTTTATCTTTTCTTCTACTTTTATTGTTTAATTACGTTTTATTTTGGATTTCTTGGGGCTTTTAACTTAGGTTTATCCACTAATTGACTTAAAATAGGTCTCAGACATAATTGAGTGTTTACAGGCATAACCAACATATAAGATGAGAATAAGTTGTACAGAGACACAACCGATCACTGGACTAGATGTTTTGAGAGGTTGGCTAGCCTAGCAAATACGGCAATCGAGGAAGTACTACAACTGCTTAAGAAGGCAGAAGCATCACTGCACCCACTCCACACCCCTCCTAAAGTCGAAAATTTTATCCAATTTTGTAAAGACCTGGTCTTGAGAATGAACAAGTACATTGTATTATCCAAACAGGAAGAACGAGATGTAAAATGAACTTTGTCTGCCTGAATAAAATTGGCTTCTCTCTGTAAATGATTTTGTATTAATTTTCATTTCATGCTTAGAGCGCACTTGACCAGCAAATGATACTCAACGAGATTTTGGTCCCTCAATATATATTCCACAACTAAAAACCTGTTTTATCATTAACAACTAATTAATCTGATTTTTTTTTAGATAACAAAATAGTGGACTCACGACTTCCTCGGCACTCATGTAGCACTCGATCAACAACAAAAGTCATAAGTGAGCTAGAGATGCAAAACGAGGAGCTTGGGAACAAGGTGGCTAAATTGAAGGACCATTCGCCAAGCTCAAGAAACTACTGGAGAAAAGCACATAGGGACCTACGGGGACCGAAGCACCAGGTGTTGTCACTACATCAATGCCTCTCCAAATGGTTTCAGAACAAAAGTGGCCATATGGGCTGCCACCCAGGTATGAACCCCCTTATGTGCCGAGTTTGCAAGGGGTCTCTGCTGGGGAAAATTCTATGGCACATCCACTTCATATAAACCCTACCACCGACCAATATCATCCAAATCCCCCTATTGGCCTTCCACACATGAACTCGACTACTCATCCTCACCATATTAACCCACCAACTTACCTTCCTCCTACCAACACTTCCGGTCACCCCTCCCACACTCACCCTACATATATGAACCCGCTGACCTGCCCTTACCACACAAACACTTCCATTGCCTTCCCACCACATATAAATTCATCCTTCCCTCATCACATTAATCCTTTAACCACATACCCACATAATGTCAACCCTGACTACATCCACATGAATACCACCGTTACTGAAGACCCCATATATGTTGTTCCCATCACAATCCACCCAATGAACCCACACCAACCATACCCCTACGGTCATGTTGTTAGACTTGAGGGACCATACATCCTACCGTACACCAACCCGTGAACGAACCATGGCCAAGGCTAGCCAATCAAGAAGCTGACATTAGTGGAAGGTGGCAACAGTTGGAGGAAAGGGTCAGAGCTATTGAAGGGAGTGGATACGGGACAGTAGAGGCCTCTGATCTCTGCCTCCTGCTCGATGTCTTCATACCTCCCAAGTTCAAAACCCTGAAATTTAAAAAGTACAAAGGAACCGACTGCCAGAGGAGTCATCTGACGATGTACTGTAGGAAGATGGCTTCACATTCTCAAAACGAAAAGCTGCTCATTCATTGCTTCCAGGATAGTCTGACTCGGGCAGCGGCTAGTTGGTACACCCAGCTGGAGAGGTCATACATTCATACATGAAAGGACCTGGCAGATGCATTCCTGAACATGGTCAAAAGGGAGAATGAATCTTTTAAAGAATATGATTAACAATGGAGGGAGCTGGCTGCTTAAGTCCAACCTCCACTGCTAGAAAGGGAGATGATCAACATGTTTATGAAAACGCTCCCTGCTCCTTTTTACGATAAGATGGTGGGTAGTGTATCCGCCAACTTCTCCGATATGGTGTTGATGGGGGAACATATAGAGAGCTGCCTACGCTAAGGAAAGATCGTACACAATACTATCAGCAGTGTAAATGTGAAAAGGCCGACAAACAATTCATGGAAGAAAAAAGAAGTCGAGGCACACTATGTCTCAACTGGCCCAAACCACCCGACAACCGCATCGCCTAGCTACCAAACACCATACCACCCATAGTTTCAAACACACCCACACATGATAGCCACATCTCAATCCACGTACCAACCAACCTATAACCCCCCAACATCTTTCCAGCCAAATACTCCCTTCACCACTCCACCATCACGAACATTCCCCCAACAAACATCAAAGCCTTGGAATCAAAGCACAAACCCTAATCAACCCCTACGGAGATTTAATGAGAGGAAGGTTGTTCAATTCGATCCCATCTTAATGAGTTACTCGGAATTACTACCTTTTTAATTCAAAACTCCCTGATTGCCTTGTGCCCCATGAAGCCATTGGAACCTCCATACCCCAAATGGTACAATCCCGAGGCCAAGTGTGAATATCATGCAGGAGTAATAGGGCATTCTACGGAAATTTCCAGGCTTTTAAGCATAAGGTCCAAAGTTTGATCAACGCCAAATGGCTAAACTTTGAGAAAGATGCTCCAAGTGTGGGAAGTAGCCCACTGCCAAATCATGGAGGACCGGGACCTTTTGTAAATTACATAGAGGTGGAGATAGAGGTGAATATGTTAAATGAAACCTTTCCAAGGCATCCCAGGCCTCTAGTAATCCGATATACTGAAACCTCGGCCATACCAACTCCGAATGGGATGAAACCAGTTACGATTAAGGTTCTGGAGCCGTTCCAGTATAAGAGTGACAAAGAAGTGCCTTGGAAGTACGACATCGAAATCATCGAAGGCAAAACTGAAGAAAGTAGCCCGGAAAGCACTGGTAATTCCTCTCCCGATGTGACAAATATAGCCAGAATAGGAAGGATAACCAGAAGTGGCCGCATTTATACTCCTGCCGAGCATATAAGGAGGCAACTGGTCGTTGGGGACAAAGAGGTTGAAGCCAAATTAGAGCTTGAGAGTGGCAACAAAGATTAAGGGAAAGAGGTGAAAAAGGCCGTTTCTGATGAAGAGGCCTATGAATTTCTAAAGCTGATAAAGCAAAGCGAGTATACGGTAATCAAAGAGTTAAACTGTATACCGGCCAAGATATCGTTGCTAGCTTTGATGATGAATTCATAGCCTCACCAGGAGGGTGTTGTTGAAAATCTGAATGAGGCTCACATGGTACACAATATACCAGTAGACAAATTTGAGGGGATCCCCAGTAATATAACTGCTAACAATTTCCTCACTTTCGTTGATCGTGAAATTTCGAATGAGGGGGCCGGGCATAACAAGGCGCTGCATATATCGGTAAAATGCATGGACCATATTCTAGCCAGAGTTTTAGTAGATAATGGTTGATCTCTGAACGTGATGCCTCAGTTGACATTGTCTAAGCTACCACACGAGGGAGTCCACACAAGGCCAAGTTCTATGGTGGTGAGGGCTTTTGATGGATCAAGGCGGGAAGTCGTCGGTGAGGTGCATCTACCGGTCCAAATCGGTCCGGTTGTCTTCAATTTGACTTTACAAATAATGGACATCCAGCCCACATACAGTTGCTTACTAGGGAGGCCCTAGATCCATTCCGCCAAGGCGGTACCTTCAACTTTACATCAAAAGTTGGAGTTCATCATGGACGATAGGCTGATCATCGTCTCGGCGAAAGAAGACTATCCGGTCAGTAAACCCACCAATCCTCCATATATTGAGGCTGCTGAAGAGGCCTTGGAGACACATTTCCAAGCCTTGGAAGTCGCCAATGTCACCACCATCAGGGAGGGAGAAGTGGTTGACCAAAAGCAGCCCCTTGGAGCTTTAATGATGATGGCTCGGGTAATTTTGAGGAACGGGTTTTGGGACGGTGGTAAACTGGGGCAAAATAACGGTAGTTTGTCTCAACCATTACCGATGAACAAAAATAGACGATGATTTGGGTTGGGATAGAAACCCACTGAAGAAGATAAGATGACGAGGCCCTAGTTTAGCAAGGTCCCTCTGTGCCACATCTCCGAGAGTTTCCGAAGTGCCAGGTTCGAAGATCCAGGTGCAGTCACTGCCATATATGGAGAGGAGACTACAAGCATTAAAGATCTAGTGACAGCCTGTCCTCTTGGGAAAGAACTAGACAACTGGGAGATTATTGAATTACCCTTGACTTTTGATTCAGTTCAAATGTAATTTTGTAATTGTCGTAATAAAATTCTTTTTTTCAAAATAACATTTTGTACATACTTTTTGGTAAATGATGAATACAGTTGCACTATTAAGAAATCATCCTTCTTTCTTTTCCAATATATTCACTTTGCAAAAATGCCTTATTCTCTTCTCATATCCCCAATATGCAGATACGATAGAAAACCGCCTAACGATAACAGTGCTAGTATTGTATCAGGTGATTTCAATTGTATTGTCAATCATGCCGATAAAGAGGCAGAATTTGAATATGAACCCACTGAAGAGATGTTGAGATTGGTGGAACGAGAATCTAAAATAATTGAACCTCATCAGGAGTCCATCAACTTGATAAACTTGGGGATTGAGGAAAACAAGAGAGAAGTGAACATAGGCACACTTATCATGGGAGACAATCGCGGATGATTGATCTCACTCTTACAAAACTATAATAATATCTTCGTCTGGTCTTATCAAGACATGCCAGACATAGATACATCTATTGTAGAGCACAAGTTGCCCATGAAAGTCGGGTGTTTGCCGGTTAAACAAAAGTTAAGAAGGATGAAGTCTGACATGTTCTCAAAGATCAGGGAAGAAGTGAAGAATACTTTGACACCAATTTCTTAGTTGTTGCGAATTACCCGGAGTGGGTCGTAAATATAGTACTTGTCATAACCGTAATTTCGACGAGGCAACAAACTCGCTAAAATTTTTTAGATAGGATTTATTTGATTATGTGGAGTCGCCACCAAATTTTTATTTAAAGGAAAAATATTTGGAAAAACCCTAACTTGAGGAAGAGATTTAGGTTTGGGAGTCGTTTACGAGTAGGGAAGGTGTTAGGCACCCTACTCGCCAATTCCGAAGAATGGTACCCTTAAACTGAGTGTGTGATATATTTGAAAATCATTTTACCCCTTTAATTCGAGTGAAAATAAATAGATTGATGGAGGATGGCTTGACAGGACTTGATCCTGCTCCTACGTATTCTGCGATGCAATAGGAAACTCAAGGCTTACGTAGTTCTGGTTTGAAGGTTTGACCTTCGAAGGTGTTTGAGAATGAACAGAGTATTTTGAAAATATTTCAAAGAAAATCCTTAGTCCACAGAGGATCCAAGACAACTACGGCTGCGCTGGGATGCATATGAATTCCTAAACATTGAACAACAGAAAAAGCTACAAGTTAGTGCTTAGGGTCCATCGCGTGAGACTAGGGATTTCAAAATGAAATTTTTCTTGAAAATATTTACGAAAGGATTCTTAGTCCATATATGCATAGGGTCCAAGACAACTATGGCTGCACTGGGACCCATATGAGTCCCTAAACATCGAATAGCAGAAAAGGATACTAGTTTATGCTTAAGGTTCATTGCGCGAGTGTTGCAACTGTAATCACAACAAGGTGACGGACTTGCTTAAAATTTAAAAAGAATTTTTATTGATAATGTGGAGCTGCCACCAAATTTTATTTCAAGGGAAAATATTTGGAAAAACCCTAACTTGAGGATGAGATTCTAAGTTCGGGAGTCGGTTACGAGTGGGGAAGGTGTTAGAAACCCTACTCCCCTGTTTCAAAGAACGGTACCCTTAAACTGAGTGTGTGATTTATTTGAAAACTGTTTGATCCCTTTAATGATGAGAATAAATAAATTGGGGGAAGATAGCCTAACAGGACTTGATTGTGTTCCTACGTATTCCCTAGTGCAATGGGAAACTCAAGGCTTACGTAGTTCTAGTTTTAAGAGACTTGATCTCTTGAAGAAATAAAGGGGTGATATCAGAAAAAATGATTTTTGAATAAATTAAAATTACATGCTTGCATAACTCAAACCGCCGTAAGCCGTGAGTGAGTTTGCACGAATTAGAATACGAAATAGTAGAGAAAGCTGTCTCTTCGTATTGGAATCCGTTTCATGAATTTATTAGAAGATTGAAAACAAATATTTTTTACAGAGTTAGTAAACAGTGGTTTTCTAAAATTGTGTGCTTGTGAAATCCAAACCGTCGTATGCCGTGTATGGATCCACACGAATTAAAATACGGAACAATGGAGAAGGTATCCTGTTTGTATTAAAATCCGTTTGCACAAATTTTAGAAAATTAAAATAGACATTTTGGAAACAAACGCTTTGACAGAGTTAGTAAACAGTTATTTATTTTATTTTACTTTTTTTTTAAAAAAAAAAAAGTTGATTATGAATTAAGAATTGAATTGGGCATGACCCAAATTAGAAAAATGAATTTGTATGAGAAAGCGAACTTTTGGATCAAAAGAATTGGGTTTGGCTCCGATTATGGATAAATTGGCTTCATGTAATCATTAGAAAATTGGGTTTGACCCAATCCTAAGGGAAATTGATTGTGAATTTCAAAAATCAAAATAGAAAAGACTAGGCTTGACCCACTGTAAATAAAATTGATTTAAAATTAAAATAGATTGGGCTTGATCTAAAAAACTTGATGTGAAGTTTAAATAAAAAAAGGGAATTTGATTTCAAAGAAGAAAATTGGGCTAGACCTTATTTAAGAAAAATAAATTTAATTTTAACGATAATGGGGCTTGACCTAATTTGTAAAGATAAGTTTAGATTTAATTATAATTATTAACGTTTCCCATTCTAAAATTTTGGTTGGATTTTAGGGAAGGACCCAATTAGAGGGTAGCTGCTAACTTGGCCCAAATCGATCTATTGGGCGGCTGGATCAGCGTGCACAAGCCAGGCGGCCATTAGCAAGTAACAACTTAACTAGCCTGTAGCAACCGAACTTGTGTTCTTTGAGGCCAAATTGAATTAGCAAGTATCAATTTAATTCGCATGCATTTATATACATTTAAAAGACAAATGCAGAGTGTGGGGATCGAAATCGTCACTTTTCACACAGACTTTGGGTTAACCAACCACTTGGGGTAAGCTTTAGGTTTGCAGCAAGATCCAAAAGCTTCAAGTATATAGTGTCATGTGGGGCCTGGATCGATTTTGAGCAAAAAGAGATTCCTTGGTGGCACCCCCCACTCCTCTGGTTCTTTTATTGCAAACCTTTTTGCATGGGGTATTCACTCCACGTCGAGGTCGATTGGTCCCATTCCTAATCTTTGCTAACAGATTTCCTAGCCTTCTTGTTGCATGGCCAGAATGAAATAGGCTCTGGATGTACTATGACATGAAGTTATATGATTCACCCTACGCGAATGAATCGGAATGCGAAAACGATAACGGAACGTCTTGACAATCAGGATAAGATAAGATAAGATAAGGTAAGGCTAGGATAAGATGAGATAAGGTAAGATAAGATAAGATAAGGTAAGATTAGAAAAGATAATATAAGGTAAGATGAGATAAGATACGATAAGATGTGATAAGATAGGTAAGATAAGGTGAGATAAGATGAGATAAGATAAAAGAACCCGACACAAACCACGACCTGTTGGAAGAACCAACGTTATCAATGGTAGTTCTTTGCTGAAAAACCAAGGGAATCAACTTAGACATAGATGAAAAACTCTCAAATAGAAAATATGATTATTCCTCAAAATATGTCTTTTCAATGAATCCCTAACTCTTATTTATAGTGAACCTAATCTAGTAAAAAAAAAAGATAACAAATTAGAAATCCTAATTAGATTGCAATTTGAATTGCAACCAATTTTAAAACAAATCAAATCCTAATGTAATCTATTGCAAATCATAAACTTTATCACTTAAGATCTTTAATGATACGACTACATAAATTAACCCATGTTGGAATTGGGCTTCGATCCACGTAATCTTTTTCTTGAACTTCCTTGATGAGAACTTCAAGTGTTTGTTCCATACGTTTGGTCCTATTTCTCGTCAAAGGACCTTTCATTCCTTGTAGATTATCTCTTACATGATCTCTTTTGCTTATCGTGGTGCCCACGCTCACATCATTCCCTCATTCTCCAAGAGGATTCGTCCTTGAATCTTGAAGGTCATCTACATCAAATAAGGATAAATCAGAAACATTTAAAGTGGCACTCACATTACCATAGCTACTTGGAAGATTTATTTTATAAGCATTATCGTTGATCCTTTCAATCACTTGAAATGGACCATCTCCTCTAGGATGTAATTTGGAACTTCTTTGATTTGGAAACCGCTCATTTTTGCATCTGAACCCACACCCAACCACCAGGGTCAAAGACCACCTTGGTGCACCCTTTGTTTGCCTTCCGAGCATAATGTTCATTCTTCTTCTCCAAATTAGCGCGAACCTTGGCCTTAAATTTTTTCACAAATTCAGCCTTTTGTTTTCCATCCAAATTAAGAGAGTCATTAGTATGAAATGGTAAAACATCTAAATGTGATAGAGGATTAAATCCATATAAATCTCAAAAGGTGAAAAGGAAATAGATGTATGAACAACCGTATTATATTCAAATTCAACATGAGGCAGACAATTCTCCCGATCCTTTAAATTCTTTTGAATTATAGTACGTAATAAGGTGTCTAAAGTTCTACTCACAACATCAGTTTGTCCATCTGTTTGTGGATGAGCCACAGTAGAAAATAATAATTTAGTGCCCAACTTACCCCACAAGGTTCTCCCAAAGTGATTAAGAAATTTGACATATCGATCACTTACAATAGTTTTAGGTAAGTCATGAAAATGTACCATCTCTTTGAAAAATAAATCAGCAATATGAGTGGTATCATTAGTTTTAGAACAAGCAATAAAATGTATCATTCTACTAAATCCCTCCACAATGACAAAAATACTATCTTTTCCTTTTGAGGTCTTAGGCAGCCCCAGTACAAAATCCACAGAAATATCAGTCCAGGGATATTCAGGAACAGGTAAGGATGTATACAAGCCATGATGCATTACCTTAGATTTTTCTTGTAAGAAAGTAATACATTTTTCACTACTAAGTTTAACATCTTGCTTCATTTTTGGCCAAAAAATATGTTCGTGTAAAATATCATAAGATTTTTGAATGCCAAAACGCCCGATTAATCCTCTCCCATGAATCCTTCTAATAAACATTCCCCTTACGCTACACTTAGGAACATGCAATTTATTTTTCTTAAACAAATATTCATCTTGCCTAAAATAGTCATCAAAACCATGGTCAGAACACACTTTCCACAATTGTCCAAATTCAATATCATCTGCATACATGATTTTTAGTAATTCAAATCCAAGTAATTTGGTTTGTAAAGTCGTAAGTAATACATACCTTCATGACAACGCATTTGCTACAATGTTTTCCTTTCCCTTTATATACTTGATAACATAAGAAAACATCTCATCAAATTCTAGCCACTTGCCATGCCTTTTGTTAAGCTTACCTTGGGACTTTAAAAACTTTAAGCTGAGTTGATCACAATGGATGACAAATTCCCTGGACCAAAGGTAATGTTGCCAAGTTTGTAAGTGCTCACCAAGGCATAGAGCTCCTTATCATAGGTTGGATAGTTAAGCATCGCTCCACTAAGTTTCTCACTAAAATATGTCATAGGTTTGGAATCCTGCATTAAAACATCTCCTATACCAACTCTAGAGGCATCACATTCGATCTTAAAAACTTTATCAAAATTAGGTAAATTTAACACAAGGGCATTGGTTAACTTATCCTTTAGCAAATTACAAGCCTCTTCATGTTTCTTATCCCATTTAAAATTAACATTCTCTTTAACAAGTTTATTTAAAAGGGTAGTTATACAACTAAAATTTTGTACAAACCTCCCATAAAAACTTGCTAAACCATGGAAGCTTTATCACTTAAGATCTTCAATGAAACGAATACATAAATTAACCCATGTTGGAATTGGGTTTGGATCCACGTAATCTTTTTCTTGAACTTCCTTGATGAGACCTTCAAGTGCTTGTTCCATACGTTTGGTCCTATTTCTCGTCATAAGACCTTTCATTCCTTGTAGATTATCTCTTAAATGATCTCTTTTGCTTATCGTTGTGCCCACGTTCACATCATCAAGTCTTCAAAGTTCAACTTATTTCCCGACTAGACCCTAGCTACACAGCATGCACAACATTCGTGACCCATCCCTAAACATCATGAGTATAGATAAGAGCCATCGTGAATGCACATGCAATATCTTATATAAAAATTTTGAAACTGGTTTCTGGTTTTTGTTGGTATTAAACCAGGATACGACTTGCATCTTCTGTCTTTTTCCTAATTGTTATTGCACCCTTGAGTCTCTTAATTTTGATTTCCCATAGCAACAAAGTAACCACAGGTTTGCTACTAAAGGTCACGACTACATGAGGCTGAGGAGCGATATTTTGTTTGAACGTTTTAGCTACTGGCTAGATAGAGGGGAGATGTGAAACAATCTTGTTCCATGCACATTTCCTAGAATTGAGACATGAACACTGATGTGGAAATTAAAAAATTTGAACCTGCTGAATACCAGCATAATTCAAAAGCACTGGATGTTGTAAGTTGCCTTTGTTCGAGATTTATAGGTTGGTATTTTATTCTTCGAATCTCCCAAGTTGGTCTAAGGCATTGTGTTCAGAAGCTAATTGGTGAGCCTAAAGTTTTGCCACTATTCACCATCCCACAAAAGCTGTCATATTCTCGAAATCATTGGCTTTACAAAGTCATAGCCCAGCAGCACCTAAATCCGGACTTAGATTGAACACGACCAGTGTGGTCCTCCTTAGTTGCTAGGACCTTATGCATGCATGTCTAACCCTTAATTCTACCAGGCCTTTTATCACAGTTTCACAGGAGGGCCTCCCCATTATTCATACAGAAACACCCCTAGAGTGATTCACATAAGCATCACAATACTCGCTTTACGCCATGCATGGCTTGCAAAGGTTAAGTTAGCTAGGTCCTGTGAAGGGAATAGCTTCTTGTTGAGGCAAATCGGATAGTAATACTGCCTGGCACTTTGTTTGCATGCATCGCTACCTACCTTACATATGAAGAACCAAGCTTGCATAGTACTGTTCACTACGATCCTGGGTCTTGTAGAAGGCAACTTGAAGCTTTGCTAACTCAAAGGCGAATGCGACTATTCCCGATCCTTGCCATTTAGTCTAAAATGATCTCTACTTCGAGTGCCTAGTCATTGAATATGGCCATGCAAGACTTGTCATCTGACTTGTGGATGCATAGGTTTGAGGTTCTAGTGGGCATGGGTACTGGAAGCTTCATTATCTTTTTCCAAAAATGCACCATGAGCTTGATGAGGATGTATACTCAGCCCTTAGAACGAATGTGTTCAAAACTGCCACAAGTGCAGATCATAGGGTAAAACCAGCTTGTTGCACCCCAACTATCACCAACCATTGGATACATTAGGTTCCGGCAAACCTTGTGCCACTAGTTCAAGCTCAATCAGGCACCATACCCTGACATTAACAAGGCGTATTTCCAGTACTGTTTCACTTTTCTTTATTTCTCCTTTCCTATCTTTGGCTCACTATTTGTCGAGCCATTTGACTAAATGGCGTGACAATCACTTCGGTAAGACATATCAGGGCATTCCAAGGCTTTAATTGAATCAAGATAATGCATGTGAGGGCTCCTCTGGTTGTATCATTGCCCTCAAGATCAGTCCTACCAAATCAATACCTATGAATCCGAATGTGAAGTCAAGACAGCTCCCAGGACTTAACAAGATAATGAAGCGTGTACTAGTAGGTTTCTATTTCCCCTTTAATTCCAACTCACGATGATTATAGCAACTCAAATGAACATCGTCGAATTTATCCTAACAAGAAAAATCTTTAGGCAAGCGAGAAAGAGCAAGAACAACTAATCTAGAACTCGATCAACCTGCTAAGAATCAGCAAATCAATGAGAAAGATAACGCGAGTACTCAATGTTCAAAATCTTGGTTTATTCTTAACAGGTTAAACAAGCTATGAATCCAGCAGATTTAGCCATGGAATTCTTCAACGAATAGTCACAGTTTCACAGATTAGCTCTTAATTAATTAAGAATTTCAACAACTAACATTCATATTCAAAGAAAACAGTCAAAGAGAGAAAGGAGAAAACCTACCTATATGTAGGCACTATTATGTGGAATTGACAAACCTCAAGCTTTAATCGATCTTGAAGCCAGCTCTAATACTTTGCCTAAACTGAAACTCATGATGTTGTTGAGTTCTTGATATTCTACATGCATAAGGATTTTGAGGAATGTATAATGTTCTTTGAAGCTAGAATCGGTTGGTGTGAGATCGATCTCGCTTCAAGCGTGGCGATTTTTTCCGCAACCAAAATGAAATCCAAACTCCTTCTCTAAACTAGTGGACGTTGTAAGGCTCCCCCACATGCCATGAAGCGGGGGAAATCAAGAACGGTCCCTCACTCCCACTAGGAATTCTCTCGAAGTCTTTGAGAGGCCAAGGAAAAAATACTAGAGAACCAGAGGAAAGCTTTTTTCAAATTTTCGGCCAGCTCCCCTTTGTTTAATGCTAAGTCCCCTTATATAGACAAGAGATCAAAAAAATTTTGGCGGGATTTATTTTTTCACCCATTTTTTATTTTTCTTCCTTCTTTATTATTTTTGTTCCTCTTTTATTTCTTTCATCTTTTGTTGTTTTTTTTTTTGTTTTTTCCTTTTTCTTTTTTTTGTTTTTAATTTTTAGTTTTTTTTTTCAGTTTTTAAGTAACTATTTATTTTTCTGGATTTTTTTTGGAATTTTATTTTTATATTTATTTTTCTGGATTTTTATATTTCTTTCTCTTTTTCTAGATTCTTCTTTTTATTTTTTTCTAACCACTTCCCAACTAACACAACTAACTTAACGAACTTTCTGAAAATTCCTTTTTTTTCTTTCTTTTTTTTTTGTTTCTTCATATTTTTATTCTATTTTTGTTTCATAATTCTTTTTTTTATCCCTAGCTAACATTAACTAATCTAGCTAGCTAACTAACATTTCTCTTTTTTTTTTCAACATTTTTATTTTTTTTATTTTTTATTTTTAGGCTAAAAAAAGGAAAACAGAATGGTTTATTTTGGATTTTATCCTCGAACATAATTTAGTGTTCACAATTTGCCCCTCTTTACTCATTTTTTACCAGATAACATAAGAAACAAGTTTCTGGGTTATCACGGTAAGAAATGAGTAAAGACGTGAACAAATTGTGTCTGAGGTAAAGGATAAAAAATGGTATCAATGTGAGCCTTACTGGCAAGTCTCGAAGATGTCAGGAAGATGTAGGAGTTCAATGATGTTTGAAGAGTCTCGGGAAATTTTCGGGCTTGTCCTGATAAATTGGAGGATGGTAGTTCAAACGTGAAAAGATTGGATGAGCTTTATGAACCTTGAGTAATGAATTAACGAGTTTTAAATAAACCAGGCCTACCATGGTAGGCCAAAGCACATAAATTGAGATGCAGAGCATAATTAGGCTAATAGAAAAAAGAATGAAAGAATGGAAGGTAACTGCTAAGACATGAATGGAAGAATGACCTGTAGAGACAACTAAAATGAAATGGAAAAGGCCTGTAGAGATAGGCCAAGGGTGCAAAAATTTGAACGTGTGGGGGCCTGAATAAGCCAAGATGGAGAAAATAAACGTGCAGGGGCTTCTATAAGCCAGGGTGCAAAAAAGTGAATGTGCTAGGGCCTGAATGCGCCAGGTGTAGAGAAGTAAACATGCTTAATGTCCCGTTGTTTCTGGGAAGAGTGCAAGAAAGTAAACATGTTGGATGTCCCATTGTTGTCGGGAAAAATGCAAGTAAATTAAACATGTTTGACGTCCCGCCATTGCCGAGGAGAATGCAAATGAGGTCTCGCTATTGCTGGGAAAAATGTAAGAAATTAAACATGCTTGATGTCCCGCTGTTGCCGGGAAAAATGCAAAAAAATTAAACATGCTTGATGTTCCGCTGTTTCCGGGGAGATGCAAATGAAAATGAAAATGAGATCCTACTGATGCCAGGGTGAATGCAAGAAACTAAACATGCTTGATGTCCTGTTGTTGCCGGTAAGATGCAAGAAATTAAATATGCTTGATGTCCCGCTCTTGCCGTGAAGATGCAAGAAATTAAACATGCTTGATGTCCCACTATTGCCGCGAAGAATGGAAATGAGGTCCCGCTGTTGTCGAAAAAAATGCAAGAAATTTAACATTCTTGATATCCCGTTGTTGCCGGGAAGAATGCAAATAAGATCCTGTTGTTGCCAGGATGAACGCAAATTAGATCCTGCTGTTGCCAGGATGAATGCAAATGTTGAAATCCTACTGTTGGCAGGAGAATGCAAGCCTGTTAAGAAAGGCAAAGTGAAATGAAGAGAACCTGTTAAGACAGGTAAAGTAGTAAAGTACTGTTGTTGACATGATGAATGCCAGCCTGTTAAGACAGACAAAGTCGAATGAAGAGAACCTGTTAAGACAGAAAAGTAAAAATTGGCCTGTTAAGACAGGCGAAGTAAAATGAAAATGACCAGTTAAGATAGGTAAAATGGAGGTAAGGTCCTATTGTTGACAAGAAAGAAAGATACCTGTTAAGACAGGAAATGTAGAAATGGCCTGTTAAGATAGGCGAAGTGAAAAATGCCATGTTAAGACATGTATTGTAGAAGTGGTCTGTTAAGACAGGCATGGTAAAATGAAACCTATTAAGGAAGACAATGCAAAGGTGAAGTGAGAATGAGACTTGTTGAGACAGGTAATGCAGAGGTGGCCTGTTAAGACAGGCATGGAAAAATGAAAATACCTATTAAGACAGGTAAGGCAAAAATGAAATGACGAGACACCTGTTAAGATAGGCAAAGATGAATGAAACTGACCTGTTAAGACAGGTGATGTAAAAATGAAATAAAGAGAGACATGTTAGGATAGGTAATACAGAAATGGCCTATTAAGACAGACATGGAAATGAAATGAAATTCCTGTTAAGACAGGCAAAGCAGAAATGACCTGTTAGGACAGGTGTGGAGAACGATATAAGAATGTCAAAAAATTCCTTGACAAGATCACAGTGTGTCCCAAAATGCAAGCAAATTGCCTGATGTTTGAACATATGAGAAGGAATATAAATTTCTTCATCAGATGTTTTGAACAACTTATTTTGAATTAAAATAAATTGCTGATTCTACCTTGAATTCAAAGGGTTTTTTTTAAGCATTTGATAATTGCTTTCTCTTGAAGAAACTTGGGCAAACATTTTGCTCCGGTTTTGAATTTTCTTTTTGAAATTGAGGATTACCTCAATTTGAAAATTTTCGGGCAAGCGTTTGCCCTAGTTTGAATCTTGATTTGGCCTTCAGGGTTGCCTCAATTTGAATTTTCCTGGGCAAACATTTGCCCCAGTTTTGAGATTTTCTTTTTAAAATTAAGGATTGCCTCAATTTGAATTTTCCTGGGCAAACATTTGCCCCAGTTTTGAAATTTTCTTTTTGAAATTGAGGATTGCCTCAATTTGAATTTTTCTGCGTAAACGTTTGCCACAGTTTTCTTCTTAAATTTTAAATGGTTTGGGCAATTTGCCCTGGTTTTGATGCGATGTTCGAATGAGATGCTTATGTGATGCTCGAGTGAATGAAAAATGATGCAATTTTGGAATGACCAAATGTTTATGTGATGCTTGAGTGAATGAAAGAGGATGAGATGTTTTAACTTATTTATTGAGTTTTGATGCTTGAAATGATTATTTGAGAAAATGGATGCTATGTGATGAATGCATGCGATGAGATGGTTTAAAAGCTTTTGCTCCTCTTAATTTTTTATTTTTCTTTGACATTTTCCTTTCTCGACAGCCTTATAGTTGGTATTAGGGGAATCAAGATTCAGGAACGAGTGGACTATGTTTCTTAGTTTCTTGGTCAATTTCGGAATTTTCCTTTTCCAGATCTTTGAGACCCAATAGTGGTCAGCATTATTGAATAAGACACACTCCTTTGTTTTGATGGCATTGTGGTTGGCAGGACGATAACTCTTTGGGAAACAATCATGCAATGTTCCGATATTAATGATTCATCCAATTTGTCATGATTTTTCAAAATTAATCTTTTATTTTTACATTTTTTATGGCATGCGCACCATTGAGGTGTGCGAGGTGATTTTGGATAATTAATGAGAGGGAATGGAGAGTTTTGCATGTGAGGTTTAGGGCAGTGTATTTGAAAGGAAAGGGCAAAGAATGTTGGTTTGGTTGCCCAAATGGCACCTTTTGATGAAAAATGCCAATAATGCTTTTCATAATCTTGATTGTCAAATTAACCAAACTTGAGAAATGGAAAAAATTTCGCCCTAGTTTCATAAGACCTGAGGTGAAGAAATGTTAACTTGTACTGGGATTCTTGATTGACCTTAACTTTTCCCTGGGTTGTTCTTTTGAGTTTTCAACCCAACAGGTCCTTTGTTCGCCCTAACTTTTTCCTAGGTTGCCTTTGCGGTTTTCGACCTAAGCAGGCTTTTTGCTTGTGTGCCCTAACTTTTGCCTAGGCCACCCTTTGAGGGTTCTCGACCTAGCGGGCCTTTGTTTGCGTGCCCTATCTTTTTCTAGGTCGCTCTTTGAGGGTCTTTAACTTAGCGGGCCTTTGTTTGTATGTCCTAACTTTTACCTAGGTCGTCTTTGAGAATTTTTGACCTGGTGGGCTTTTTATTTGTGTGCCCTAACTTTTTCCTAGGCCGTTTTTGAGGATTGTCGGCCTAACGGGCTTTGTTTTTTGATCCTATTTTTTCCTGCATTATTTTTGGAATCCAGTAAGACATTTTCTGATCATGACTTTATCGATTTATAATTTTCTTTTAATTTTGACCTTGTTTTTTCCTGGACTATTTTTTATTTTAATCCAGCGGGTTGTCCTTCCTATTTTTTTTTTGAATTTTGACCCTAATTTTTCTTGGATTGTTTCTTGATTTTAATCCAGCGGGTTTCTTTTATTTTTATTTTTATTTTGCCTAGTGAGATCTTTTATTTTGTCTTACTTTGATTTGTTTTGATTTTCAATTCAACAGACCTATTTCGCATCCCTAAATTTTTCCTAGATATGAACTTTTGATCCAGCGGGATATTTGTTATTTGTCTTGATTTGGGATCCCTACTTGAATTTCGATTCTATTTATTCTGCTTCCTCATTTGATTTTTCTCTTTGAATTTGATTAATGAGATGCTCAAAATTATTTATTACAGCACTAACATTATCACCAACAGGTATTTATTATTTGGATAAAGAATAAGAAGTGGATTAAATCATCGAAAGAAATGATACTTTTAATGGTGAAAGTCAATGATGTAGAACACATGCCCAAGCAACGTGAAAAATGTAATTTTTGTATTTCTCCTTGAAATTTGTTACAAAAGATTGATTTTGAAAAGTATGAAAACCTTTGGATGATTTATCATGTGGATCTGGCCCTCCCAATGTACCATCATCAGGTAATTCTTGCCACAATTTCTTTAGTTGATGGGCTCTCATGATTTGGCAATGGAATATTTCCCATATTAGGAGCAAACTTTCCAAAATACAGCCGTTTAGCGTTAATCAGGCTTTGCACCTTACGCTTTAGAGCTTGGAAATCTTCGGTTAAACGACCAATGAACCCTGCATGGTAGTCGCACTTGGCGTTTGGATCATACCATTTAGGAAATAGCGGTTCTTGAGGCTTTAAGGGATAAGGAGTGACCAAAGAGTTTTGGATTAAGCGAGGCAGCAGTTCAGTATAGGTCATTGGGATAGGATCAAATTGGACACGTTTTTTCTCCTTTCTTTGGCTTTGGTTCGGGTTTTGGCTTATAGCTTGTGTTTGGGTTGTGGCTTGTGTTTAGGTCATGTATGGTGTTGATGATTGAATTTGCATTGGATGGTTGTAAGTTGGAGGGTAGGGTGTTTGGTAGGTGGTGGCGATGAAAGGATATGGTGTATAGGGAATACAAGGCGATGGTTGGAAATTGGTTGGCCAATAAGGTGCCACCTGAGGTGCGTATTGGCCTTGACCAGAAGCCACATAATGAGTCTCTCTTGTCTTCTTGTTTCCTGATCCGGTGGAAGCGTTGACTGCCCCAGTAGACTTATGCGCAATCTTTCCACGGCGCATGCCACCTTCGATCCTTTCTCCAATGATGACGACATCGAAGAAGCTGGCAATATACTGCCGATCATCTTGTCATAGAAAGGATCTTGGAGTGTGTCTATGAACATACTGACTAACTCCTTCTCGAATAATGGAGGTTGTACTTGAGCAGCTAACTCCCTCCATCTTTGAGCGTATTGCTTGAAGGTCTCGTCCCCCTTTTTGGCCATATTCTGGAGTTGAGTTCGATCCGGAACCATCTCCACATTATACTGGTACTGCTTAAGGAAGGCCTCAACTAGATCCCTCCATGAACGGATATGAGTCCGTTCCAATTGGGTGTACCAATTTGAAGCTGCCCTGGTCAGACTATCTAGGAAGAAATGGATGAGCAGCTTGTCATCATGAGCACAGGCGGCCATTCTTCTACAATACATGGTCAGGTGGTTCCTCGGACAACCGATTCCCTGATACTTCTCGAATTCAGGAACCTTGAACTTTGGAGGGATGACCACGTCTGGGACTAGACATAGATCAGATGCATTTATGGCCTCGTTTGTACTTCCCTCGATTGCCCGGATTCTTCCTTCTAGGATCTTCCATTTATCAGCATTTCCATCAAAAGTATAGCCTGGGTACTCTTATGGAATATGGTGAGGATGGAAAGGTGGTATGTATATAGGGTGAGGCCCTTGAGTGACCATAGGGTTCGTCCCTCCAAGAGCTGTTTGGTAGGCTTGGACGAGTTGTTGTGTGGTAGTCTTGGGATGATGTGAGGGATTTCTGTGGGGCTTGAAGGTAGGTTTTGGGTTTGTGCTTGGCTGAATGAGGGTGCATGCCCGTGAGGAAACTCGTAGTGAGCCTTTTTGGTTTATGGAGGCATGGTCGATGGTAAAGGATTTTGTGGACCGAAGCCAGGAGGATATGATGGGCCAACTAGTTCTTCTGGAACATCCTTTTGTTTGGGTAATTGGATGATGGCCTCCATTAGTTTGGCCATTTCCTCTTTCAAAGTTTTAACCTTATTCCTCAGCTCTTCTTTTTGTCGTTCCAACTCATCCATCATCCTTGATTGGGAACGAGTCCTATAAGGATGCCGAGAGAGCTGTCTTTCTTCAATTTTTCTGTTAAATTTAAAGTTAATTTTTAGAAAAAATGTGCATGCCAAAATCAATGAATGATAAAATGTTAATGCTTTAATGAATATGAAAGAGGTATGGGATGACTTCTAATGATAAACTTATTTGATGAATGAATGAATGAATGCACTAATAATTAAGAGATTTGAAAGTTTAATCATTTTGAATGATGTGTTGCTTTATTTATTTTGGCCTCTTTTTGGATTTTTAGTACTTTTTATTTTTTATTTTTGTAATTTTTTGTAAATTTTATTTTGTTTTGCTGAAATATGTTCTAGATTTTCTTTCAAATTTTTCCTTTTTCTCTTCTTTGGATTTTTTCAAAATTGTTTTTTAGGTTTTCAGATTTTTATTTTTTTATTTTTTTATTTTTTCTATTTTTCAAATTTTGTAATTCTCTTTTTTTTTTTAATTTTAATTTGAATTAGTTTGGGCACAAGTTTGCCCCAGTTTAATTCATCATTTTTTTTCCTGATTTTCTGATTTTATTTGTCAAATTTATCTATTTTCTCCCTATTTAGTTTCTAATTTCTTTTTCTTTTCTAATTTAAATCAATTTTAAATTTTAGCATTTTGGGTGGGTTTGGAATAAATATTCCTTTTTGGTGTCTTAGGTGAAGTGATGTGTGATATAGGCCTGAGGTCCTTTTGATATATGCATGTCACCCAAGGTGGTTTTTACTCCTGGAGGTTGTGAAGGTCACTAGAGCCAAGTTCTAATTCCCGGTGCTTGCTACAACCGTAGAGAAGGCTACCGGTTGCAGGGCACCAAGAAAAAGATGCACTCTATTTGGAGTTTTCGTGATAGCCAAACGGGACGTGCATCGCAAGTGACACTAAACCCCTCTAGTCCTAGGTTTTTGCTCAGACCCGGGTGTAGGGCCCCACTCATGTTATGCATGTAGGACTAGAATGTATAGAATAACCTGCAATTTAAAACACAATAGATATATGTCTTCTACCCTAGTGTGAGAAACATAAAAACTTGAATTATCATGAATATCAAAAATAAATAACAACACGTGAATAAATAGAAAGGGACCAACATGCATTTACACACTTAATTTAAATCAAGGTTTGACTCTGTAAGGTCCCCAGTGGAGTCGTTATCTGTTGCAACCGTAATCACGACGAGGTGACGGACTCGCTTAAAATTTTAAAATATTTTTATTGATAATGTGGAGCCACCACCAAATTTTATTTCAAGGGAAAATATTTGGAAAAACCCTAATTTGAGGATGAGATTCTAAGTTCGGGAGTCGGTTATGAGTAAGGAAAGTGTTAGGCACCCTACTCGCATGCTCCGAAGAACGGTACCCTTAAACTGAGTGTGTGATTTATTTGAAAACTGTTTTATCCCTTTAATGATGAGAATAAATAGATTGGTGGAAGATAGCCTAACAAGACTTGATCCTGCTCCTATGTATTCCATAGTGCAATGGGAAACTCAAGGCTTACGTAGTTCTGGTTTTAAGAGACTTGATCTCTTGAAGAAATAGAGGGTGATAATCAGACAAAAATTATTTTCGAATAAATTAAAATTACGTGCTTGCATAACTCAAATCGTCGTAATCCGTGAGTGATTTTGCACGAATTAGAATACGGAGTAGCAGAGAGGGCTGCCTATTAGTATTGGAATTCGTTGCACGAATTTATTAGAAGATTGAAAACAGATATTTTTGAAACAGATGTTTTTTACAAAGTTAGTAAACAGTGGTTTTCTAAAATTGTGTGCTTGTGAAATCCAAACTGTCGTATGCCGCGTATGGATCCACACGAATTAAAACACGGAACAGTAGAGAAGGTTGCCTATTCGTATTAAAATCCGTTTTGCACAAATTTTAGAACACTAAAATAGACGTTTTTACAGAGTTGGTAAACAGAGGTTTCCTAAAATTGCATGCTTGCAAAATCCAAACTGTCGTAAGCTGCATATGGATCCGCATGAATTAAAACAAGGAACAACAGAGAAGGCTGCTTATTCGTATTAAAATTTGTTTGCACAAATTTTAGAAAATTAAAACAGACATTTTGGAAACAGACGCTTTGATAGTTAGTAAACAGTTATTTATTTTATTTCATTCTATTTGGTTTTAAAAAGGAGTTGATTATGAATTAAGAATTGAATTGGGCTTGACCCAAATCAGGGAAATTAATTTGTTTGAGAAAACGAACTTTTGGATCAAAAGAATTGGGTTTGGCTCTGATTATGGATAAATGGGCTACATGTAATTATTAGAACATTGGGCTTGACCTAATCCTAAGGGAAATTGATTGTGAATTTCAAAAATTAAAATAGAAAAGACTAGGCTTGACCCACCGTAAATAAAATTGATTTAAAATTAAAATAGATTGGGCTTGATCTAAAAAACTTGATGTTAAGTTTGAATAAAAAAAGGAATTTGATTTCAAAGAAGAAAATTGGGCTAGACCCTATTTAAGAAAAATAAATTTAATTTTAAATAAATGATAATGGGGTTTGACCCAATTTGTAAAGATAAGTTTGGATTAAATTCTAATTATTAACGTTTCCCATTCTAAAATTTTGGTTGGATTTTAGGGAAGGGCCCAATTAGAGGGTAGCTGCTAACTTGGCCCATATTGATCTATTAGGCGGCTGGATCAGCGTGCACAAGCCAGGCAGCCATTAGCAAGTAACAACTTAACTAGCCTGTAGCAACCGAACTTATGTCCTTTAAGGCCCAATGGAAATAGCAAGTATCAATTTAATTGGCATGCATTTATATACATTTAAAAGACAAATGCAAAGTGTGGGGATCGAAATTGTCACTTTTCACACAAACTTTGGGTGAACCAACCACTTGGACTAAGCTTTAGGTTTGCAGCAAGATCCAAAAGCTTAAAGTATATAGTGTCAAGTGGGCCTGGATTGGTTTTGAGAAAAAAGAGATTCCTTGGTGGCCTCCTTACTCCTCTGGTTCTTCTATTGCAAACCTTTTTGCATGGGGTATTCATTCCAATTCGAGGTCGATTGGTCCCATTCCTAAGCTTTGCTAACAGATTTCCTAGCCTTCTTATTGAATGGCTAGAATGAAATAGGCTCTGGATGTACTACGACATCAAGTCTTCAAAGTTCCACTCATTTCCCGACTAGACCCTAGCTACACAGCATGCACAACATGCGCAACCCATCCCTAAACATCATGAGCATAGATAAGAGCCATCATTAATGCATATGCAATATCTTATATAAAAAGTTTGAAACTGATGTCTGTTTTTCGCTGGTAATAAACCAGGATACGACTTGCATCTTCTATCTTTTTCCTAATCATTATTGCACCCTTGAGTCTCTTAATTCTGATTTCCCAGAGCAACAAAGTAACCACAGGTTTGCTACTGAAGGTCACTACTATGTGAGGCTGAGGAGCGATATTCTGTTGGAACGTTTTAGCTACTGGCTAGATAGAGGGGAGATGTTAAGCAATCTGGTTCCATGCACATTTCCTAGAATTGAGACATGAAAACTGCTGTGGAAATTAAACAATTTGAACCTGCTGAATACCAACATAATTCAAAAGGACTGGATGATGTAAGTTGCCTTTGTTCGAGATTTATAGGCAGGTATTTTATTCTTCAAATCTCCCAAGTTGGTCTAAGGCATTGGGTTCAGAAGCTAATTGGTGAGCCTAAAGTTTTGCCACCATTCATCATCCCACAAAAGCTGTCATATTCTCGAAATCATTGGCTGTACAAAGCCATAGCCCAGCAGCACCTAAATCCGGACTTAGATTGAACACGGCCAGTGTGGTCCTCCTCAGTTGCTAGGACCTTATGCATCCATGTACCTTAATCCTACCAGGCCTCCTATCACAGGTTTCACGGGAGGGCCTCCCATTATTCATACAGAAACACCCCTAGAGTGATTCACATGAGCGTCACAATACTCGCTTTACGCCATGCATGGCGTGCAGAGGTTAAGTTAGCTAGGTCCTGTGAAGGGAATAGTTTCTTATTGAGGAAAATCGGATAACAATACCACTTGTAGAAGGTAAGCTTGCATGGTACTATTCACTATGATCCTGGGTCTTGTAGAAGGCAACTTGAGCTTTGCTAACTCAAAGGCAACTGCGACCATTCCTGATCCTTGCCATTTAGTCTAAAATGATCTCTACTTCGAGTGCCTAGTCACTAAATATGGCCATGCAAGACGTGTCATGTGACTTTTGGATGCGTAGGTTTGAGGTTCTAGTGGGCACGGATACTGGAAGCTTCATTATCTTATTCCAAAAATGCACCATGAGCTTGATGAGGATGTATACTCAGCCCCTAGAACGAATGTGTTCAAAACGCCACCCGTTGCAGATCATAGGGTAGCACCAGCTTGTTGCACCCTAGCTATCAGCAGCCACTGGATATATCAGGTTCTAGCAAACCTTGTGCCACTAGTTCAAGCTCAATCAAGCACCATAGCCTAATATTGACAAGGCATATTTCCAGTACTGTTTCACTTTCCTATATTTCACCTTTCCTATCTTTGGCTCACTATTTCTCGAGGCATATCGCTAAATGGCGTGACAATCACTTCAGTTAGACATATAAGGGCATTCCAAGACTTTAATTGAATCAAGATAATGCATGTGAGGGCTCCTCTGGTTGTATCATTGCCCTCAAGATAAGTCCTACCAAATCAGTACCTATGCATCCTAATGTGAAGTCAAGACAGCTCCCAGGACTTAACAGGATAATGAAGCGTGTACTAGCGGGTTTCTATTTCCCCTTTAATTCCAACTCACGATGATTATAGCAACTCAAACGAACATCGTCAAATTTATCCTAACAAGAAAAATCTTTAGGCAAGCGAGAAATAGCAAGAACAACTAATCTGGAACCCGATAAACTTGCTAAGAATCAACAAATCAATGAGAAAGATAACGCCAGTACTCAATGTTCAAAATCTTGGTTTATTCTTAACAGGTTAAACAAGCTATGAATCCAATAGATTTAGCCATTAAATTCTTCAACAAATAGTCATAGTTTCACAGATTAGCTTTGAATCAATTAAGAATTTCAACAACTGACATTCATATTCAAAGAAAACAGTCAAAGAGAGATAGGAGAAAACCTACCTGTATGTAGGCACTATTATATGGAATTGACGAACCTCAAGCTTTAATCTATCCTGAAGCCAACTCTAATACTTTACCTAAAATCAAACTAATGATCTTGCTGAGTTCTTGATATTCTACATGCATGAGGATTATGAGGAATGCAGAATGTTCTTTGAAGCTAGAATCAGTTGGTGTGAGATCGATCTCACTGCAAGCGTGGCAATTTTTTCGGTAACCAAAATGAAATCCAAACTCCTTCTCTAAACTAGTGGACGTTGTAAGGCTCCCCCAAATGCCGTGAAGCAGGGGAAATCAAGAACAGTCCCTCACTCCCACCAGGAAGTCTCTTGAAGTCTTTGAGAGGTGAAGGAAAAAATACCAGAGAACCATAGGAAAGATTTTTTTTCAAATTTTCGGCCAACTCTCGTCTTTTTAGTGCTAAGTCCCCTTATATAGACAAGAGATCAAAAATATTTTAGTGGGAGTTATTTTTTCACCAATTTTTGATGTAAAATAAAAATGACTTTGATTTGAATTTGAAAGATTAAACTTGATTTAAAATAAAATAAGCTTAACTAGAATAAAAATGAACTTGATTTGAATTTGAAGAATTAAACTTGATTTGAACTAAAATGAACTTTATAAAAAAAGGTTGCTTGCCACATTAAAAAGATGTTGGGAATTTATGTTGGTTAAATTTCATTATGGCATTGAGGATCTTAAGAGCCCAGTCATCTTCAAATTAAGTTGGCCCAATAATATGGCCCATTGAAGTGTACCTACTAGCCTTGGCCAAACCCATTCATGGCCCAATTGAGGGTAAAGAGGTGCCTAGCTTGGAGTCCAATTAGCCCTGTCACCACGACTTCCCATTTATAATGTGTGGCAGGGCTAGCCCAATTTATAAACGGACCATAATTATCATAGCTACTCTTGCTTGGTAACCAACTTGGCCCCCTGCTGCCTAATACTCATAAAATGAAAGGGATTACAACATGCAAGGTTCGAACTTGGAGCTTCTCGCACTGTGTCAGTTAAGGCAACCACTTGAGCCAGTAAGGCCATGTGCATTTTGCTTCTCAGTGAATACTCATGACCTGGAAGTTTCCCCACAATATTTCCATTATTTATGAATGAGACATGTTTCTGCTAATGAAAATATAGTCAAAGACTCTCAAACGATGAGGATGCTCTAACAATTTTCAGCCTCTTGGTATTAAGACAAATAATCCCAAAACCTTTTGGAACATATATTGGACCTCTTGAAGAAAGAAGTACTTTAGGTCCAGCCAATAAAAATCATTCAGAAGAACCCATAATTCCATGTCTACATCATGCGTACGCGTTATAACAGGAAGAACAAGCCTGCTTGCGCCTATACTCCAAGCTTGAATGAAGAACTAGGCCAAGTCAATATAACATTCCCTGATATGAGGTTCTGTCTTTTTATTTAAAAGGGTCCCTTAAATGCTTTATAAACGAGGGAGCGCATGGCATGCAAATGAATTTGCCCGCCTGGGGATTTTTGTAAGAAATCAGTGGCACATGAGTATCGAACCACTAACCTGGGAGGGGTTAAACAACGCTTACCATTGAACTGAATTGTTTATGTGAACTTCTAATACCCCTGATTATATTTAGCACACTTTAGTGGCTTTATGACCTGCATATATACTGCATTGGGATGTGGAATCTCTCTCCTATTAGCGGTCGTCCTGTATACCAATTTAAAACTAAGTTGACGTTTGGGGCACGAATGTGTTTAGGCTAGACTTCCTGCTTAAATTATACTTTAGATTTTGCTCTTCCGTAGACCCATCAACCAAACATGCACCGACGCTGGTTGTAGCAACTGCACCCACAAACTGAAACCTTAAGAACATGTGCCCAATGAACACCTGTAATTTGTGATTAGTCAAAGCCCAAGACATGTACACCCAGCAGTGTGTGACGTTGCATGGAATTTCAAGTACCCATAACTGAACAACGCCCAAGAAAAGGAAACCTACCCAGGCCCTGTTGCATGATTAATCATAACTTTCCAAATTGCTTGATCAGACGGTTCTATCATTCACCATATAAGGAGCTCTAGCTTCTGGTTTTATTGGAATGTTTTGCATTGAATTCCTGGACGTACGACTGTGTGCATGCCCCTGTTTCCGTAAATGCATCCCCAGGAGGTGATTATGAGAGGACCAAATTACTATATCACACATTATCTTTGAGGCCTTCAGACAGGGCATGCAACTCTTCGGGCTACAATTATAAGAACTTTATTTTGCATACAGAGGAGCAGAATTTGAGCTATAAGCTGTAGGGGATAATGAAAACAACATGCACCAGTGTAAAGCCTGACTGCATCTGCGTACGCTCCTGATTTGATGCACCTTTTGTTGGTTTATCGTAGCATCATCAGCCAAGATGTATCATGCTCTCGGCAAAGCTTTGGACCCCAATTTTCTTGGTTGAACCCCTCTTTTTACATCTGCCATGAGCTTGTCTCTCTTGAACAACTTTACCAAAACCAAACTCCCATGCTTCACTTACTTGCCATAAGGCCTGTAATTTAGTTCTTTGAATAGCCTTTCATGTTCCAATCTATCCTACTGCTACAATAACAGTACCTTCACGAAAAGAGTTTTGCCATATACCACATCTTGCTTAACGAGTTTGGGGTCAATCGGCAGGGTGTTATAGGAGCCATTGGTTTCAAAAGAGAACAGAATGTTCATGAACCCTTCTTTCCATCCCTGTGTATTCAAAGTAATATCAGCTTCATGTGTAAAAATTCCACCAGCCATGTAATTGTGCTTCTATTTTTTATCAGCCCTTAAAGTGCCACACAATCTTATGGCTTGAACAATTGTGGTTCGTTAAGATGCTGGGAATATGTGGTTGTAAACGCTGTGGCGTGGCCTTCAATATTGATTTAATGGCAACTTTCACCCTTGGAAGAAAGTGTTCAAAACTGGGTTTGGATTTATCTACATGACATCCTCTATTACTAACCTCAAGCTACGATGTAAATGCAAAGGTGCGATCATGAGTGCAATGATTCTATCTTTGCTAATCGTGGATAGAAGATCTGTTCATGCAAGTTTTAATATACAGATTCACCCGAATGTGTGTAGTTAATATCACCTATAGATTCCGTCTTTTTTGTGTTATCATCACTATATAACCAGTAGCTATGATATGGGGTCTTCCATGGAAAAAGACGATGACTTGATTACATAGACCATGAGAAAAATGAATTCAAATACTAACCTGGACGCGGTTGCCCCCTAAGGAGTGTCAATTGCAGTAAGAGCAAGCTTCAAGGAAGGTCCAAGAACAAGAATGGTCCAATGAAGTTCCCTCCAACTCCGGTCGTAGAACGTACCTCCAGAGCAATTCCCTTCCAAACGAAAAGCCCCCACTTTCTCTTTTTCTGTCCAGCCTTTTCATGAGCCAAGCAACCCCCACTCCCCTTCCCTTCTTCTTTTTTATCTTTTGTTATTTTTCTTTTCTCCTTTTCTTTTTCCGTTTTTCATTTTCTTTTTCCATTTCTTTTCAATTATTTTCTATTTTTGTCTTTTTCGGTTTTTCGTCCTTTTCTGTTTTTATTATTATTATTCTCTTTTTTATTTTATCTGTTTATTTATTTTTATTTTTTATTTTATTTATTTTCCACTTATTTATTTTTCTATTTCTGCTTTAGTTATTTATTTTCTTTTTTTCTTTTTCATTTTCTGCTTTTTACTCTTTCTATTTTTCCATTTTATTATTTAAAATACCCTTTACTCATTTTTCATTTTCTTCTTTTTATTCCTTGTTTATTTTTTTATTTTCTAATTCTATTTGGTATTTACTTTTCTATTATTAAATTTTTTTGTAATTTTTATTTGTTTTGTTTTTATTTATTTTTCTATTTTCAGTTTTTAGGTTTATTTATTATTATTATTATTATTTTTATTTACTTATTTATTTATTTTTTATCTTGTTATTTTCTGTTTATTTGTTTTTCTACTTTCTGTCTATGTGTGTGTTTTTTCTGTTTTCTATTTTCTGTTCATTAATTTTATTATTTAAAACTCACTAATTAATTTAAAAATGGGGCCTTGAACATAATTGAGTGTTTACAGTTTGTCCCTCTTTACTCATTTTCCTACCAGATAATGTGAGAAATAATTCTCTGAATTATCAGGGTAGGAAATGAGTAAAGACCTGAACATATTATGTCCGAGACAAGCTTTGAAGAAGTCTGACAAGCATGAAAGGCCTTGACCTTGAAAAAAATTCTTGGAAGATAGTGGTTTCTAAATGACATTGTCGGCTTCACGCGATGAGCCGATCTAGTTTAAATATGCAAAGCCTGACATGGCAAGCCGGAATTCAAAAATTGAAATGCATAGCCTAGCAGCATAGGCTAACTGAATGGCCTGTATAGGCTAAGTGGAATGAATAAGATCCGTTAAGACGGATGTGGGAAAAGAATGGAATGGCCTGTTAGGACAGGAAAAAATGAATTGAAGATGGCTTGTTAAAATAGGAAAAGCAGAAAATAACGGCTTGTTAGGACAGGCATGCAAAAGATTGGCTGTTAGGAACAAGCAGGGTGATGTGAAGAAGACATATTAAAACAGGCAAAGTAGAAGAGAGTGGCCTGTTACGATAGGCAAAGTGTAGTGAAAAAGGACCTTTTAAGACAGGTGGGGTGTAGAAATTAAAATGCAAGGCCTGATAGCAAAGGCCTGAGCATGGGAAAATTAAAATGCGAGACCTGACATCATAGGACAAGAATGTAGAAATTAGACATGCAAACGAAGCCCTGTTATTGACAGGAAAATGCAGACCTGTTAAGACAGGTAAAATGCAAGTGAAGTCCTGTTGTTGATAGGAAGGAATACAAAAACTAAATGTGTTGGGGCTTGGCACTATAGGCCAAGATGCAGAAAAGTAAACATGATGGAGGCCTGACACTATAGGCCAAGATACAGAAAAGTATACATGATGGAGGCCTAACACTATAGGCCAAGATGCAGAAGAGAAAACATGCAAGGCTTGACATCATAGGCCAGAATGTAGGAATTTAAACATGCAAGGCCTGATATTATAAGCCGAAGTGCTGAAAAGTCAACATGATGGGGATCCCGTTGTTGAAAGGATGGAATGCAAATGAGGTCCCGTTGTTGCCAGGAAGAATGCAAACAAGGTACTGTTGTTGCCAGGAGAAATGCAAGCCTATTAAGACAGGCGGACAGAATTTAAACATGCTTGATGTCTTGTTGTTGATAGGAAAAATGCAAATGAGGTCCTGCTGTTGCCCGGAAAGATGCAAATGAAATCCTGTTGTTGCCAGGATAAATGCAAATAAGACATCATGTTGTTGCCAAGATAAATGCAAATGATGAAATCCTGCTGTTGCCAGGATAAATGGAGACTTGTTGTTGACAGGAGAATGTAAATGATGTCATGCTGTTGCCAGGAGAATGAAAATGAAATTCTTCTGTTTCCAGCATAAATGCAAATGATGAAAGCCTGTTGTTGCTAGGATAAATGCAAATGATGAAATCCTGCTGTTGCCAGGATAAATGCAAATGAAGTCTTGTTGTTGACAACAGAATGTAAATGAGACCCTGTTGTTGACAGGAATGGATGAATTAAAATGACCTGTTAAGACAGGTAAAATGCAAATAAGGTCCTGTTCTTGACAGGAAAGAAGCGAGCCTGTTAAGACAAGCAAAGATGCAATGAAGGGGACTTGTTAAGATAGGAAAAGTAGAAATAGCCTGTTAAGATAGGCGAAGTGAAATGAAAATGACTTGTTAAGATAGGTGATGTAGGAAAGTCTTGTTTTTGACAGATGGAAGAAGAAAGATACCTGTTAAGACAGGAAAAAAACAGAATGATGAAAACCTTTTAAGACAGGAAAAGGGAAATGAAAATGACCTGATAAGATAGGTAAAATGTAGATGGAGTCCTGTTGTTGACAGGAAAGATGCATAATACCTGTTAAGACAGGAAAAATAGAATGATGAAAACTTGTTAAGATAGACAAAGGAAATGAAAATGACCTGTTAAGACAAGTAAAAAAGAAAAGTCTTGTTGACAGTAAAGAAGCGAGCCTATTAAGACAGGCAGAGTAAAAATGAAGAGATCCTATTAAGACAGGAAAAGGGAATGGCCTGTTAAGATAGGCAAAGTAAAATCAAAAAGACTTGTTAGGACAAGTAATGAGGAGAGAGGCCTGTTAAGACAAGTGAAAGAAGCGGCTTGTTAAGACAGGAAAAAATCAGGAATGACCTGTTAAGACAGGAAAAAAGCAGAAATGGCTCGTTAAGACAAGAAAGGAAAAAATGATACATGCCTGTTAGGACAGGCAATGTGAAAATGAAATGAGAATTGACCTGTTAAGACAGGTAAAAGAAAAACAACCTGTTAAGATAGACAAAAGCAGGAATGGCCTGTTAAGACAAGTGAAAAAGATGGTTTGTCATGACAGATAAAAGTGCAGAATGACCTGTTAGGACAGGTATGGAAAAGAAAGGCTTGTCAAGACAAAGAGACAAGTATAAAAGAGACATCCTATTAAAACAGGCAAGAGTCGAATGACCTGTTAAGACAGGTATGGAGGCATAGAAGTGATGGCCTGTTAGGACAGACAAGAGAATGACCTATTAAGACGTGTGTGGAAGATAATATGATGTGTCTTGGGAAGGTACGTGAGAACGGAATGTGGACTTTCGTTAGATGTCTTGGACAACTTATTTTGAAATTTGTTTATCTTGAATTAAAATAAATTTCTGATTCTATTGAACTCGAAGGTTTTTAAGCATTGGTAATCTACTTTTTTTGAAGAAATTTGGGCAACCATTTTTCCCCAGTTTGGAAGATTTTTGGTAATCGAGGAATGCCTCAATTTGAATTTTCTAGGCAAACATTTGCCCCAGTTTGAGTCTTGATGAAATTGAGGGTGCCCTTAACTTAAATCCCTCTGAACCGATGTTTGCCTTGATTTAAATCTTGATTTGGAGTTAAGGATAGCCTCAATTTGAATTTTCTGGGAAAGCATTTGCCCTAGTTTATATCTTGATTCTTCTTTTTTTTCAAAAATCGGGATTGCCCCCAATTTGAATTTTTCTAGGCAAACGTTTGCCCCAATTTGAATCTTTATTTAGAATTGAGGACTGCCTCAATTTGAATTTTTCTGGGCAAGCGTTTGCCCCAGTTTGGATTTTCTTCTTGAAATTGAGGATTTCCTCAATTTGATCTTTTTGGACAAGTGTTTTCCTTTAGTTTGTATTTTCTTCTTGAAATTGAAGATTGTCTCAATTTGAGTTTTCTAGGTAAACGTTTGCCCCAATTTTGAGATTTTAGAAATCTTTTAATTATGATTGATTCAAGCAGTTTGCCCTGATCTTAATTAGTTTTGAAAAGTGAGTTATGCGATGCTTGAATGAATGGTTTCTTATTGCGATGCTTGAATGATCAAATGTGATGCTTGAATAAATGCAAGAGGATGGGATGTTTTAACTTATTCATTGCTTTTTGGTGGTTAGAATGATTACTTGATAAAATGGATGCTATGAGATGGTGTAAAAAGTCTTTTGTTTCTCTTGATTTTGATTGATTTTTCGACATGTCCTTTCTCGGCAACCTTATAGTTGGTGTAAAGGGAATCAAGATTTAGGACAAGCTGGATTGACTTTGTTTCTAGGCTTCTTCTTGGTCAATTTTGGAATTTTCCTTTTCAATATCTTTGAGACCCAACAACGGTCAGCACTATTGAATAAGACACACTCCGTTTTTGGTGGCATCTTGATTGGCTAGAGGATGATTCTTTGGGAAACAGTCATGTCGTGTTGCGGTGGTTGAGGATTCATCCAACTTGTCATAACTTTTCAAAATTAATCTTCTTTTCCTTTTTTTTTCACATTTCTTCTTGGCATGTGCGTTATTAGGGTGTGAGAAGTGATTTTGAATAGTCAATGGACAGAAAACAGAGAGTTTTGCATGTGAGGTTTTGTGTATTTGGCAGGAAAGGATGAAAGATGTGGGTTCGATTGCCCGAATGACACCTTTTGATGAAAAATGCCAATATTGCTTTTCATAATCTTGATTGTCAAATTAACTGAACTCGAGAAATGGCAAAAATTTTGCCCTAGTTTAGGAAATACAAGGTGCAGAATGTTAGATTTGTACTAGGATTCCTGGACGACCTTAGCTTTTGTCTGGGTTGTTCCTTTGAGTTTTCAACCTAGCAGGTCTTTTGTTCGTCCTAACTTTTGCCTAGGCGGCCTTTACAGGTTTTCGACCTAGCGGGCTTTTGTTTGCATGCCCTGACTTTTGCCTCGACCGTCCTTCGAGGGTTTTCGACGTAGCGGGCCTTTGTTCGATGCCCTAACTTTTGCCTAGGCCATCTTTGCAGGTTTTCGGCCTAGTACGCTCTTGTTTTGATCCTGATTTGGCCTGAATTGTTTTTGGAATCCAGCAAGACCTTTTTTTATTATGACTTTGTCGATTTATTTTCTTGATTTTAATCCAGCAGGTTTTTCTCCTTTTTTCTTGAATTTTGACCCTGATTTTGTCTGGATTATTTCTTGATTTTGATCCAGTGGGTTTTTCTTTTTTTCTTTTGCCTGGTCAGATCTTTCATCGAGCCTTGCTTGGACTGCTTTGACTCTCAATTCAGCGGATCTATTTTGCATTCCCTAAATTTTTCCGGATTTGTACTTTCGAGCTAGCAGGATATTTGTTATTTCTTTGTCCAGACAAGATATTTCTTGAAAGGAATTATTATGATTTGAAATTCCTGGTTGGATTTTTCTTGTTCTGCTTCCTCATTTAATCCTCTGAGTTTGATTAATCAGACATTCAAAATTATTTATTACAGTAATGGCATTGTCACCAACAGGTATCTATTTTTTGGTGTAGGATAAGAAGTGGGTTGAATCATGATGAAAAAAATGGAAAATTTCAAGAAGTAAAGCCAATAATGTAAAACACATGCCTGAGGAACATGAAAAATGTAATTTTTGTATTTCTCATTGAAATTTATTTAGAAAAGATTGACTTTGAAAAACATGACAATCTTTGGATGATTCTCTCAGTATCTCAACCTGCACAAGGCACCCCATGGTGCTGCTTCAACTTCTTTTAGTTAGCTGCTGAACTCTTATGATTCGGCAATGGATTATTTTCTTTATTAGGAGCAAGCTTCCCAAAATCCAGCCATTTTGCCTCAATCAAGCTTTGTACCTTACGCTTCAGTGCTAGGCAATCCTCTATGGAATGACCAATGAACCCTGCATGGTAATCGCATCTGGCATTTGCATCATACCATTTAGGATATGGTGGTTCTTGAGGTTTTAGAGGATAAGGAGCAATCAAAGAGTTTTGGATTAAGCGAGGTAGCAGCTTAGTGCAAGTGATTGGAATAGGGTCGAGTTGAACAGGTTTCTTCTCCTTTTTCTGGCTTTGGTTAGGATTTTGGCTTGTGGCTTGTGTTTGGGCCATGTATGATGTCGATGGTTGGATTTGCATGGGATAGTTATAAGTTGGAGGGTAGGGTGCTTGGTAGGTGGTGGCAATGTAAGGATATGGTGTAAGGTGTATATGGTGGTGGTCAGAAACTAGTTGGACCATAATGTGCGACCTGAGGTGTGTATTGACCTTGACCAGAAGCCATGTTGCAAGTCTCTCCTGTCTTCTTCTTTCCGGACCCAGTGGAAGCGTTGATTGCCCCTTCGATCCTTTCTCCAATGATGAAGACATCAGAGAAGTTAGCGGTACCACTGTCAATCATCTTTCCATAGAAAGGATCTTAGAGTGTGTTTATGAACATGTTATCCAATTCTTTCTCGGATAATGGAGGTTGTACTTGAGCAGCTAACTCCCTCCATCGCTATGCATACTACTTGAAGGTCTCGTCTCCTTTCTTGGCCATGTTCTGGAGCTGAGTTTTGTTGGGAGCCATGTCCATATTGTACTGGCACTATTTCAAGAAGGCCTTAGCCAGATCCTTCCATTAACGGATATGTGTCCGCTCTAGCTGAGTATACCAAGTTGCAGCTGCCCCCGTTAAGCTGTCTTGAAAGAAGTGGACGAGCAGCTTATCATCGTGAGTGCAGGCAGACATCCTCCTTCAGTACATAGTCAAGTGGTTCCTCGGACAACTAGTTACCTGATACTTTTCAAATTCAGGAACCTTGAATTTAGGAGGAATGACCACATCTGGGACCAAAGCACAAATCGATGCTTCTCTAGCATCATAGGAACTTCCTTCAATTTCCCTGATCCTTTCCTCTAGGGTTTTCCACTTTGCAGTATGCTCATTGGAAGGATGGCTTGGGTATTCCCCTGGCATGTTGTGAGGATGAGAAGATGGTATGCATATAGGGTGCGGCCCTTGGGTGAACATAGGATTCATCCCCCCAACAGCTGCTTGGTAAGCTTGCGAGATGGTGTTTGGAATGGTATAAGGGATGTTTGTGGTTTTTGAAGGTTGGGTTTTGTGTTTGGGTTTGTGTTTGGCTGAATGAGGGTGCATGCCCATGAGGATACCTATAATGAACTCCTTCGGTTTGTGAAGGTATGATTAATGATGAAGGGTTTTGTGGATTGAAGCCAGGAGGATATAATGGGTCGATTGGTTCTCCCTGAGCATCTTCCTGTTTTGATAGTTGGATGGCCTCCATTAGCTTGGTCATCCTTTGAGTGTCTTAACTTCATTCCTTAGTTCCTCATTTTGTCTTTCCAGTTCATTCATGTCCTGACTGTGATCGGGTCCTATAAGGATGTCGAGGAAGTTATCTTTCTCCAATTTTTCTGTTAAATTAAAAATGAATTTTTGAGAAACAGTTTGAATGTAAAAGTCATGATAAAAATGCTTACACTTCCATGAATATGAAAATGAAAAAGGTATGGAATGATTTTCGAAATAAATTAATTTTATGAATGAATGAATGAATGCTATGCACAAATAATTTAGAGATTTGAAGGTTTTGAAAATAATTGAGTGTTGCTTTATTTATTCACCCTTGATTTTTAGCAATTTTATGTTTTTATCAAATTTTGTATCTTTCAATTTTTCTAAAAACCTTTGGTTTTGTTGAAAATCTTTTAGTCTTGCTAAACTTTTCTAAAAGCATTCTTTAGATTTTCGAATTTCTTTTTCTATTTTTGTATATTTTTAGTATTTTCAGAATTTTCTCTGATCTTTTTAACTTTTCTCGATTTTTATTTGATTTTTCTTTGACTTTTGCTTGATTTTTCTTTTTTGATTTTGTATCTCCCCAATCTCAAATCTCATTTCCCCTATGCTATCTTGGATGATTTCGTCCAAACAAATGTTTGTGCACATTATGTGAGTCTTGTATCAAGTAAGAGATCTGTGCCCTCCTTGTCTCTTATGTGGGTTACCTATCCTAAGGGTCTATGGCCTTTAATGTATGAATCTCTCAAAGGTGGTCAGTAATCCTTGGGTGTAAGAGGTTACTAGAGCCAAGTTCCAGTTCGCAATGTTTGCCACAACAGCAGAAAAAGCTACCAGTTATAGGGTATTACGAATAGGACACACTCTAGCGGGGATTTTCGTGATAGTCAAACAGGATGTAAGCCCCAAAGTGACACCACTAGATCCCTCTATCCTAGGCTACACTCAGACCCAGGTATAGGGCCCCACTCATAAGATGAATGTATGCATGATGTGCGAAAGGCACACAAATATCTGGGATATCTGCAATTGGGGAATCGCACAGATATTTATAGAAATTTATTGTTTGTCTACCCTAAGATTATACATAGAATAAATAGAAAAACAAAAAATAGATAAACAGACAAATAAATCCTACAAATAAACAGAGAGGGGATCAATACAATGCACACTCAGTCAAATGGGCTTGACTCTCTAAAGTCCCCAGTGGAGTTGCCATCTGTCGCAATCGTAATTTCAACGAGACGACGAACTCGCTTAAAATTTAAAAAGAATTTCTAGTTTGATAAAGTGGAGCCGCCACCAAATTTTATTTGAGGGAAAAGATATTGAAAAACCCTAACTTGAGGAAGAAATTCAAGGTTTGGGAGTCGATTACGAATAGGGAAGGTGTTAGGCACCCTACTCGCCCGTTCCAAAGAACAGTATCCTTAAACTGAGTGTATGATTTATTTGAAAATTGTTTGATTCCTTTAATTAGAGTGAAAATAAATAGATTGATGGAAGATAGCCTGACAGAATTGATTCCTGCTCCTACGTATTCCTAGGTGCAATGGGAAACTCAAGACTTATGTAGTTCTGGTTTGAAGGCTTGACCTTCGGTGGTGTTTAAGAATGAACAGAGTATTTTGAAAATATTTTAAAGAAAATCCATAGTTCACATATGCACAGGATCCAAGACAACTACGGCTGCACTGAGACTCATACAAATCCCTAAACATCGAACAACCGAAAAAGCTACCAGTTCGTGCTTAGGGTTCATCGTGTGAAACTAGGGATTCCAAAATGAGGTGTTTCTTAAAATTATTAAAAAAGAATTCTTAGTACACATATGCACAGGGTTCCAGACAACTATGGCTGCACTGTGACCCATACGAATCCCTACACATCGAACAGCAGAAAAAGCTACCAGTTCGTGCTTAGGATTCTTTGCATGAGACCTAGAATAATTGAATTGGATTTGAACTTGATTTTGATTTTTAAAGAATTGAACTTAATTTGAATTCAAATAATTGAGTTTGATTTGAATTTTCAAGAATAAAATAAACTCGATTTAAAGCAAAATGAGTTTGATTTGAGTTTGGAAGAAAAAGAATTAAACTTGATTTGAAATCAGGGGAAAAGAATTGGACTTATTTAATATAGAAAAGAAATTGGGCTTAACCCAAAATTAAAGGCAACTTGATGTCAAATTAAAATGAAATTGGGCTTGACCTAATATGCAAATAATCTTGATTTTATATTTTTACAGAAAAGAATTAGGCTTAATTTAAACAGAAATTAATTTCCGATTAACAACAAAGCATTGGTTTGGCCAAAAATAATTGTAAAGCCCGCTATTTAAATGTTTAAATTTAATCTGAGCTACCATGCACTATGGGCTGAATTGGATGTTGGGTAGTTAATATGGTCTGTTCAGGATACGCAGCGGAGCCCATTGCAAGTTTGCTTGCCTGCTATTTTGTATAAGTAGCATGGCCCTCATAACAGTATGATTGGAGAGACGACTGCTGGTTGGCATAGCCTAATATAAGCCAAATGTATGAGGCATGGTTAGAATATAGCATGCTGGAGTGTTGGGCCCAGAGATTGATGCTCAGGGACATTTAAAACAAGTGATGCATTTGGTCCATAAATTGATAATTAGCAGCGGCCCATAAATTAAGGCTAAGGGGCGTTTAAAATTAAACAAGTGACGCCGCCAGGGTTTGAACCCCCAACTCTCGCCTAGGCTTCGTTTGGTTTGACCACCAGAGCCAAGCTCGAGCTTATTAATTTGTGGTCGGCTTTAATTGATATTAAACTATTCTGGATGCACGGATCCCATTGTATGCATGGTTTTAATTGATATTAAACGATTGGTGTCTTGGCCATGCAGTGTCGTAAATATGGAAATATTTTGAAGCCCACACTCGGGATTCTCTTTGCATTCAAATTGGAGTCATAAGGTCAGAATCATTCCTCTACGCGTGGTTCCCGGAAGCAAACTACCACCAGCTAGAATTTTCGGGAGCTATGCATTCAAAGCCACGTGTAACCCCAAAGGAGAGGTGCAGCACTCCTACCTGTTTTGGCTGGAATAGAATGACAAGAGTACACAAGTGCATACATGTGTATTCGATTAGGCTGCATACTGCTAAAATCTCTCAATGCTCGGCGGGGTCATAACCAGAATTACCTACCAGAAACTTGTATCTCCATTCTTTAAACGTCAATCCTGTTTAGGCTCAATTGTTATCAAAGGTTAACCAACAGAACTAGACCAATCACTGGTAAAAGACAATTAATTCCTCAAGATTGCAAGGAGTTCTTGCTGTCATTTGGTAAATTAGTGTAAACATCCAATTATGTCTGAGGCTTCCAGTCGCTGAATTTTCGATTAATTCTAATTTAAATAACAAAAATTCAAAAATTAAAAAGATTAAAGATTAAAATTCTGCAAAATAAAATCAAGATTAAATTCTGCACAAATAAAAATAAAAATAAAACAAAAAAATAAACAAAAATAAACAAAATGAATGAACTTAAATTCTAAATAAATTAAAATCTTGAAAAGAGATAAATAATTAAAATCCAAAAAATTGAAAAGGAAGGAGGAGAAAATAAAAAAGTAAAATTAAAAAATCAAAAAGAAATAAAAAACAAAAACTCAGAAACAGAAATAAAAATTCCAAAAAAAAACTGAAAAAATGAAAAATAAAAAATCTGAAAAAATTTTAAAATCTGAAAAAAAAAGAATTTAAAATCAGAGAAAGAAACTAAAAAAAATATGCAAAGGAAATTTTTTTAAGAGAGTTGAAAAAAAAAGAAGAAAGAAGAAAAATAAAATTCTAGAAAATTAAAGAAAAATTAAATTATGAAAAATTAAAGAAAAATAAAATTCTGGAAAATTAAAGAAAAATAAATTCTGGAAAATTAAAGAAAGATAAAATTCTGGAAAATTGAAGAAAAATAAAATTCTGGAAAATTAAGGAAAATTAAATTCTGAAAAATTAAAGAAAAATAAAATTCTGGAAAATTAAAGAAAAATAAAATTCTGGAAAATTAAAGAAAAATAAATTCTGGAAAATTAAAGAAAAATAAAATTCTGGAAAATTGAAGAAAAATAAAATTCTGGAAAATTAAGGAAAATTAAATTCTGAAAAATGAAAGAAAAATAAAATTATGGAAAATTAAAGAAAAATAGAATTCTGGAAAATTAAAGAAACTTAAAATTCTGGAAAAGTAAAGAAAAAAAACTGGAAAAATAAAGTGAAAATAAAAAATCTGAAAATAATGAAAATCAAAAAAAAAAGAAAAACAAAATTTGGAAAAGAAAAGCATCAACTAAAATCTGAAAAAGGAAAAGTGAAAATAAAAAAGCTGAAAAATATTAAAAGAAAGAAAATTAAGAAATAAAAAAAAACTGAGAAGAAAAATTAAAAGATTTGAAAAACCAAATTTAGAAGTCGGAACAAAGAAATTTTAAATTTAAAAAATCTGAAAGTAAAAATAAAGAAAAATTAAAGACTAAAAAAACAAAAAGTTTAAAATCTAAAAAGTTAAAATCTGAAAATAAAAAAAAAATAACACAAAGAAAAATCTGAAAATTAAATAGCAAAGTTCTGAAAAAAAAATAAAAAGTAAAAATTCTGCAAAGAAAAGAAAAATAAATAAGGCAGATCAAAAAAAAAATAAAAGTGGAAGCAAAGAGGGTTGCCTATATAAAGGGAGAAGGAACGAGAATTTAGGGGTTGGCTATTTTGAGAAAAAGAGAGAAAGCTCGGTGAAGGGGAATTTGCTCTGCTTTTTGCATCTCAGGGAGAATTCTAGAAGCAGAAGGAAGTTGAAGCACTCCGTTTGTTCTTCGGATCCTCGTCGCTGCATTCCAGCCAAGGCGGAAGGAGAATCGCAACATCGCCATTAACAGGTTAGTGCTATATGGCTTTGGCGCTTTTTGTTTTTCCAAATCCAAGTCTCCCAAATTCCCATATTACCCCTTTGCATTTGCTGAAATGACCATTCTGTCCCTAGCTCCCAAATTCCCATATTACCCCTCTGCATTTGCTGAAATGACCATTCTGTCCCTAGCTCCCAAATTCCTGTATTACCACTCTGCATTTACTGAAATGACCATTTTGCCCTTCCTCTTTTCCCAAAATTCCTAAGGTACCCCTCACCCTTAAATGACCATTTTTCCTTTCCCCCTTTTCTAAAACTTCCATAATTGCTAAAAATTTCCCGAAAATTCCGTAAATGCTAAAAATTTTCTAAAAAATTCCATAATTGCTAATAAATCCCCGGAAATTTCATAATTGCTAATAAATTCCTAAAAATTCTATAATTGCTAATAAATCCCCGAAAATTCCATAATAGCCCATAAATCACCAAAAATTCTATAATTACTAATAAATCCCCAACATTCCCGAATCTCAAATGAAATTACTTCCTTCCTAAAAACACTTTTTGCTTCTGATGGTTAAAATAAATTTTCCCTCCTCTTAAAAATAAAGTTTTTTCAAATATTTTGGGATTTTTTGGTCTCACGCGATGGGCTCTAAATGGGGGGCTGGCGGTTCACCTGTTGTCCAACATTTAGTAGCCCTGATAGGCTCTCGTGCTGCCATAGCCGCCTCGGGTCTTGTGCATGAGTGGACTATAGATCCTCCCAAGCAATAAAAGCTTTTTTTTTTAAAATATTTTGGGATTCTTGGTCTCACACGATGGGCTCTAAATGGGGGGGCTGGCGGTTCACCTGCTATCCAACATTTAGTAGTCTGTATGGGCCCCCATGCTGTTGTAGTCGCCTCGGGTCTTGTGCATGAGTGGATTACGGATCCTCCCAAGAAATAAAAGCTCTTTTTAAAATATTTTAGGATTCTTGGTCTCACGCAATGGGCTCTAAATGGGGGGCTAGCAGTTCACCTGCTGTCCAACATTTAGTAGTTTGTGTGGGCCCCTGTGCTGCCGTAGCCGCCTCGAGCCTTGTTCATGAGTGGGCTAAAGGTCCTTCCAAAAAAAAATATATAATAAAAAAACCTCTTCAAAACGTCACCTCTCTTTTAAGCACCTCTGAAGGTCAAGCCTTCAAACAAACTAGAACTACGTAAGCCTTGAGTTTCCCATTGCACCGAGGAATACGTAGGAGCAGGATCAAGTCCTGTCAGGCTAACCTCCATCAAGTTATTTATTTTCACATTAATTAAGGGATCAAACAATTTTCAAAAATCATACACTCAGTTTAAGGGGTACCGTTCCTCGGAATAGGCGGGTGGGGTGCCTAACACCTTCCCCACTCGTAACCGACTCCCGAACCTAAATCTCTTCCTCGAGTCAGGGCTTTTTCCAAGTGTTTTCCCTTAAATAAAAATTTGGTGGCGACTCCACATTACACAATAAAATTCATTTTCAAAATTTTAGCGAGTCTGTCGTCGGAATTACGGTTGCGACAGATGACGACTCCACTGGGGACTTTAGAGAGTCAAGCCCATTTCATTGAGTGTGTTGTTTCGATCCCTTTCCTGTTTATTTGCACGATTCATTTATCTGTTCATTTGTTTATTTATCTGTTGTTTGTTTGTCTATTCTCTGTATAACCTTAGGGTAGACAAACGATAAATTATTATATATACTTGCTACAATTTCCCCAATTGCAGGTATCCCAAATAATGTGCCCTCCATACATTACATTACATTTTATCATGAGTGGGGCCCTATACCCGGGTCCGAGTGCTGCCCAGGATTAGAGGAATCTAGTGGTGTCACGTTGGGGCCTACGTCCTGTGTGGCTATCACGAAAATCCTAGCTAGGGTGCGTCCTATTCATAATGCCCCGCAACTAGTGGCTACTTTTACTGTTGTGGCAAGCATTATGGACTGGAACTTGGCTCTAGTGACCTTTTTACACCTTTAGGATTACAAACCACCTCGGAGAGGTTCATGTATTAAAAGCCCTAGACCCATAGGACATGTTACCCCTCTAGGACATACGGAGGGCACACTCCGGTTACTCGATGCTCATTCTGTAAGTTTTTACTTACCTGCAATAGGGGAAGTAGATAGAAATAAAAAAAGAAAGAAGAAAAGAGAGGAGAAACTCCAAAAAGAGAAAAAAAAGAGAAATAAGTGAAAAGAGGGGAAAGAAAATAATAGGGGCAGAGGGAAGAATGGAAAGAGAAAAAGAGAGAAAAGAAATAAACAAAATAAGAGGAAGTGGATAGAAATCAAAAAAGAAAAAAAAAAGAAAGAAGAAAAGAGAGAAGAAACTCCAAAAAAAAGAAAAAGAGAGAAATAAGTGATAAGAGGGGAAAGAAAATAATAGGAGAAAAGAGGAGAATGGACAGAGAAAAAGAGAGAAAGGAAATAGACAAAATAAAGAGAAGGAAAGAAAAGAGTGTGGTAAAAAGAACCCAACCATATTTATTGCTTTAATTGCATCATGCATTAACTTTATCTATCCCCGAGTCTAACATATTTGCTTTGTCCTTTTTTGGGGGGCCAGATTCTCAGGAACTGTCATAAAAGAGGTGAGATGGAAATTAATATGGAATCCGGGTAGTTGAAGAAGAGGAGACGCATCGGGGTCAAGGTGGCAGACCTTGCGAGTTTGGATGTGTTTGGGAACAAGCTGACAAACATACAACAGATGTCTTTCTGCAAAAAGTATGGCAACATATTGAAACTACTAAAGGTCCAGGTACAGGAAGGGGCCCTCACAGCCATGGTGCAGTACTACGACCCTCCCCTCTGATCTTCACATTTTCAGATTTCCAGCTGGCTCCCACCTTGGAGGAGTTCAAACAAATCCTGGATCTGCCATTGGAAGGGAGTAGGCCATATCAGCTCTTGGAACACCATTCCACCTTCCGAGTTGTCGGGCGCAAGCAGATCTAGGTCTACGATTCCGAGATCTACTGGTCGATCACCAAACCAAGAGCTTAGTCAAAGGGTTCACCCAGGAGTTCTTGTAGGAATACATGCAACACCTGGCCAGTAGTAACCAGTGGGCCGTGTACATGGATGTGCTAGCTTTCACCATTTATGGGCTAGTACTTTTCCCCATGTATGGAGGACTTCGTGGACCTAAATGTTGTGGACATATTCTTAGCGAGGAGGAACAAAGCGGAAAACCCCGTCACTGCTCTATTGGCGGACGTCTACGGTACGCTAAATTTTTTCCATGAGAAGAAGAGAACGAGGTTGATTTTCTGTGTACCTCTACTCTACGTGTGGATAACTGCCCACATCTTCAAGAGGAACACGAAGGTACAATGCCCGGTGTCAGATTTGCTGTGTTACCAGATAAAGCCCATGAGCAACGATGAATGGTCAGCCCACTTCGCCGGCCTAACTGAGGAGCGGATCAGATGGCAACCATCATGGCAACAGAGAACAAGCATCATCTACCATTGCAAGGGGTTCCCGAACGTTACCTCTCATGGGAGTTAGGGGTTGTATCACCTACAATCCAATACTGGGGCAAAGGCAGCTGGCCTATCCTCTCAAGACACCACCGTCAGACGAGCAGGTGACCTCTTTCTTCTTGAAGTATGCAGGAGACTTCGCCGATAATCTCCGGAAAGTTCGAGAAGCTTGGGAGGATGTCACATGAAAAGGAAAAGAGCTGGGACTGCGAAGCTGTGCCGCCAAAGAAGAATACAAAAAATGGGTCAGGAACAGGGTACAGCAGATCAAATTGGCTTTCAGACCTCCAGCCATCCCTTCTGGTAGCCAACCTCCACCTGTGGTGTTCGAAGACGAGGCTGTAAAGAAGCTGAAAGAACAACTAGAAGCCATGACTAAGAAGAACAGCCAGCTGGAAGAAGAACTCCTGAAAACTCAGCAAGAGTGCGCTGAATTAAAAAGAGAAGAACAGGTGAACGAAACTATTCTAGAGAGCGTCGGAGAGCAACAAAAGGTTGAGCGTGAGCACGCCGCCCGGGGTTCACTAAACCTCCAAGCAGCTAATAAGGAGCTTGGGATGAGAGTCCAAGAGAGGGACGCCGCGCTCCAAGAAAACCAGGAGCTGAAAAATGCTATGCAACAAATGAGGGCTATACTCCACACGATCAGAGAGGAGAAGAACCAAATTCTAGCCACAAAAAACAGAATCCAGTTGGAGGCGGATTACGTGGTCGAAGAAAGAAATGACCTGCTGCAACGGGTGGAAGAGATGAAGAAACAGATCGATGGCCTGCTCATAACATGGCAGAATGAAGTGAACGAAGAAAAGTGGAAGGTCATCGAAGTCATACGAATGCAGCAAAGAGGCATCAGCGACATACAAGACGAGAACAAGTGGTACAAAGACACGGTTGATCATTGGACCAAGTGTTTCGACAGGTTGGCCAGTCTGGCAAATACCGCAATAGAGGAGGTACCACAACTGCTCAAGAAGGCTGAAGCGTCGCTGTAAACACTCAATTATGTCCGAGACCCAGTTTAAGTCAATTAGTGGATAAACCTAAATTAAAAATCCCAAGAAATTCAAATACAAAAGGAAACATAATTAAACAATGAAAAAGAAATAAAAATCAGTAGAAATAGATATCATGAGAAAGAGAAACGAAATCTTTAAATCAGAAGTAATTTCAAAACAAAAAAGAATAACAAAAAGACTAAAATCAAAAATAACAAAATGATTAAATAAATCAGAAAAATCAAAAACATTAAAATAAGAATAGAATAATAAAAATCAGAATTTAAAAATTAAAAGAAGGAAAATAAACCAAAATCAAAGAAAAAAATAAAAAAAATGATAAAAAGTTAAAATCAGAAAAATAAAGAATTAAAAAATCCAGAAAATAAAAAATAAAAATAATAAAGATCAGAAAAAATAATAATAATAATAATAAAACAAAACAGGAATTAAAAAGTCAAAAATGAAAGTTTGAAAATGAAAAAAATCAGAATTAGAAAATTTGGAGAAAATTAATTTTGCTTTCTGAAAAATTAAAATAAATAAAAGTCTGGAAAAAAGGGGAATTCTAAAAAAACTAAAATTTGGAAAAAAATTTAAAAGAAATTATGAAGAAAATAGAAAAATCTAGAAGTATAAAATCCTAAAAAAAATAAAAAAAGAAGAGCATAAAAATAAATAAAAATAGAAATTAATACAAATTAAAACAAATTAAAAATCTGGAAATTTAGGACAAAAACATTTTTAGAAAATCTGAAAATAAACCAAAAGAAAACAAATTTAAAAAGAAATTAATGAAAAGTTAGAAAAATTAAAGTAAGTAAAATTCTAAAAGAGATATGAAATAAATAAAGCGAAAAAAAAAATGAAATTACCCAAGAAGACAGAAGTAAAATTGAAAATTCAGAATGAAAAAAAAAAGGCAAAAAAGATTAGAGAAATAATAAAAAGCAGAAAGAGGGAGAGGTGATTTGGTGAGGCTTATATAAAGGAGCCAAGAAAGGTTGGGGGGTTGGTTACGACAACTGAGAATCGGCGAGGAAAGAGAATTAAAGATCAATAGGAAGAATTGGCGACGTTCTGTGGGTCCCTAAAAGCGAATCGGTGGGAGAACAATTCTGGAAATCCCATCTTCATCGACCATTGGCGAAAAGAAGAGAATCGAACCTTGCCAAGAACATTCGAGGGTGAAACTTGTACTGGTCTTCTAACAGGTTGGTCTTCCTAAATTTGCCTCAATCTTGAATAAAGAACATGTCGATCAATAGAATTTGGTATGAATTAAAGATTATAGAAACTTGGCATTACTCTGTATAGACCTATTTTCAATTCTCAGTGTTTGATTAAACAAGAACTATCCAGGGTGGAGCTGTATATGCATAGAATAAACTTGAGGTAGCTTAGGTAGAAGGCACATTGTAGGTTTGTCACTGTGATTTGCTGAATAGATAATTTGATTGAAGTGTAAAGGTATGGATAATAGCCCTCCCCTGTTTTGTGAATTTGGCTCTGTAAAACAGAGCCTTCCCCTGTGAACGGAGATTAATTCGAAAATGAAAGATCCAATCAAACCCATCCACTGTTCATGGTTGTCTCTCTTATTGGGGTTCTGTTTGTGGCACCTCATTTTAAACTCGAGTATGATATTGTGGGTTAACGGAGGAAGAGGCAGAAAGAGGATCCTGCGGAGGCTCTGCTCAAGTGATCCCCTCTATCAAGAAGGCAAGAACTGTATGAGAGTGTTGTGATTGGGTGTTCGAAAAGGAAGGCATGTCACATCCTGAATGTAGAGGAGAGGGTTCGTGAAAACGCTGAAACAAATTTACCAACAACTCCCATTTAGCTCTACAATACCAGTTATTCTTTAGCTCAGGGTGTGCTCCATACTCGAAAGAATGTCAAAGGGATTGATAATAGAAGTCTTTTAGCACTCGAAGTTACACTGATGTGTGCTGGTGATTAGCAGCGTAGGTCTTCCTTGGTCCACTTCCAGCATTCACTTCTCTGGATAAAAGGAATAAACAATCTCGGTATAACCTTTAACATATATTCAAACAGACTTCATCTGAGTGAAATGTACATATGTCTGTTCACCCTGAGACCCCCCAAGACCAACCAACTATAGTTGCCCTAAGCAAAGTAACGATAACTTAGAGAAACCGATTGAAGGAAAGACACCTAGGAGCGTAAGTTTGAACTCAATAGGCCTTAGGACATGGAGGATAATACTGGGTGCAGTGTAAGTTGGTAGCCATGAATAAGCCACAAGTCTAGGTTGAGCCAGAGCTTAAGTATACCCTAGGAGGTAATGCAGAAGGGGTAGCGTAACCATGCAGGTCGAATAACCAGTGTAAAGTATTGGGGAGTATCGAAGCTACCCCTCCTACCTTCCCATGCATCCGACTAGGCACCCACTAATCCCATCCTTCAGGAAAGTGTATAGGACGAACCATGCAGATAAGAAAATGTCATGACGTATGGAAGTCAATCTTTCACATGATCAAGGGGCACTATACCGAGCGCTGATAGGAAAGGAGGGGGGTGTGTATTGCCCCTATATGGTTTAGTTAAACAGAATGCATGCAGTAGATATAGATGGTTTAGATGGTAAAGCCCACAACTTGCAAACTTGAGGGGCCTGCTTCGAATCTCTCCGTAGGCATTTTTCTACCTAGCATGATTTCTCACAAAAATCCCAAACAGCTAATTACCACTTTACCCCTAAGAATTACCAGAATCCCTAACATGCCTTGCCTGAACAATTATCCTGCCCCTGGTCATTTTCCAAAATGCCCAACAGGTCCCCTGCCTAAAATTCAGAAAATCCAAAAAATAATAAAAATTCTGAAAATCCAAAAAATTAATAAAAATTCAAAAGATCCATAAAAATTAATAAGAATTTAAAAAATTCATAAAATTTTAAAATTCCTAAATAAATCATAAGTTTATAAAAATCCCAAAATTGCTTAATAATTACGTTAAAACCCCAATCGCCCCAAAAGTCGAAATGAATTTTCTTCCATCAAATTCAAAGTTTTCTTTTACTCAAGGTCAACATAGTTTGTAATTTATTTCTTTTCAAAACTTAAAAATCTTTTTCTAAAATTTTGGGATTTTCAAGTCTCACACAATAGACTCTAAATGGGGAACTGACGGTTTACCTGCTGTTCAACATTTAGTAGTTCGTATAGGTCCCCGTGCTGCCTTAGCCGCCTCGGGCCTTGTGCATGAGTGGACTTGAGGTCCACTTCAAGATTTTAAAAACCTCTTTTTCTAAATATTTTGGGATCTTAGGTCTCATGCGATGAACTCTAAATGGGGAACTGACGGTTTACCTACTGTTCAACATTTAGTAGTTCGTATAGGTCCCAGTGCTGCCTTAGCCGCCTCGGGCCTTGTGCATGAGTGGACCAAAAATCCCTCCCAAAGATTAAAACTTTCTCAAAACAAAATCTTCAAATATTCTTTTAACACACTCTTCGAAGGTCAAGCCTTCACCAACCAGAACTACGTAAGCCTTGAGTTTCCCATTGCACCTGGGAATACGTAGGAGCAGGATCAAGTCCTGTCAGGCTAACCACCCTCAATTTATTCATCTTTTACATTAACTAAGGGATCAAACCATTTTCAAATAATCACACACTTAGTTTAAGGGTGCCGTTCTTCGGAACGGGCGAGTGGGGTGCCTAACACCTTCCCTACTTGTAATCGACTCCTGAACTTGGCATCTCATCCTCAAGTCAGGGTTTTTTTCAGATCTTTTTTCCTTCAATAAAAATTTGGTGGCGGCTCCACATATTCAAAATAAAATTCCATTATTTCAAAAGTAGAGAGTTTGTCGTCTCGTCGGAATTACGGTTGCGACAGTCGCTACATCCATTCCACACGCCGTCGGAAGTCGACATTTTCATTCAGTTCTGTAAAGATTTAGTTTTTCAAATGAAAAAATATGTTGTATTAGCTCAGCGGGAGGAACAAAATGTAACATAAACCATGTCTCCGATTGAATAAAATGGCTTCATCCCTGCACACGATTCCATAATAATTTCCATCTTATGCTAGAAACACAAAAGATGCAACCAATTGGCAAACGACGTTCAAACGAGATTCTGGTCCCCCATATTTATTGGACCCCAAGTTTGTTTTCTAAATTAATTAATTAATTAATTTAACTTTGCACAGATAACAAAAATTAGGGACTCACGACTTTCCCGGCATTCTTATAGCACTCGATCGAAGACAAAAATCATGAGTGAGCTAGAGATGCAAAACGAAGAGCTCAAGAACGAGGTGGCCAAGCTGAAGGATCAGGTCGCCAAGCTGATGAAGCTGCTCGAAAAGGGCACAAAGGGGCCTTCGGGGACTGAGGCACCGGGGGCTGCTGCTGCCTCAATGCTGCTTCAGGTGTTTGCTGAACAAGAGTGGCCCTATGGGATGCCACCAGGTTACGAACCTTCCTACGGGCTAGGTTCTCAAGGGGTGACTGTTGCTGAAAACCCCAATGCACTTCCGCTCCACATTCCCACCTCTCACCAATACCATCCAAATCCCCCCATTGGGCCTCCACACACAAACCCTACCACTCATCCTCACCACCTTATTCCACCAACATACCTCCCTCCTGCTAACACCACCAGCTATCCACCACACTCATACCCAACACACATGAACCCACCACCCTATCCTTACAACACCAACACTTCTTCCGCCTTTCCCCCACACATGAACCCATCCTTCCTTCCTCACATCAATCAGCCAAACACATACCCACCTCACACCAACCCTGACTACATCCACATGAACACGACTGTCACCGAGGACCCTACATACTCGGTTCCGGTCGCCACCCATCCGGCAAACCCCTCACCAACCACACCTCTACGGTCATGTTGCAAGAACCGAGGGACCCTATGCCGCACCTCACCACACCAGCCAGCCGTTAAATGAGCCATGGCCAAGGCAGCTGATCAAGAAGCCTACATCCGAGGGAGGTGGCAACATCTAGAGGAGAGAGTCAGGGCCATCGAAGGGGATGGATATGGAACGGTACAGGCTTCCAACCTCTGCTTTGTGCCTGACGTCATCATCTCCCCCAAATTCAAGACCCTTGAATTTGAGAAGCATAAAGGGATCGGCTGTCCAAAGAGTCATCTAACTATGTATTGCTGGAAAATGGCCTCACACTCTCACAATGATAAGCTGCTCATCCACTGTTTTCAGGACAGTTTGGTTGGAGCAGCAGCTAGTTGGTATACCCAGCTAGAGAGGTCACACATCCACAGTTGGAAGGATTTGGCTGATGCCTTCCTCAAGAAATACAAGTATAACATGGAAATGGCTCCCGACCGGACTCAGCTACAAAACATGACGAAGAGAGAAAATGAGTCCTTTAAGGAGTACACCCAGCGGTGGAGAGAACTGGCCGCTCAAGTCCAACCACTTCTGTTGGACCGTGAAATGATCAGTACCTTTATGGAGACCCTCCCGGCTCCCTTTCATGACAAAATGATGGGCAGTGTGTCCGCCAAATTCTCCGACATGGTGCTGATCGGGGAGTGAATAAAGAGCGGCCTACGCCGAGGGAAAATTGTGCACAACGCCGCTGGTAGTACGAATGGGAAGAAACCGGTGAATAGCCCATGGAAGAAGAAAGATGCTGAAACCCACCATGTTTCAGCCGACCTCAACAGGGCGGCCATGGCCCAACCCACCTACCAACCTACCATCATTCCTCCCAGCTACCAAATACCATATCAACCACAATTCCAAACACCCCCGCATATGATAGCCGCAGCCCAACCTTCATATCAACCAACCTACAACCCACATACTCCATTCCAACCAAACCCTCCACACATGACTCCACCCCCACAAACATTTTCTCAACAGTCGACCTTTCCTCCACAACCTACACTCCCTCAACAACCTCCTAGACCGTGGACACCAAACACCAACTCCAACCCACCTCCACAAAAAACAAATAACCAAAGGAAAATGGTGCAATTCGATCCAATCCCAATAAGTTATTCGGAGTTGTTGCCCTGTTTAATTCAAAACTCCCTAATTGCACTAGTTCCCATGAAGCCACTAGAACCCCCATACCCAAAGTGGTACAATCCAGAAGCTAAATGCGATTATCATGCTGGAACGGTGGGGCATTCTACTGAAAATTGTCTGGCCTTGAAACATAGGGTCTAGAAGTTAATCAACGCCAAGTGGCTTAATCGAAAAAGACGCACCGAACGTGGGGAATAACCCGCTACCGAATCGTGGAGGAGCGGGACCTTCAGTGAATTGCATCGAGGTGGACGAGGAAATCTGCATGGTCAATGAATCCCCTTTGGGGCATCCCAGACCTTTGGTCATTCGGTACACCGAAGCGCCAGCACAGGAAATATCAAAAGGGATGAGACCTATAGTAATAAAGGTTCCTGGGCCTTTCCGCATTGGAAGCAACCAGGGCGGCCGTGGAAGTAAGGATGTGGAAGTATCTCGGAGAAAATAGAAGAGAAACCTGTGCTCGAGGCCGCTGGACAAGCTCAACTCTCGATGTGGTAAATATAGCAGATTCGGAGGTATGACCGTGAACGGCCGTATCTATTCCTCTTTTTCTACCGAGAAAGAGGAAAATCGCCCCCTGTGGCGCAGGCGATATTTGTAGGCCTCTGAGCCCTCAAAATAAGAGACGACAGAGAAAGAGTTAAAAGTCGTCAAGAGGATGCCCCTAATTCCTAAAAATAACAGTAAAGCGAGTATGCGGTGATTTTGGCCCACCATATACTTCAAAATATCGTTTATTGGCTCCTAATGATGAACTCTGAGCCCCACCGGAAAGTGCTACTGAAGGTACTTAATGAGGCTCACATAGTCCACAACATATCGGTGGACAAATTCGAAGGGATTGCCAACAACATTACTGCCAACAACCTCCTCACCTTTGCTGATGGGGAGATTCGAGATGAGGGAGCTAGACACAGTAAGGCCTTACACATATCCGTTAAGTGCCTAGACCACATTCTAGCCAGGGTTCTGGTAGATAATGGTTCTTCGCTGAATGTGATGCCTCAACTGACGCTGTCAAAGCTGTTGCACGAGGGGATCCTCATAAGGCCGAGCTCAATGGTGGTCGTTTGCTTGGATTTATCTAGAAGAGGTTTAGGCCGAGTGGATCCGTCTGTCCAGACATTGATCGGTGATCTTCAATACCACTTTCCAAATCATGGACATTCAACCAGCCTACAGTTGCTTATTAGGTAGGCCTTAGATCCATGCCGCCAAGGCAGTCCCCCTTGACTTTGCACCAAAGGTTGAAGTTTATCATAGACAATAAGTTGATCATTGTCTCGGCAGAGGAAGATTACTTGGTTAGTAAACCCACCAACCCTCTATACATTGAGGCGGCGGAGAGGCCTTGGAAACACACTTCCAAGCCTTAGAAGTCACTAACGTCACCACTATCAAGGAGGGAGATGTGGTTGACCGAAAACAGCCCCTTAAGGCCCTCACGATGATGGCCCAGGTGATGTTGAAGAATGGGTTCAAGCCCGGCGATAAACTGGGGCAAAACAATGGCGGCTTGTCTCAGCCTCTATCATTGAACAAGAACCGGAGGCGATATGGGCTAGGATATAAGCCCACTGAAGAAGACAGAATGCCAAGGCCCCGTGCAAGAAAGGTCCCTCTATGCCATATCTCTCAAAGCTTCTGGAGTGCCGGTTTCTAGAGCTTAGATTTGATCGCAGCCATCGACGGAGAGAGGCCAATCAACATTGAAGACCTGGTGACAGCCTGCCCTCCTGGACAAGAACTAAATAATTGGGAAATTTTTGACCTACCTCTGGACTTTTAGTTAGTTCAAATGTAATTTTGTAATTGTCATATCAAAAATTTTTTTCAAATCATAAACGTTTTGTATATACTTGTTTGATAAATGATAAATACAGTTGCATTTTCCCAAAATCCTCTCTTCTTCTCCCTAATATGCTCCCCCTTGCTAAATATGCGTATCTTATTCTTGTTTCCATACCCGAACTCCCAGATCTAACAAAAAACCGTCGTGTGACAACAGTGCTAGTATTGTATCAGGCGATTTCAATTGTGTTGCCAATTCAGCCGATGAAGAGGCAGAATTTGAATGCGAACCCACCGACGAGATGCTGAGATTGGTGGAGTGCGAATCTAAAGTAATTGAACCTCATCAGGAGCCCACTGATTTGGTAAACTTGGGGACCGAGGAAGACAAAAGAGAGGTCAAGGTAGGCACGCTCGTCACAGGAGATAATCATGAGCGATTGGTCTCGCTCTTGCAGGACTATAGTCATATCTTCACCTGTCTTATCAAGACATGCCAGTCTAGATACCTCTATAGTAGAGCACAAGCTGCCTATGAAAGCCGGATGTGTGCCGGTCAAACAGAAGCTGAGGAGGATGAAACCGGACATGTCCCTGAAAATCTGGGAGGAAGTGAGAAAGTAGTTTGACGCCGGTTTCTTGGCCGTTGCAAATTACCCTGAGTGGGTTGCCAATATGGTACCGGTTCCCAAGAAAGATGGAAAGGTTCGGATGTGCGTAGACTACAGGGATCTCAATCGAGCCAGCCCAAAAGATGACTTTCCACTTCCCCATATTGATGTGCTGGTCGATAACACTGCTCAATTCTCCTATTTCTCATTCATGGATGGTTTCTCAGGCTATAATCAGATCAAGATGGCCGAAGAAGATAGAGAAAAGACCACTTTCATTATGGCCTGGGGAACCTTTTGTTACAAAGTCATGCCTTTTGGATTGATGAATGCAGGGGAAACTTACCAAAGGGCCATGGTAACACTGTTCCATGACATGATTCATAAGGAGATAGAAGTCTACGTGGATGATATGATTACAACTTCTGATTTTAAGATGATCACCTCCTGACCTTCGAATCGCTTGAAAGGTGCTTTAAAAGTTCCACCACGGTTGAACCCACCCAAATGTACTTTCAGAGTGAAATCAGGAAAATTGTTGGGCTTCATCGTCAGTAAGAGGGGTATCGAGGTTGATCCCGACAAAGCTCGAGCGATCATAGACATGCTATACCCAAAAACTGAAAAGGAGATCCGAGGCTTCTTAGGAAGACTCAATTACATCTCCGCTTATTTTCCAAGGATACCATATGCTGAAATGGATCTTTAAGCTCTTGCGCAAGAATCAACCCATGAGTTGGGATGAGGATTGCCAAGAGGCTTTTGAAAAGATCAAATCCTACTTTCTTTTAACCCGCCGGCCCTAGTGCCGCTGGCCCCGGGAGGTCGTTGATACTATATTCTGATTTTTGGACGGACTACTGATGGGTCAGGTGGTGCTCAACACAACATGAATCCGGAAGGAGTTGTGCGATATACTATTTGAGCAAGAAATTCATGAGCTGCGAGGCCAGATATTCCCTCTTGGAGCGAACATGCTGCGCTTTGGCATGGGTGGCACACCGCCTAAGACAATATATCTTGAGTCACACCACGTGGCTAATATCCAGGATGGATTCGATCATGTACATATTTGAGAAGCCCGCGTTGTTAGGGCGGATTGCAAAGTGGCAAATGATGCTGTTGGAATATGATATCCTGTATGTGACACAGAAATTTGTCAAAGGCAGCGCACTCGCAGAATATTTGGCCCAATAGCCCATAGATGACTACCAGGCTATGCAGCCGGAATTTCCTGATGAGGATTTAATGGCAATCTTTAATGAAGAAAGAAGGGCAGAAAGGAGAAAATGGATCATGTTGTTTGATGGAGCGTCCAATATGATGGGCCATGGTATAGGAGTTATACTGATTTCCCCGGAAAGATAGTATATACCTATCACCGCCCGACTAGCTTTTGATTGCCCAAACAACGTGGCGGAGTATGAGGCTTGCATTTTAGGGATTCAAGCCGCGATCGAAGCTAAGTTTAAGCGCCTAGAGGTCTTTGGTGATTCAGCCTTGGTCATCCACCAAGTCAAAGGGGAGTGGGAGACCAGAGATGCAAAGTTGGTGCCCTATCAGGCCCGCCTCCAGGAGTTGCTAGAACAGTTTGAGGAGGTTACCTTCTTGCACATACCCCAAGAAGACAATCAGTTGGCTGATGCCCTAGCCACTTTGTCGTCGATGTTCGAAATCGGATGAGAAGAAGATATGCCTCTCATCCGCATTCAACATCGCTCCAGACCAGCATTCTGTCAAGCGGTAGAGGTTGAACCGGACGGAAAGCCTTGGTATCATGACATCCGGCAATTCCTGAAGAACAAAGAGTACCTTGCCGACGTGTCCGAAAATGACAAGAGGACCCTACGGAAATTGGCCGCAGGTTTCTTCCCCAATGGGGAAATCCTGTACAAAAGGAATCACGATATGGTTCTGCTCAGGTGCGTAGACGCAGCAGAAGCCAACAAAATCCTAAAGGAAGTTCAAGAAAGGTCTTTTGGCACTCACGCCAACGGACACGCAATGGCGAGAAAAATCCTTAGGGCCGAATATTATTGGCTAACTATGGAAGCTGACTGCTACAAACACGTCAAGACCTGCCACAAGTTCCAGGTATATGCGGACAATGTCCATGTGCCGTCAACGTCGTTGAATGTGCTGTCATCTCCTTGGTCGTTCGCTGTGTGGGGGATGGACGTCATCGACCCAATCGAGCCCAAAGTTTCCAATGGACATCGTTTCACACTAGTGGCCATTGACTACTTTACCAAATAAGTTGAAGCCGCTTCATCCTGCACCCTCGGCCTATGTTGTCAGGCCATTGCATCTTTAAATTCCTGCACCCTCGGCCTTGTAAACACCCTATTATGTCTGAGGCCTATTTCAAGTCGACTAGTGGATAAACCTGAACTGCGACCCCCGAGAAATTCAAAATGAATCAAAGTTAAACAATAAACAGAAAAACTAAAATAATATAAATAAAAATAAAAAATAAAAATAGAAATAAAATAATTATAAAAAGAAGTTTTAAAAGAAAATCAGGAAAAATGGATCAAAGTCTTAAATCTATAGTTTTTGAAAATTAATAAAAAAGGTAAAAACATAATATGATAATAAAAAAATATATAGAAAAAAAAGAGAGAAATTAGACAAAATTTTAAAATCCAAAAAAAAAAAAAAAAAAAAAACAGAAAAAACAAAAATCGAGGAAAGAGAAAATAAATAAAATCAAAATCTAAAATCAAAATCAATAATAAAAAAAACAAATTTTATTAGAAAAAAAAATAGAAAATTAAAAAAGTAGAAAATTATATGTCAACACTCAATTATGTCCGAGGCCCCCAATCGTTAAAATTAACCAAAAATTAAGTTAATTAGAAATTTGAAAAGATATAAAACAGAAAGCAAAAAATACAGAAAAGAGAAAGCAAAAAGAAAAAGAATAAAAAAAAGAGAGAAGAGAAAAAAGAAAAAAAGAAAAAAAATAAGAAAAGAAAAAAGAAGAGGAAAGAAAAAAAGGAAAAATTTCTTATGTGGGAAAGAAGTCCCACATTGATAAGAAGGATTCTTCAATCTCCTCCTTCTATATAAGGAGAGATCCTTCACCAAAATGAGGGGGAGCACTTGAGGGAGGGAATATTTTTTCAGAATTTTTGAAGGGAGGACCTAGGAGACTCTCTACCTCTGCCTTCAAACCAGTTCTTCATCACCTTCCAATCAAGGTTAGATCCTACTTTTATTCTGCTCAAGTTTCTTGCTTCTTCTCGGATTTCCGAGTTTATTTTCGTCTCTGGTTTTCGTTTTCATTTTTGATCGGTCAAATGATCTCCGATTTTGATGATTTTTGTTGCGTTCTCTTCGTATTTCTCTCTAGTTTCTGGAATGATATTCTATGTCCAATTTGGATCTGAAATGAAATTTTAATCGCCTGATTACCGAAGCATGTGCATCCTGGTGCACAAGTGAACCTAGCTTATTTGATTTGTGCATAACTTGTTCATTTCTGATTGGATTTATGTCAAACTTGTTTTGTTTGATTCATATGATCCATATCTTGCAATTAATCTGTTTTTATTTTTCAGATCTACCAAAAAATATTTTTTAAAAAATTCTGAAATTTGAATTCAAATTTTGGCGTCAAAATCTTGTGTTCTTGAGCTTGATCTTCATCTCTGTTTTTAATTTTTGTTTTTAGTCAGCCAAATGATCTCCGATTTCTGTGATTTTTGTTTCTTTTTCTTGGTATTTATTTCTAGTTTCTGGAATAATATTATTTGTCCAATTATGATCTGAAATGAAATTTTAATCGCCTGATTACCGAAGCATGTTCATCTTGGTGCACAAATTAACGTAGCCTGCTTGATTTGTGCATAACTTGCTCATTTCTGATTGGATTTGTGTCAAACTTGTTTTGCTTGATTCCTATAATCCATATCTTTCAATTGATTGGTTTTTATTTTTCAGATCTACAAAAAAATATTTTTTAAAAAAATTCTGAGATTTGAATTCAAATTTTGGCGCCAAAATCTTGTGTGTTCTTGGGGTTGATCTTCATCTCTGTTTTTCATTTTCGTTTTTAATTGATCAAATGATCTTTGATTTTGGTGATTTTTGTTCTGTTCTATTTGTATTTCTCTCTAGTTTCTGTAATGATATTATTTATCTAATTTGGATTTGAAATGAAATTTCTATCGCTTGATTACTAAAGCATGTTCGCAATTCTTTTCCTTAATTTCAAATCAAGTCAAGTTTATTTCAAATTAAGCCCAATTCAAGCCCAAAATTCAAATCAAGTTTATTTTATTTTAAATCAAGTCCAATTTTATTTCATTAAATTCAAATCAAGTTCATTTTGTTTTAAATCAAGTCCCATTTTGCATTCCTTAATCTCACGCTAATGGCCCACAAAAACGAACTGTAGCTTTTTTTTGTTAGTTGTTTAGAGGTATAGATTGGGTCCAAGTGCGGCCCGTAGTTGTCTTGGGCCCTGTGCATATGTGGATTGGGGATTGCGTTTCCTTTTTTTTCAAAAATAAAAATCTTGTTTTGCAATTCTTAATCTCACGCGACGAGCTCTAAGCACGAACTGGTAGCTTTTTCTGCTGTTCGTTGTTTAGAGATTCGTATAGGTCCAAGTGCGTTCGTAGTTGTCTTGGGCCTTGTGCATATAGGGGATTAGTTGCCTCTCCTTTTTACAAAATAAAAACCTTGCTCATTTTATTCATCGATTTTCAAAAAATAAAAATCTTGTTTTGCAATTCTTAATCTCACGCGACGAGCTCTAAGCACGAACTGGTAGCTTTTTCTGCTCGTGTTTTTTAGAGATTCGTATAGGTCCAAGTGCAGCCGTAGTTGTCTTGGGCCTTGTGCATATGTGGATTAAGGTTGCCTTTCCTTTTTACAAAAATAAAAACCTTGCTCATTTTATTCATCGAGTTTGAAAATAAAAATCTTGTTTTGCAATTCTTAATTCACGCCTCTATTCTAAGCACGAACCGGTAGCTTTTCTCTGGCCGCTTGTTTAGAGATTCGTATAGGTCCAATCAGCCGAAGTGTCTTGGGCCTTGTGCATATGTGGATTAGGGTTGTCTTCCTTGTTCAAAATAAAAAACTTTGCTCACTTTTATTCTATCGATTTTAAAATAAAGATCTTGCTTTGCGATTTAATCTCACGCGACGAGCTCTAAGTACTTAACCGGTAGCTTTTTCTCGCTCGTTGTTTAGAATGCGATAGGTCCAAGTGCAGCCGTAATGTCTTGGGCCCGTGCATATGTGGATGTGGATTGCCTTTTCTTTTTCAAAATAATCAGCCGTTTTTTTGAATATTACTTTCCAAGTAGCATCAAGGTCAAGCCTTCGAGTGCCTTTCAAACACTCCTTTAGACACTCTTGAAGGTCAAGCTTCAAGTCAAATCAAACCAGAACTACGTAAGCCTTGAGTTTTCCATTGCACCGGGAATACGAGGAATAGGATCAAGTCCTGTCTGTGCTAACCTCCATCAAGCTATTTATTTTCACGTTAATCTAAGGGATCAAACAATTTTCAGTAAATCACACACTCGGTTTAAAGGGTAGTTCTTCGAACAGCGGAGAGTGGGGTGCCTAACACCTTCCCCACTGTAACCTACTCCCGAACTTAGAATCTCATCTTCAAGTTAGGGTTTTTCCGAATCTTTTTCCCTTAAATAAAATTTAGTGGCGACTCTCACACATAACCAATAAAATCCATTTCCAAAATTTTAGCGAGTCCGTCGTCTCGGAGTACGTGCGACGGATGGCGACTCAGGGACCATTAGAGAGTCAAGCCCGATCAATTGAGTGTACATTATATTTGATCTCTTCTTTATTTGTTTGCACATTTTATTGATTGCACGATTCATTTACTTGTTTATTTATCTCGTTGTTTGTTTGTTTATTCTGTACAACCCTAGGATAGATGAATCATAAATTGCAATATATCTATACAATTTCCCCAATTGCAGGTATCCCAATTACTTGTGTGCCCTCATACACATTGCATATGCATTATCATGAGTGAGGCCCTATACCCGGGTCGAGTGCAGCCTAGGACTAGAGGGATCTAGTGGTGTCACTTTGGGGCCTACGTCCCGTTTATTTATCACGAAAATCCCAGCTAGAAAAGCGCCCTATTTGTAATGCCCTACAACTGGTAGCTTTCGTAGGCAAGTATTGCAGCCCTGAACTTGGCTCTAGTGACCTCAACACCCCAGGATTACAAACCACCTTTGAGAGGTTCATAAAAGGCCATAGATCCCTAGGGTAACCCACATAAGAAGCAAAGAGGGCACACACCCCTTCATAATATGGTTCATATACGCACGACAATTATCATCCAAAATGGAAGTCAAGATTGGGAAATACAGAAATCAGGAAAGAAAAGTCAAACAAAAAGAAAAAGAAATATCAAAACAAAAAAAAAACAAGGAAAATCAAGGAAAACTAGAAATTCCTAGGAAAAAATTAGAAAATAATTTCTAAAAATACTAAAAATATCAAAAGTTCAAAAGGAGAGAAGGAAAATTTGAAAACCTAAAGAATGCTTTTTGGAAATTTTAACAAACCCTTTTCAAACACCATCAAAGGTTTTCTAGCAAAATAAAAAAAAAACACCAAAAACTCATAAAAACACAAAATCTAAAAAATAAATAAAACAACTCTCATTTATTTTCAAATAGTCAAACTTCAAATCTCTTAAAATTATTTGCACATAGCATTGATTCATTCATTCATTCATAGATCTAAAAAAATAGATTTCAAAAATCATTCTACACATTCATACTCATTTTGCATCAACATCTCTATCATTCACGTTTCGTTGCATTCAAATTATTTCACAAAATTAATTTTTAACTTTTAAAAATTGGAGAAACATGCCTTCCTCGACATCCTTATAGAACTCGAGCATAATCAAGAATCATGGATGAGCAGGGGAGAGCACGGGAATGAGGAGCTAAGAAATGAGGTAAAATAATCTGAAGGAACGGATGGCCAAGCTAATGGAGGCCATCCAGCCTAAACAAAGGAGGCAAAGGGAATCCCTACCGAGGAGAATCAACCGACCCAACACATCCTCTCCCGCTTCACTCCACCATTAACCGTACCTCCGCAAACCGAAGGAATTCATTATAGGTTCCTCATGGGCATGCACCTTCACAACCAAACACAAGCCCAAACACAATCCAAACACATAACCTACCTCAAACCAAGAAGTCGTGGGAGAACGTGATCCTATGTTCACCCAAGGGCTCGCCCTCGTATACAGGGCCTCATCTTCTCATCCATACCACATGCCCGAGGAATACCCAAGCCATCCTTCAACTGAGGATATAGAAAAATGGAAAGGTCTAGAGGACAGGATCCGGGCAATGGAGGGAGATGCTTATGAAGCCAAAGATGCATCTGATTTGTGCTTAGTACCAGATGTGGTCATCCCTCCCAAATTCAAGGTCCCTGAATTTGAGAAATACCAAGGAACCATGTCAAAGAAACATTTGACTATGTCTTTAGTAGAAAGATGTCGCATGTACTTACGATGAGAAGCTGCTTACCCATTTCTTTCAAGATAGCTTAACAGGCGGCTCAACCTCGGTACACACTCACTAGAGCTGACACATCCGTTCATGGAGGGAGTTTCGAGGCTTTCCTCAAACAATATCAGTACAATGCCGAGATGGCTCCCAATCGAACCCAACTCCAGAATATGGCCAAGAAGGGGGATGAGACCTTCAAGCAGTATGCTCAAAGATGGAGGGAGCTAGGTGCTCAAGTGCAACCTCCACTATCTGAAAAAAGAAATGGCACGGCCGAGACACACTCCAAGATCCTTTCTATGACAAGATGATTGGCGAGCAGGACTTAGTTTCTCTCGATGTCATCATCATTGAGAAAAGGATCGAGGGTGGCATGCGTCGAGGAAAAATCACGCACAACGCCACAAGGACAGTTGACGCCTCTCTACAAAAAAAAAAAAAAGAGGATGTGAAGCTTACAATGGCGCTCCGGTCAAGGACAAAGATACACCTCTCCGACGGCACTTTATGGACCGATCGAAGCGGTTTCCAACCACCCCTATATACCCTACACACCATATTCTTACATTGCAGCTACATACCAAACACCATACCACTCCTACTTACAATTACCCACACAAGTCCCACCAACACCATACACAATCTGGTCAACACAAGTCATGAGCTCAAATTCTAAAAAGTAAAAAAGGAAAAAGAACCGTCCCACCCGGCCACTATCCCAATGACCTATACCGAGTCTGCTACCTCAGCTAATCCAAAGTTTTGGTGGTTCCATACCCTGCTGAAACCTCAAGAACCACCATATCCAAAATGGTACGATGCAACGCCATATGTGATTACCATGGGTATATTGGTCATTCAACAAAAATCCAGTCCTGAAACATAAGGTGCAAAGCCTAATTGATGCTAAACGGCTAGATTGGGAAGATCGCTCTAATCCAAATCCGAATCATGAGAGTTCATCTCGCTGGTTAAGAAATGGGAGCAACATAATGAGCCACCTTGTACAAGTCAAGCTATCGAGGAAGAACATCCAAAATTTGTCATGTTTTCAAAATTAATCTTTGTAAATAAATCTCAATGAATAAAACAAAATTTACATTTTTCATGTTTTTGGAGCACGTGCTTTACATCATTGGCTTTACTTTTAAAAAATTTTTTGCCATCCCTTTATCCATTCAGCCCGCTTCTTATTCCTATATCCAAACAATAAATACCGATTGGTGATAATGCTAGTGCTGTAATAAACAATCTTGAACGTCTAGTTAATCAAACTTAAAGAGAAAACCCAATGAGGAAGTAGAATAAACAACCAGGGATTCTAGATCACCATTCAAAATTAAAATATCCCGCCGAACCAAGTTTAAATCCAGGCAAAATTAGGGATGGAAGAAAGATCCGCCGAATTGGAAGCCTTAAATGATCCGGCAAGATCAATATTCAACTACACAAAATTCAAGAAAAAGGAGAAGACCCGGATTAAGTAAAAATAATCAAGGAAAAATCAAGGTCGAAACATAAAATTCAAGAAGAAGAGAAGCCCGCTGATTAAAGCCAAAATAATCCAGGCAAAAGTAGGGTTAAAGTTCAAAATAATGAATCGACAAAGTCATGATCGAAAGGTCTTACCGGTTTCCAACAACAATTCAGGCAAAAATCAGGATCATATAAGAGCGCTGAGTCGACAATCATTAAAGAAGACCTAGGCAAAAGTTATGGCACAATCAAACCCTTACCTAGGCAAAAAGTTAGGCTAATCAAATAGAAGGCCCGCTAGTCGACAATCTTCAAAAAGACCTAGGCAAAAAGTTAGGCACGATCAAACAAATGCCGCTAGCGTGTTATAATCCTCAAGAATGACGACCTAGGCAAAGTTAGGGCACAACCAAGCAAAAGGCCCACTAGGTCGAAACCTGGGCGACCTAGGCAAAAGTTAGCGCAATCAAATAGAATACCCGCTAGGTCGACAATCTTCAAAAAAGACCTAGGCAAAAGTTAGGCACGATCAAACAAATGCCCGCTAGGTCAAGCAATCCTCAAGAATGACCTAGGCAAAAGTTAGGGCACAACCAAGCAAAAGGCCCACTAGAGTCGAAAACCCGTAAGGGAGACCTAGGCAAAAGTTAGGCGCAATCAAGCGAAGGCCCGCTTAGGTCGCAGCAATCTTCAAAAAAAGACCTAGGCAAAAGTTAGGGCACGATCAAACAAATGCCCGCTTAGGAAGTCGGCAATCCTCAAGAATGACCTAGGCAAAATTAAGGCGCAATCGCGTAAGGCCCGCTAGGTCGACAATCTTCAAAAGAGACTTAGGCAAAAGTTAGGCATAATCAAACAAAAAGCCCGCTAGGTCGAAAACTCGTAAGGGCGACCTAGGCAAAAGTTAGCGAAACGAAAGACTGTTTGGGTTGAAAACTCAAAAGAACAACCTAGGAAAAAATTAAGGTCAATCTAGGAATCTCAAGACAACATGACATTTCTGCACCTCATATCTCCCTAGAACTGGGGCAAAATTTTGCCGTTTCTCAAGTTTGTTTAATTTGACAATCAAGATTATGAAAAGCATGACTGGCATTTTTCATCAAAAGGTGCCATTTGGGCAATCAAACCCACACCTTTCGTCTTTTCTTGCCAAACAAAACACCACTTGTTTCTTTCCATCCAAAATCACTTTGCACACCTCAAAAATGCATGTGCCACAGAGAAATGTGAAAAATATAAAAAATAAAAATAAAAAGATTAATTTTGAAAAGTCATGCCAAATCGGATGAATCCTCAACCATCGTGACATGACATGATTGTTCCCGAAGGATCATCCTCCTGTCAGACATAACGCCGCTAAGACAAAAGGAGTGTGTCTTCCTCAAATAATAACCGTTGTTGGGTCTCCAAGATCTTGACCAAGAAAACTAAAATTGAGTCAATCCCGGCCGTCCTGATTTTTGGTTCCCTTCACACCCACTATGAGGTTGTCGAGAAAGGACATGTTAAAAAAAATAAATAAATAAAAAATCAAGAGAAACAAAAGGTTTTAACACCATCTCATGGTTTGCATTCATCCCATAGCATCCATTTCATCAAATAATTATTTCAAGCATAAAAAAAACATTCAATAAGATTAAAACATCACATTCTTTCTATTCAAACACCATAAGCATCGCATTTTTTTCATTCATTCAAACATCGAAATAAGTGTCTTGTCATTCAAGCATCTCATAATTCGTTTTTTAAAGCTAATTAAGACCTGGGTAAAATTGCCCGAGTCAATCATAATTAAAAAGGACTCAAGTTCAAATTGGGGAAAACTCTCGCCCATAAAAATTCAATTTGAGGTCATCCTCAAATTCTGAGTCAAGCTCAAACTGGGGCAAACGCTTGCCCACAAAAAATTCAATTTGAGGTCATCCTCAAAATTCTGAGTCAAGCTCAAACTGGGGCAAACACTTGCCCACACAAAAATTCAATTTGAGGTCACCCTCAAATTCTGAGTCAAGCTCAAACTGGAGCAAATGCTCGCCCACAAAAATTCAATTTGAGGTCACCCTCAAATTCTGAGTCAAGCTCAAACAGGGGAAAACGTTTGCCCATAAAAATTCAATTTGAGGTCACCCTCAAATTCTGAGTCATGCTCAAACTGGAGCAAATACTCGCCCACAAAAATTCATTTTGAGGTCACCTTCAAATTTTGAATCAAGCTCAAATTGGAGAAAATGTTTGCCCAAGAAAGATTTAAATTCAAAATATCAAAATCAAAACAAGGGCAAATGGTTTCCCAAAATCCCCTCAAGTTAAGGCATCCCTCGACTGCCAAAAGATCTTCCAAACTGGGGCAAACACTTGCCCAAAGTTCCTTCTAATCAAGATAGCCCTCAATTGTGAAGAATTTTCTAAACTGGGGAAAAATGGTTTCCCAAGTTTCTTCAAGAGAATAATTATCAAGTGCTTAAAAACCTTCAAGTTCAAGGTAGAATAAGCAATTTATTTAAATTCAAGAAAAACAAATTTCAAAATAGCTTGTCCAAGGAAGCTGACGACGAAGTCCATGTTCCGCCCTCACAGGACACGTTGCACCCCTGCCTTGACAGGACCTGTACATTTTACCTGTCTTAACAGGTTTTCACCTTTGCCTGTCTAGCAGGCTTGCATTTCTCCTGTCAACAATATGAGTCCATCTACATTTATTCTGTCTTAACAGGATAGTTTTCGTCATTTACTTTTCCTGCCTTCACAAGACTTGCTTTTTTCCTGTCTTCACAGGTCCTTTTCATTTCGCTTTGCTTGTCTTAACAGGCGTTTTGCCTCCATCATGTCAATAACAGGACTTTTACATTTTTGCCTGTCTTAACAGGTCATTTTCACTTTCCTTTGCCTCTGTCCAGCAAAGCTTGCATCTTTCCCCGTCATCAACAACACTTTTTTCGCATTCCAATTGCCTTTTTAACAGGTCATTTTTCATTTATCTTGTCAAGCAGGATTTCTGTTTAAATTTCCGCATACATCCTGTCAAGCAGGATTTCATTTGCATTTATCATGTCAAGCAAGATTTCATGTTTAAATTTATGCATACATCCTGTCAAGCAGGATTTCGTTTGCATTTATCCTGTCAAGCAGGATTTCATGTTTAAATTTCCGCATACATCCTGTCAAGCAGGATTTCGTTTGCATTTATCCTGTCAAGCAGGATTTCATGTTTAAATTTTTGCATGCATCTTTTCAAGTAGGATTTCATATGCATTTATCCTGTCAAGTAGGATTTCATGTGTAAATTTCTGCACATATCCTGTCAAGCAGGATTTCATTTGCATTCATCCTGTCCAACAGAATTTCATGTCTAAATTTTTGCATTCATCCTCTCAAGCAAGATCCCATTTGCATGTTCTTGTCAAACAGGACTTCAAGCATGTTTAATTTTCTGTCCACCTGTCAAGCAGGTTTTCATTTATCCTGGCAACAACAGGATTTCATCATTTGCATCCCTCCCGGCAACAGCGGGATCTCATTTGCATTCTCCTGTCAACAACAGGACTTCAAGCACGTTTAATTTTCTGTCCACCTGTCAAACAGGTTTGCATTTATCCTGGCAACAGCAGGATTTCATTTGCATCTTCCCGTCAACAACGGGATTTTCATCAAGTTTACATTTCTGCATTCTTGGCCTATGTTGTCAGGCCTCCTCAAGTTTACTTTTCTGCACCTTGGCCTATGTTGTCAGGCCTCCTCAAGTTTACTTTTCTGCACCTTGGCCTATGTTGTCAGGCCTCATCAAGTTTATTTCTTTTTCTCAGACACGGCCTATGTTTTCGGGCCTCCTCAAGTTTACTTTTCTCGCACTCCTCGCCCTATGTTGTCGCCTCCTCAAGTTTACTTTTCCACACCTTGGCCTATGTTGTCGTGCCTCATCAAGTTTACTTTTCTGCACCTTGCCTATGTTGTCGTGCCTCATCAAGTTTACTTTTCTCGCACCTTGGCCTATGTTGTCGCCTCATCAAGTTTATTTTTCCCGCACCTCGGCCTATGTTGTCGCCTCAAGTTTACTTTTCCGCACCTCGGCCTATGTTGTCGAGGCCTCCTCAAGTTTACTTTTTCAGCCTTGGCCTATGTTGTCGAGCCTCATCAAGTTTACTTTTCCGCACCTTGCCTATGTTGTCGAGGCCTCCTCAGGTTTACTTTTTTTCGCTTCGGGGCCTACGATGTCGCCTCACCAAGTTCATTTTTCCATAGTCGGGCCTTTGATGTCGAGCCTCCAACTTAGATAGATACCTCTCGGCCTATGCCGGGCCACCTTGTACATATCTTACATTTTAGTTCTTGCATGCTTTTTCTTAAATGTACTCGCTTTCACTCTACCGCGTCGTAACGGGCCCTTTTCTTCTACTTTGCCTGTTTTAACGGCACCATTTTCATTTCATTTTGCTTGTCCTAACAAGCCATCCCATTGAATTCCACGTCTACCCTAACAAGCATTCATTCATTCCACTTAGCCTAGTCGTGCTATACAACTAAGCCTGATATTTAAACCCTATCGGTATATAAAGTCGGTAAGGTCATTCAATCGCCCTTCTTCTTCGTGCATCCATCGGGTTCAATTTCAAGTTCAAGGCTCCTCCTCGGTCGAACTTCAAGGCCGTCCGGACAAAATGTGTTCACATCTTTACTCATTTCCTACTATGATAAATCAGAGAATCATTTCTCACATTATCTGGTAGGAAAATGAGTAAAGAGGGGCAAACTATAAACACTCAATTATGTCCGAGACCCCCAATCGTTAAAATTAACCAAAAATTAAGTTAATTAGAAATTTGAAAAGATATAAAACAGAAAGCAAAAAATACAGAAAAGAGAAAGCAAAAAAGAAAAGAATAAAAAAAACGAGAGAAGAGGAAAAAGAAAAAGAGAAAAAATAAGAAAAGAAAAAAGAAGAGGAAAGAAAAAAGGAAAAATTCTCTTATGTGGGAAAGAAGTCCCACATTGGATAAGAAGGGATTTTTTTCAATCTCTCCTCCTTCTATATAAGGAGAGATCCTTCACCAAACGGAGGGGGAGCACTTGAGGGAGGGAATATTTTTTCAGAATTTTTGAAGGGAGAGACCTTAGGAGACTCTCTACCTCTGCCTTCAAACCAGTTCTTCATCACCTTCCAATCAAGGTTAGATCCTACTTTTATTCTCGCTTTCAAGTTTCTTGCTTCTTTCTCGTGATTTCTCGAGTTTATTTTCGTCTCTGGTTTTCGTTTTCATTTTTGATCGGTCAAATGATCTCCGATTTTGATGATTTTTGTTGCGTTCTCTTCGAATTTCTCTCTAGTTTCTGGAATGATATTGTATGTCCAATTTGGATCTGAAATAAAATTTTAATCGCCTGATTACCGAAGCATGTTCATCCTGGTGCACAAGTGAACCTAGCTTATTTGATTTGTGCATAACTTGTTCATTTCTGATTGGATTTATGTCAAACTTGTTTTGTTTGATTCATATGATCCATATCTTGCAATTAATCGGTTTTTTATTTTCAGATCTACCAAAAAATATTTTTTAAAAAAATTCTGAGATTTGAATTCAAATTTTGGCGCCAAAATCTTGTGTGTTCTTGGGGTTGATCTTCATCTCTGTTTTTCATTTTCGTTTTTAATTGATCAAATGATCTTTGATTTTATTTATCTAATTTGGATTTGAAATGAAATTTCTATCGCTTGATTACTAAAGCATGTTCGCAATTCTTTTCCTTAATTTCAAATCAAGTCAAGTTTATTTCAAATTAAGCCCAATTCAAGCCCAAAATTCAAATCAAGTTTATTTTATTTTAAATCAAGTCCAATTTTATTTCATTAAATTCAAATCAAGTTCATTTTGTTTTAAATCAAGTCCCATTTTGCATTCCTTAATCTCACGCAATGGGCCCTAAAAACGAACTGGTAGCTTTTTCTGTTGTTCGTTGTTTAGAGGTCCAGGATGGGTCCAAGTGCGATTAGCTTGTCTTGGGCCCCAGTGCATATGTGGATTGGGGATTGCGTTTCCTTTTTTTCAAAAATAAAAATCTTGTTTTGCAATTCTTAATCTCACGCTATTTGTAGCTCTAAGCACGAACTGGTAGCTTTTTCTGCTGTTCGTTGTTTAGAGATTCGTATAGGTCCAAGTGCAGCCGTAGTTGTCTTGGGCCTTGTGCATATGTGGATTAGGGTTGCCTCTCCTTTTACAAAATAAAAACCTTGCTCATTTTATTCATCGATTTTCAAAAAAATAAAAATCTTGTTTTGCAATTCTTAATCTCACGCGACGAGCTCTAAGAACGAATCAGTAGCTTTTCTCATTCGTTGTTTAGAGATTCGTATAGGTCCAAGTGCAGCCGTAGTTGTCTTGGGCCTTGTGCATATGTGGATTAAGGTTGCCTTTCCTTTTTACAAAAATAAAAACCTTGCTCATTTTATTCATCGAGTTTGAAAATAAAAATCTTATTTTGCAATTCTTAATCTCACTTATTTGAACTCTATCCGAACCGGTAGCTTTTTCATTCGTTGTTTAGAGATTCGTATAGGTCCAAGTGCAGCCGTAGTTGTCTTGGGCCTTGTGCATATGTGGATTAGGGTTGTCTTTCCTTGTTCAAAATAAAAACCTTGCTCACTTTATTCATCGATTTTCAAAATAAAGATCTTGCTTTGCGATTCTTAATCTCACGCGACGAGCTCTAAGCACGACTGGTAGCTTTTTCTGCTCGTTGTTTAGAAATTCGTATAGGTCCAAGTGCAGCCGTAGCTGTCTTGGGCCCTGTGCATATGTGGATAGGGATTGCCTTTCTCTTTCAAAATAATCAAGCCGTTTTCGAATATTACTTTCCAAGTAGCATCGAAGGTCAAGCCTTCGAGTGCCTTTCAAACACTCCTTTAGACACTCTTGAAGGTCAAGCCTTCAAGTCAAATCAAACCAGAACTACGTAAGCCTTGAGTTTTCCATTGCACCGGGGAATACGTAGGAGCAGGATCAAGTCCTGTCAGGCTAACCTCCATCAAGCTATTTATTTTCACGTTAACTAAGGGATCAAACAATTTTCAGAAATCACACACTCGGTTTAAGGGTACCGTTCTTCGGAACGGGCGAGTGGGGTGCCTAACACCTTCCCCACTCGTAACCGACTCCCGAACTTAGAATCTCATCTTCAAGTTAGGGTTTTTCCGAATCTTTTTCCCTTAAATAAAAATTTGGTGGCGACTCCACACATAACCAATAAAATCCATTTCCAAAATTTTAGCGAGTCCGTCGTCTCGTCGGAATTACGGTTGCGACAATATAAATAGGAAATGAAAAGATAAAATTAAAAATGTTTAAAACCTGAAAAATAGAGAGAGAGAGAGAGAGAGAGAGAGAGATATCAGAGGGGTTTTTTCTCCTCTTCGAAGCTCGTTTTCTGAGAAAAAAAGAAGAGGAAGGAAGATCGAAATTGAGAGAAATCGAAGGAGGAAGAGGCGATCCTTTGAAACACACACAGTGAAGGAAGAGGAAGAGACTTCGGGTTCGCGAGAATAGCTTCGGCGCGATTCCGGTTGGCTACACCATTGATAGAGAAGAAGGAGAATTGAAGCTTGCAAGGAGTGTTTGAGGGCGAGGTTCACAAGCGTTCTTCTACCAGGTCGGCCTCTCAAATTTCTACCTCAAATCTTGCATTGATCTGTAGAATTCTTTTACAAATCGGAGGTTAGGGGTAGATAGCGTTACTGTACATGGATCTTTCCTCTGTTTTTTGATTAAAACCAAGATTTGCTCTTAAATAAAACTATAATTTGCATGGGAGGAATTCGACGTAGTATAGGTAGAAAGTGTGACAAATTCTGGTAAACAGAACCTTGATTAAAATATCCCAAGAAACTTATTCAATGCGAGATGAGTTTGAGGTCAAGAGGCTCTAAAATATCGAAGAATTTTAAGAAAAAAGATGATTGTTTGCATGCAATTTGGTCTGTTGTTAAGGCCCGTATAGATCACAACCGGATTTGGAAATATGACAAGAGAGTGGAGATTCTTTTTTACGCATATGTTGGTCACGATTCATTGTTTATGGAAAATGTTAAATAAAGTCGTATGCGCCCAGCATAGGATCGGGTGGAATGTGCAAAAGTTTCAACTATCTAACTCAATAGACATAGAACCCATTACAGGTATAGAAGTTGCGCCTTGTTGTTAGGCATTAGGGAGAAGATCCAACCTTTATATTATCATCACCTCATCAAGAATTTAGGCTCCAACCTCACCATAGTAACAGGTTGAAGTCCATTAGCAAATTTGAGTAAGGCAAAGCCAAATGGTCTTAGCACATGGGCTTGTGATAAGGTAGGATAGGATGCATTTGCAATTGATAAGTTGTAATAATCTTGTTCAAAGGAAACAAGCAGGATAGAGACTTAAAGGGGGCGTTTCTCAGCTTCACCCCGATCTGGTTGAAAGTTGAGTGAGTGAATAAACCAAGACGTAGAGGTATAATGGGGATGTAAGGGGCAGTGAGATTAGGTGCATTCCAAGAGTTGTACGCGGTACAAAGAGACTCAGTTGAGCAAAGACAAGTGGTCATGTGCTTGACATCATGCAAAACAGGGGAGGTAGAGCATGGACAAGGCCTATCCAGCATAGGGAGACCTCTCTGTACGACGAGCACTAGGCTAGGAACCGAGGCGCTAGTTACTCCTATCCGATGAGCCATGAAGACTAAGCCTAGGCTTCCAATCATTAGTAATAGCCCCACACGAGCCATGCAGCTCCCCTGATCTTAGAATAAACGCTGAGGTGTGTTTCTCTCCAATGGAGGGAACAAATGCAATCTTCCAAATGGCCATATATGCGGGATGTCATGCTCCCGAGCTTTGGTTCGTATGTGTCCATGATGCTCGGCCTCAAGATCATATGGGCATGGATTCACATGTAGGCCAAATCAAGAAGGATTAAGTGAGTAAATATGCAACATTGGCTACCTCATAACTTCGTACAAAATGCAGCACATACAAGGGTAGTAAAAGAAAGCTTGATACGGGGAAGAAGACTGTTTCTTGATCTTCAAGAAGAGTAAGGATGGTTTCTTAGTTAATTCTGCCTACTTAATCAAACTCACAAGCATCATACAGTAAGACGTACCTATGATCTACATGATACCCCTGGGTCAGAATTCGATTCCCAGCCCACACCTTGGTCACTGACCTTTTAATAATAGAAAAACTACCAAAGACCCAAACATAAAGTTGGCTCAGTGGCATTGCCTGATGCTCTTAACATTCAGGTCCCGGATTCGAACCCTTAGGGAGCCAGATTTCCTTTTCAAAACGTCCAAGTCGAGTAAGCCGAGCCCAGTAAATCAACCCACGAGCCATGTAAGCCGCCATGGAGGAGCCGTCCACACCTTCAGACTACCCAGATTATCCCCCCGCATTCTCTATAATACCTGCCTTGTCCTCGTCTGTCCCAAATTACCGTCATAACCCTGGCCATTCCAGTTAATACCCACACTGTCCCTTTTAAATTCCAGAATTCCCAACATGTCCCTCCATCTGCAAATACGTTTCTGCCCCTGGCCAATTTCCCAAATACCCAACTAGTCCCCTGCCTAAATTCATAAGAATTCTAAAAAATAAAAATTTCCAGAATTAAAAATATTAATAAAAAATTCCAGTTTTAATAAAAACAGAAAACCACATAAGAATTAAAAAATCAAAAAATTCATAAAAATTAATTAAGAAATCCAAAAATTCATAAAAATTCATAAAATTTCCAGATAATACATAAAAATTAATAAAAAAATTCCAGATTTAATAAAAACAGAAAACTACATAAGAATAAGTAAAAATTCCAGAAATTACATAAAAATTAAAAAAAATCCAAAAAATGCATAAAAATTTCATAAAAATCCTATAATTTCTAAAAATTACATTAAACCCCCAATTGCCTCAAAATCTAGTTTTCTTTTATCCAATTACCTACATCAATTGCGAAGTATTTCTTTTTCGAAAATTTAAAAAATCTTTTTAAGTATTTTAGGATTTTCAAGTCTCACACAATGGGCTCTAAATGGGGAACTGACGGTTTACCTGCTGTTCAACATTTAGTAGTTCGTATGGGTCCCCGTGCTGCCTTAGCCGCCTCAGGCCTTGTGCATGAGTGGACTTGAGGTCCTCTTCAAAACCTTAAAAATTCTTTTTCTAATATTTTGGGATTCTAGGTCTCACGCAATGGGCTCTAAATGGGGAACTGGCGGTTCACCCGCTGTTCAACATTTAGTAGTTCATATAGGTCCCCGTGCTGCCTTAGCTGCCTCGGGCCTTGTGCATGAGTGGGCCAAAGATCCCTCCCAAAAATAAAATCCTTTTAAGTAATAACATTTTCAAACATTCTTTTAAAACGCCCTTCGAAGGTCAAACCTTCACAAACCAGAACTACGTAAGCCTTGAGTTTCCCATTGCACCGGGGAATACGTAGGAGCAGGATCAAGTCCTGTCAGGCTAACCTCCATCAACCTATTTATTTTCAAATTCATTAAGGGATCAAACTATTTTCAAATAATCACACTCAGTTTGAGGGTACTGTTCCTCGGAACAGGCGAGTGGGGTGCCTAACATCTTCCCTACTCGTAACCGACTCCCGAACTTCGAATCTCGTCCTCGAGTCAGGGTTTTTTCTGAATCTTTTCCCTTAAATAAAAATTTGGTGGTGACTCCACATTAATCCAAATAAAATTCATTTTTTAAATTTAGCGAGTTCGTCGTCTCGTTGGAATTACGGTTGCGACAGATGGCGACTCCACTAGGGACACTTAGAGAGTCAAACCCATTTATTTGAGTGTGTTTTATATTTGATCCCTTTCCTATTTATGTACATGATTTAATCATCGCATGTTATTTATTTGTTGATTTATTCTTGTTTTATTGTTTACTGTTTCTACACCCTAGGATAGATAAACAATAAATTGCTATATATCTGAACAAGTTCCCCAATTGCAGGTATCCCAAAATAAAGTTCCCTTCATGCATCGCATACGTTTTATTATGAGTGGGGCCCTATACCCGGGTCTGAGTGCTACCCAGGATTAGAGGGATCTAGTGGTGTCATGCTGGGGCTTACGTCCTGTATGGCTATCATGAAAATCCCAGCTAGAGTGCATCCTATTCATAATGCCCTGCAACTAGTGGCTACTTCTACTGTTGTGGCAAGCATTATGGACTGGAACTTGGCTCTAGTGACCTTTATACCCTAGGATTACAACCTACCTTGGAAAGGCTCATGCATTAAAAGCCTTAGATCCATAGGATAGGTCACCTCTCTAGGACACAAGGAGAGCACGCCCTATTTACACGACATCAGTTCTATAAGACTTTATTTACCTACGATTGTAGAATTCTAAAAAAGAAAAGAAAGAAAAAGTGGACAAATAAAAAGAGAGAGAGAGAGAGAGGAGAAAAAAGAAAAGAAAGAAAAAGTGGACAAATAAAGAGAGAGAGAGAGAGAGAGAGAGAAGAGAGAAGAAAAGAAAGATGAGAGAAAAATATTTTTGAAAAAAAAAAGAAAAAGAAAATCAAAATGAGGAAAAAAGAGAGAGAAAGAGCAGACAAAAGAAAGGTGAGAGAAGAAAAAGAAAAATAACCAAAAGAAAGAGGGAGGGAGGATAGTAAGAGTAACCATATTTATTGTCTTCATGCATATACCATGCATTAATATCATTCATTTAGAGTCTAACATATTTGTTTTTATCTTTTTTTCTTTCGAGGGACCAGATTCTCAGTGACTATCGTAAAAGAGGGTGAAATGGAAATTAATATGGAATCTGAACAGTTGAAGAAGAAGAGACGCATTGGCGTTAAAGTAGCAGACTTGGCCAGTTTAGAGGTGTTTGCAAACAAATTATCAAGTATCCAGCAAATGGCCTTCACCAAAAGGTATGGCAACATACTAAGGCTTTTAAAAGTCCAAGTATAAGAAGGAGCTCTCACTACCATGGTGCAATATTATGATCCGCCTCTCCGATGCTTCACATTCTCGGACTTCCAGTTGGCCCCCACTCTAGAGGAGTTCGAGCAGATTTTGGATCTGCCATTGGAGGGAACTAGGTCGTATCAATACCTAGAACATCATTCCTCTTTCCGGGCTGCCGCACAGGCTTTGGGGTTGCAGACTGGGGAACGTTTAGCAGGTTATCAGACAAAGGGCCATGTCAAAGGGTTCACTAGAGAATTTCTGGAGAAGTATATGCAACACTTGGCCGACAACAACCAGTGGGCCATATACATGGATGTGTTAGCCTTTACCATCTGTGGGCTAGTACTTTTCCGTTATATAGACGACTTCGTCGATCTGAACGCAGTCGATATTTTCTTAGCCAAGAGAGATAGAGCAGAAAATCCCGTGACGGCCTTGTTGGCAGATGTTTATTGCACGCTGAACTTCTGTCATGAGAAAAAGAGAACAAGATTGATCTGCTGCCTACCTGTGTTGTTCGTATGGATCACCGCTCATATTTTCAGAAGAGACACGAAGACACCACATCCCATAGCAGACTTCTTGAACTACCAGCTGAAACAGATGAGCAACCTCGAATGGTCTTCTCATTTCGCCAGCTTGACCGAAGACCAGGTTAGATGGAAACCTTCGTGGCAACAGAGAACAAAGGTCATCTACCACTGCAAGGGGTTCCCGAATGTACCCCTAATTAGAGCTAGAGGTTGTATTCGTTATAACCTGATACTGGGGTAGAGACAGCTGGCTTACCCTATTAATGCACCCCCATCTAATGAATTGCTGACTCCTTTCTACTTGAAGTATGAAGGAGACTTTGCCGAGAGCCTCCGTAAGGTTCGAGAGGCATGGGAGGGGGTCACCCGTAAAGGGAAAGAGCTGGGAGTACGAAGTTGCGCTGCTAAGGAAGAATACAAGCAGTGGGTTAGAGACAGGGTACAACACATCAAACTGCCGTTCAAACCACCTGCTCCTTTGTCCGAGGGTCAAGCGGCATCCGCGGTGTTTGAAGATGAGATTGTCAAAAACCTGAAAGAGAAGCTAGAGGCTATGACCAAAAGAAACGCTCAGCTAGAGGAGGAACTGCTGAAAGAACGACAAAATAGCGCTGCATGGCGAAGAGAAGACGAAGTGAACAAAGCTCTCTTAGCATTTATCAGAGATCAGCAGAAAGGGGAATGAGAGCGCGCTTCTCGGGTGCACATGAATTTGCAGGCGGCCAACAAAGAGCTCGGCATGAGAGCACAAGAAAGGGACGACGCACTCTAAGAGAATCGCCAGCTGAGGAGTGCCTTGGAACAAATAAGGGCCAAAGTCCGCACTACCCGAGAAGAGAAAAACCAAATCCTAGCTGCGAAGAGGAGAGTCCAAGCAGAGGCGGACAGTGTGATAGAGGAGAGGAATGAATTGCTGCAAAGGATAGAGAACATGAAACAGCAAATCGAAGGCCTACTCATAGCCTAGCAGGATGAGGTGAATGAGGAAAAATGGAAGGTCCTCGAGATCATAAGGATGCAGCAAAAGGGCATAAAGGACATACAAAAAGAAAGCGGATGGTATAAAGATACGGCTGAACACTGGATCAAATGCTTTGAAAGATTGGCCTGCCTAGCAAATACGGCCATAGAAGAGATACCGCAATCACTCAAGAAGGCGGAAGCGTCTCTGCATCCACTCCACACCCCGCCTGAAGTAGAAATTTTCATTCAAACTTGTAAAGACCTAGTCTTAAGGATGAAAAAATATATTGTACTGGCCAAGCAAGAAGAAAGAAATGTAAAATAGATATCATCTATTTTGAATAAAACGGGCTCTTCTCTGCAATTCCACATTAATTTCCATTTCACGCTCAAAGCACGAAAGATGCACACGATCAGCACTCAGTCGAATTCTGGTCCCTTCGTATCCACCGCATAGTCAAACTCTTTTTATTTATCATTAATTAATTAATGAATTTAACTTTTTAAAACAGGTAACAAAATAGCGGACTCACGACTCCCCCGGCATTCATATAGCACCAGATCGAGAACCAGAATCATGAGTGAGCTGGAAACACAGAATGAGGAGCTCTGCAGTGAGGTCGCTGAGTTAAAAGACCAAGTGGCTAAGCTCATGAAGTTACTTGAGAAAAGCACAGAGGGACCCGCAGGCACTGAGGCACCTGGGGCAGCCACTACATTTATGCCTCTTCAGACTGTCACCGAACAAGAGTGGCCGTATGGACTACCACCTGGCTATGAACCTCCTCATGGGTTAGGTTCTCAAGGGATCTTGGCTGGCGAAAACCATAATGCACTACCACTCCACATAAACCTTACTTCCCATCAGCCTCATCCAAACCTTCTTGCTGGACCCCCACACCCGAATCCTAACATTTACAACCCTCATATCAATCCGCCAACTTACATGCCTCCCGCTAATGCAACTGGCTATCCACCACACTCGCACCCAGCCTACACGAACCTTCCTCCCTACCCTTACAATACAAACACTTCCTCTGCTTTTCCCACACATACAAACCCACCTTTCCCTCCTCACATTAATCCACTAGCCACATATTTATACAATGTCCACCCCGACTATACCCACATGAACACGACTGTCACAGAAGACCCTACATATTCTATCCCAGTTGCTGTTCATCCAGCAAACCCCCATCAACTACATTCCTGCGGTCATGCTACAAGACCAGGGGGACCTTATGCTTTACCCCATCATGTCAGCCAGCCCTTAAAAGAGCCATGGCCAAAGATGGCTCACCAAGAAGCCCTTCTTGGAGGGAGATGGTTGCATCTAGAAGAGAGGGTCGAGCTATCCGAGGGAAGCGGACATGGAATAGTCGAGGCTTCTGAACTCTGCCTCGTACCGGACGTCGTCATACCTCTGAAGTTCAAGACTCCGGAATTTGAGAAATACCAAGGGGTTGGCTGTCCGAGAAGCCATCTAACGATGTATTGCAGAAAAATGGCCTCTCACTCGCACAACGACAAGCTGCTTATTCACTTGTTTCAAGAGGCTTGACAAAGGGTGACCAGCTGTCACCGGTATACCCAGCTTGAGAGGTCCTATATTCGCTCATGGAAGGACTTGGCAGATGCCTTCCTAAAGAAATACAAGTACAACATTGAGATGGCACCTGATGGGACTCAACTACAAGACATTGTCAAGAAAGAAAATGAGTCCTTCAAAGAATACGCTCAGCGGTGGAGGGAGCTAGCCGCTCAAGTCCAGCCACCCTTGCTGGATCGAGAAATGATCAGCACATTCATGGAGGCACTCTTCGCGCCCTACTATGATAAGATGGTAGGCAGTGTCTCTGCTAACTTCTTGGATATGGTACTGGTAGGAGAGCGCGTAGAGAGTGGTCTGCGCCGAGGAAGGATTATACATAATGCTGTCGGCAACGTGAGCACGAAGAAGCCGACAAATAATACATGGAAGAAAAAGGAAGCCGAGACCCATTATGTCTCTTCCGATCCAAACCGACCAACTCCCGCACAACCCATGTATCAACCAACCACCACCCACCTAACTACTAAATGCCCTATCAACCACAATTCCCTATACACCCTCATATGGTAGCCTCCGCCCAACCCGCTTATCAACCATCCTACAATCCACCTACCCAGTTCCATCCAAACACCATCGTCATAATTCCACCACCTCAAACATTCCCTCAACAACAACCCCCAAAACCATGGAACCAAAACACTAACCCTAACCCACCTCAACAAAAAACCAACAATAACCCAAGGAAAGTAGTGCAATTTGATTCGATTCCGATGAGTTACTCGGAGCTGCTGCCCCGTTTGATTCAAAACTCTTTGGTTGCACTAGTTCCTATGAAGCCGTTGGAACCCCCATACCCAAAATGGTACAATCCGGAGGCCAAGTGCGATTATCATGCCGGAACAGTGAGACATTCTACTGAAAACTGTCTGGCCTTGAAACATAGGGTCCAGAAGTTGATAAATGCTAAATGGCTCAACTTTGAAAAAGATGCTCCTAGTGTGGGGAGCAACCCACTGCCAAACCATAGGGGAGCAGGATCCACGGTGAATTGTATTGAAATTGAGGAAGAGGTTCTTTTCAACCAATTCCTTTTCTCTAAAAGTGTCCGATTAAGCCCACGCGCTTCCGATATTTACAAATCAAGAAAACGATTAAATAAAAATATTTTTTGCTTTCCTTAATCTCACGCAATGGGCACTAAAGACGACGTGGTAGATTTTTCTACTGTTCGTTGTTTAGAGGTCTGTATGGGTCCAAGTACAACCGTTGTTGTCTTGGGCCTTGTGCATATGTGGATTAGGATTACTCCTCCTTCTCATCGTTTTCAAAGAAATAAAAACCCATTTTGCATTCCTTAATCTCACGCAATAGGCCCTAAAAACAAACTGGTAGCTTTTTCTGTTGTTCGTTGTTTAGAGGTTTGTGTGGGTCTAAGTGCAGCTGTAGTTGTCTTGGGTCCTATGCATATGTGAATTGGGATTGCCCCTCCTTTACCTTGTTTTCAGTTAAATAAAAATCTCGTCTTTGCTTTTTTAATCTCATGCAATGGGCCCTAAAAATGAACTAGTAGCTTTTTCTGTTGTTCGTTGTTTAGAGGTCTGTATGGGTCCAAGTGCAGCCATAGTTGTCTTGGGCCCTGTGCATATGTGGATTGGGATTGCACCCTCAAAATGTTTCAAAAGAAATAAAAACATGTTTGCTTTTCAATTTAAACCTTTTTCGAAGGTCAAGCCTTCAAATCAATCAGAAATACGTAAGCCTTGAGTTTCCCATTGCACCGGGGAATACGTAGGAGCAGGATCAAGTCCTGTCAGGCTAACCTCCATCAAGTAATTTATTTCCATGCTAATTAAGGGATCAAACTATTTTCAAATAATCACACACTCGATTTAAGGGTATCGTTCCTCAGAATGGGCGAATAGGGTGCCTAACACCTTCCCTGTTCGTAACTGACTCCCGAACTTCGAATCTCCTCTTTGAGTCAGGTTTTTTCCAAATATTTTTCCTTAAATAAAAATTTGGTGGCGACTCCACACATATCAAATCCAATCTATTTTAAAATTTTAGCGAGTTCGTTGTCTCGTCGGAATTACGGTAGCGACAATGTAATCTTATTGTTGTCAGGATAAATGTAAATGATGTCCTGTTGTTGACAGGAGAAGATGAATTAAAATGACCTACTAAGATAGGTAAACTGTAAATGGAATCCTGTTGTTGACAGGAAATATTAAATCCTGTTAAGATAGGCAAAGTAAAATGACCTGTTAAGACAGGCGAAGTGAAATGAAAATGACCTATTAAGACAGGTGATGCATAAAGGTCCTATTGGTGACAGGTGGAAGAAGAACGATACCTGTTAAGACAGGCAAAACAGAATGATGAAAACATGTTAAGACAAGCAAAGGGGAATGAAAATTACTTGTTAAGACAAGTGATGCAGAAAGTCCCTATTGTTGATAGGTGGAAGAAGAAAGATACCTGTTACGACAGGAAAAACAAAATGATGAAAACCTGTTAAGACAGGCAAAGGGGAATGAAAATTACCTATTAAGACAGGTGATGCAGAAAGTCCCTATTGTTGACAGGTGGAAGAAGAAAGATACCTGTTTGTCCCAACAATAATTCCGACGAGACGACAACCTCGCTAAAATTTGACAATGAGTGAATTTTATTTGATTATGTAGAGCCGCCACCAAATTTTTATTTAAGGGAAAATACTTGGAAAAAACTGTGACTCGAGGAAGAGATTCGAACTTCAGGAGTCAGTTACGAATGGGGAAGGTGTTAGGCACCCCACTCGCCCGTTCCGAAGAATGGTACCCTCAAACTGAGTGTGTGATTTTTGAAATTTTTTTATCCCTTTAATTACCATGGAAATAAATTACTTGATGGAGGTTAGCCTAACAGGACTTGATCCTGCTCCTACGTATTCCTCGGTGCAATGGGAAACTCAAGGCTTACGTAGTTCTAGTTTGAAGGCTTGACCTTTGGAAGGGCTTTAGAAGGAATATCACATTTTGAAAAGAATTTTATTTTTTGGAGGAACTTTCAGTCCACTCATGCACAAGGTCTGAAAAAGCAAAGGCTGCACGGGGGCCTATGTGAACCGCTAAACATCGAACAGCAGTGTAGAACACCAGTTTCCTGTTTCGAGTCCGTCGCGTGAGACCGTAGATCCAAAGTGTTTAGAAAAGAGCTTTATTTCTTGAGGGACTTTCGGTCCCCTCATGCACAAGGTCCAAGGCATCTAAGGCTACACGGGGGCCTATACCAACCACTAAACATCGAATAAAGAAGTAGATCGCCAGCTTTCATGAATTGTGTCGCAACCATACCCCGACGAGACGACGAACTTGCTAAATTTGTTTGAAATAGAACTTATTTGATTATGTGGAGACACCACCAAATTTTATTTAAGGGAAAATACTTCGAAAAAAAACCTGACTCGAGGAAGAGTTTTGTGTCTTCTGGGAGCCGCTACGAGTGGGGAAGGTGAAACAGTACCCACTCTCCTGCTCCTGAGAACTAGACTCCTTAAACCGAGTGTAATTTTTGAAAATAGTTTGATCCCTTAATTAGCATGGAAATAAATAACTTGATGGAGGTTAGCTTGACAAGACTTGATCCTGCTCCTACATATTCCCCGGTGCAATGAGAAACTCAAGGCTTACAGAGTTCTGGTTTGTTTGAAGGCTTGACCTTTGAAAGGGCGTTTAGAAGGAATGTGATATTTTGAAAAGAAGTTTCTTGTTTAGAAGGGCCTTTCGGTCCACTCATGCACAAGGTCCGAGGCGGCTAAGGCAAAGACGGGGCTTATATTTTAACTACTAACGTCGAGCGCCGGAGACCGCCGCTCTCGTTTAGAGCCCGTCGCGTGAGACCGAAGATCCCAACACATTTGAAAAAGAACTTTATTTTTGAAAGGACCTTTAGTCCACTTATGCACAAGGTCCGAGACGGCTAAGGCAGCACAGAGGCCTATACGAACTACTAAACATCGAATAACAGATGGACCGCCAGTTCCTCGTTTAGAGCCCGTCGTGTGAGACCAAAGATCCAAAAACATTTGAAAAAGAATTTTAATTTGAATATAATAAAAATAAGAAAAGAAATGGTTTTATTTGAAATAAGAAATTAATTTGGTCCAAGATTGAAAAAAGAATAAAACTTGATTGAAACGGAATTAGTTAGAAGTTGGTCTTGATTTAACTGAAACAAACTTGGTTTAGTTTTGAATTTTGAAGGTTTTCACTAAATCTGAATAAAACTAACTCGATTTGAAAACTAAAGAAAGGAATTGTAATTGAAAGAAGAATTACATTTGATTTTTATTCGAAAGAAAGAAAAACTTGATTTTATTGAATTTGATTTTATTTGAAGTTGAATTAATGGACTAAATTTGATTTAAAGAATTGAATTTAAATTTTGGGAGAAAAGAATTTAATTTAAATTTTGGGAAGTTTGGGGTTTTAAGTGGAATTTTGGAAAGTTTAGGGGTCAAATTACAATTTTGGAACGTGAAGAGGCAGAATTTGAATTATGGAAAGCTTAAGGACTTAATTGGAATTTTGGAAAGTTATGGGGCTAAATTGGAATTATGGAAAAAGTGGGTCTGGTTGTAATTATGGGAATCTTAGGAATTTAATTGTAGTTAAAGTAAATGGAGGGGCCTAGGGTAGAATTTGGAGGGGTATAGGGTCTTAATTGTGAAAAGGGCTTAGAGGGTTTTTGATGGACATTCCCTGTGGACCCCACCGTCTTAATTCACCCTTGTCTCTTTCTGCATGGCTTTCACGGTCCAAATTGGCGTTGCTGTGCGTATGAGGCAGGTTTTAAATAAAAAATGTAGCTCGTGGGGATCGAATGCGCGGATTCGAAGGTCAAGGGTGTGATAGCGAGCCACACCACTAAGCCAAGCCTCTTATTTACTCATAATATCCATTAAGATTTATTTAAATAAAAGACTTGAGGTTTCATTTTAGACCAAACACCTGCATCTTCAAGGAGACCAAATGTGGGGCCTTGTGGATTTTCATGCAACGCACTCACTAGGATTTCTATAGTCTTACCTTAGGCTTGTATCCGCTTACCAACATTAAAATAGACGCACACAGGGATCAAACACAAGTCGTAGGGGGTGCAGGTGGGCGAAGCGCTCAGCCATCTGAGCTACCTAACTGGGTGATCTATATCCCCTCATCTATGTATACATGTGTCACAACCGTAATTCCAACGAGAAGACGAACTTGCTAAGATTTCGAAAACGAAGGGTTTTAATCAATGTGGAGTTGCCACCAAATTTTTATTTATGAGAAAAATATTTGGAAAAACCCTGACTCGAGAATGAGCTTCTAAGTTCGGGAGTCAGTTACAAGTAGGGAAGGTGTTAGGCACCCTACTCGCTCGTTCCGAAGAACGGTACCCTTAAACTGAGTGTGTGATTTTGAAAATCGTTTGATCCTTTTAGTTAGTGTGAAAAATAATTACTTGATGGAGGTTAGCCTGACAGGACTTGATCCTGCTCCTACGTATTCCCCGGTGCAATGGGAAACTCAAGGCTTACGTAGTTCTGGTTTGTGAAGGCTTGACCTTCGACGAGTGTTTTAAAAGAATGTTTGAAAATACCACTGTTTAAAAAGATTTTATTTTTGGGAGGGGTCTTTGGTCCACTCATGCACAAGGCCCGAGGCGGCTAAGGCAGCACAGGGACCCATACGAACTACTAAATGTTGAACAGCAGGTAAACCACCAGTTGCCCATTTAGAGCCCATTGCGTGAGACCTAGAATCCCAAAATATTTAGGAAAAGATGTTTTTCTTTTAATTTTTGAAAAGGACCTTAAGTCCACTCATACACAAGGCCCGAGGCGGCTAAGGCAGCATAAGGACCTATACGAACTACTAAATGTTGAACAAAGTAAACCACCATTCTCCCATTTGGAGCCCATTGCGTGAGACTCAAGATCCTAAAATATTAAAAAGATCTTTTTTTTCAATTTTTGAAAAAGAAATACTTCGTAATGGATGTAGGTCATAGGATGAAAGAAAACTAGATTTTGAGGCAATTGCGGATTTAATGTAATTTTTAGCAATTGTGGGATTTTTATGAAAATTTTATGAATTTTTTATTTTTTTTATTTTTGGATTTTTATTTAATTTTCTGGGTTTCTTATTTATTCATCTGGAATTTTTATTTATTTTTTTTGAATTTCTGGAATTTTTTATTTTTTTTTCTGTATTTTTTCGAATTTTAATTAATTTTTCTATTTTCTGTAATTTTTTATTAAATTTTTTATTTTCGGAAATTTTATTATATTTTTTTGAATTTCTGGAATTTTTTATTTTTTTTGAATTTTTGGAATTTTTTATTATTTTCTATTTTCGGTAATTTTTTATTAAATTTTTTATTTCTGGAAATTTTTATTATTTTTTGAATTTCTGGAATTTTTTATTATTTTTTCTATTTTCTGTAATTTTTATTATATTTCTTAATTTTTTGTAAAAAATAATTTGTAATTTACTTATTAATTTCTATTTTCTGTACATTTTCTTTTTGTAATTTACTCAATTTTAAAGGCAGGGGCATAATGGGTATTATGGGGGATCTTAAGGGCATTATGGTAATCTGCCATAACAGGGGTACGCTGGGTATTCTGTGAATTCTTCAAGGGTATTGGGGTAATCTACCCTAACAGGGATACACTGGGTATTCTGTGGATTCTTCAAGGGTATTGAGGTAATCTACCCTAACAGGAGTACACTGGGTATTCTGTGAATTCTTCAAGGGTATTGAGGTAATCTACCCTAACAAGGATACACTGGGTATTCTGTGGATTCTTCAAGGGTATTGGGGTAAAATTTCAAGGGCGTTGTAATAAACCCTTGCTGATAAAAAAATGCCCCAGGGAATCGAACCCACCACATAGGGTACCTACACAGTATCCCAACCACTTAGCCATATTCCACTTTGGTGGTTCTTGTCGTGCGAATTTTATGTATGAGTTAGAAGAGACCTCTCTTTGTATCAGCCATGCATGGCTTATATGGTTCCCATGTTTATTTAAATGCTTCCCTTCTTGCATGGTCTTATTTGTTGATCTCTCTCTCTGTTTTATGGGGCTTTTTCACACACCTGAGCCCGTAGAATACCGGATTATGGAGTTCTTATAAGAACTAAGTCAGACAACATCCTTCATAGGGTTCTATTGCTGTAGCAGGACCGCCTAGGCTTACTACAATGACTACCCTTGATGCACTGTGGCATGATGGGAAGAAAATAAAATTCTGTATGGTTTGGCTAGCTATATGGGAAGCAGTCCAATACTTCATCACTATGATTGGCCTAGGAACTCTTTATGATCAGGGAGTACTCTTTCAACAATCGCTCCCCTGTTCCGACCACCCTCGTGAGTTCAACGCTCCCCCAACGACTCAATGGATAGGGCTTATGTGCATACATGCTTTAAGCCTGGAGACTTGTTCGCCAACGAGATAATCTAGACGTCGAAGGATCTACCATCTAGTTGCTCGTTGTTTTCTCCTTCTACATTTACGTTGGTCTTTTCAACATGGTAACCATGCTTAAAAGGAGGTGTAACTGACTTTGCACGAGACTAGTTCTCGACCACTCCTAACCTTCATCATACGGCACCGAAACAACCCAAATGGGAAGGTTTCCAGAGATTATTTCATATCTGAGTAGGTTTATTTCGGATTTGTATGAACAAATGCGATGAGCATATCCTCTAGATCTTGCTACTCTATTTGTGATGGTCAATGAGACCTGAATTTTAATACTTCTACGCTCTGCCCTTATGAACATCAGCTACCCAATTGATGCTTCTTTCCCTCGATGGCTAACTCTCATATGGATGTAACCCCATGGTACAAATATAGGAAGCAGGGGGTGAAGACTCGGGAACGACGCGTTCCAAACCCTAGTGTTTTTTTTTACCATAAGACCTACTCACCTAAACAGAGAGTCTCACTCTTTTATTGGGAAAGAACGTCCCTTCTTGTATTATATTGTGATTCTTTTTTCGAGTTGCGTTTACTTTCGTGTTTACTCCACTTGCGGAGGAGAAGAAAACGAAGGCGCCACGTCAGTCTCATCTCATTGTGGTGAACATTTTTTGGCCAATATCAGGGATCAATCAAGCATAATGGGGCAATTGTGAGGATTATTCTTTACTACATATCAGCGCGTCTTCTTCCTATAATCGCTAGATCTTATTCTATGAATACAATCCTATTCAATTCAGCATTAATACTATTATTTAGCGCTATGTCTCCAAGATTTTCAACACAGCATGCAGAATTCATCATCATTCCCTGTAATTTCCAGATCTTGGTACCAAGCACGCGACTTACTCAATTCTTGATTTCGTATAACATACTCTATGAATTTTAGTTTTGACCTGATATGGCAGAAGTTAGCTAACCTGATTAGAATAATCGTCGTTGCAACCGGTGCTGGAGATCACGATCTGTGACATACCTTTGGAATTCTTCTTCTAAAACTTGAATCCCCTGAAAGTTCCCTCTCCATTCTCTGGTTTTCTATCCCCTCGAGCGATCTTCTCAAGAGCTCACTAAAACTTTTCTTTCAAAAAATAGAAGGCCTTATTCAGGGCTTCTCTCAGCCTTTTATAGCAACCCTTGCAAATCCTTTTTGATTTTGTTTTTCGTTTTCCCTTTTCAGAAAAGCTTCGTCGTTTTCTGCATTTTTTCTCTTTTCCTTTGGAATTTCGTCTTTTTCGTTTTTAAAAGTGTTTTGTCGTTTTCTGCGTTTTTTAAAAAGTTTTGTTGTTTTCTGCTCTTTTTTAAGTTCTGATTTTGGCAAAATATTTTTAATTCTTCAATTGGTTTTATCTTTTCTGTTTTATTTTCTAAATTATAATTTCCAGGTTTTATTTTTATTATTTTGTTTTTTTTTTGTTGTTGTTTTTTTTCTCAAAATTGATTTTTCAGAAATTTCAGATTTGTTTTAAATTGTATTAACTTCTGTTTTCCTAATTTACTTCTTTTTTTTTTATATTTTTTATTCCAGATTTATTATATATTCTTTTAATCCCAGATTTTAGGTTTTTGATTATATTTTCTTTTCCTCTTTTTTTTTATTTTTATTCCAGATTTATGATTTTTGATTATTATTATATTTTCTTTTTATTTTTTTTTATTTTTTTGATTTAAGTCTAGAATTAAAAACAGGTTTTATTTTTATTCCTCAGAAATTTATTGTCTGTTTAAATGTTTGTCTGTTTTCTATTCGTCTGTTTTTTCTTCAGATTTTAATTTTGTATTGGTTTTGAATTTAAATCTTTTCTATAATTATAATTCTAATTCATTTTGAATTTCTTTTATACATTAATCACCTTAAAATGGGTCTCGGACATAATTGGGTGTTTATTAGCTTGCCCTCTTTACTCATTTTTTATCGATAATACGAGAAATATTTTCTCAGATTATCATGGTAAGAAATGGGTAAAGACGAAATGATTATGTCCGAGGCAGGCCACCAACCTCCGAATCACCATGTCCCTAGGGTTACAGGGCCTATGTGTGAGTCATACAAGGTTTGACTTTTCATGATGCTGAAGTTATAAGCTAAAGTATGGGGCCTGACAACATAGGCCTAAAAGCAGTACATCTGAACTATATGGTGGCCTGACAACATAGGCCTGAAAGCAGTAAATCTGAACTACAGCGGCCTGACAACATAAGCCTGAAAGCAGTAAATCTAAACTACAGGGTGGTCTGATAACATAGGCCTGAAAGCAATAAATCTAATTTATGGCGGCCTGACAACATACGCCTGAAAGCAGTAGATCTAAACTATGGCGGCTTGACAACATAGGCTTGAAAGCAATAAATCTAAACTACAGGGTGGCCTGACAACATAGGCCTGAAAGCAATAAATCTAAACTACAGGGTGGCCTGACAACATAGGCCTCGAAACAAGAAATCTAAACCACGGCTGACAACATAGGCCCAAAGCAATAAATCGAAGCTACATGGCGGCTCGACAACATAGGCCTGAAAGCAATAAATCTAAACTATGGCGGCCTGACAACATAGGCCTGAAAGCAGTAGATCTAAACTATGGCGGCCTGACAACATAGGCCTGAAAGCAATAAATCTAAACTATAGGGTGGCCTGACAACATTGGCCTGACAACATAGGCCTGAAAACAGTAAATCTAAACTATGGCAGCTTGACAACATAGGCCTGAAAGCAGTAGATCTAAACTATGGCGGCCTGACAACATAGGCCTGAAAGCAATAAATCTAAACTACAGGGTGGCCTAACAACATAGGCCTGAAAGCAATAAATCTAAACTACAGGGTGGCCTGACAACATAGGGCTGAAAACAGTAAATCTAAACTACAGCGGCCTGACAACATAGGCCTGAAAGCAGTAAATCTAAACTACAGGGTGGCCTGACAACATAGGCCTGAAAGCAATAAATCTAAACTATGGCAGCCTGACAACATAGGCCTAAAAGCAGTAGATGTGATGCTATGGCCTGACGACATAGGCCAGTGAGAAAGAATGCAAAGATGCAATGCTATGGCCTGACAACATAGGCCAGTGAGCAAGAATCCAAAGATGCAATGTTATGGCCTGACAACATAGGCCAGTGAGCAAGAATGTGAGGATGCAATGCTATGGCCTGACGACATAGGCCAGTGAGCAAGAATGAGAAGATGCGATGCTATGGCCTGACAACATAGGCCAGTGAGCAAGGATATAAAGCCACCTAATAGTAGGCTTGGAGAAGAAAAACCTCACGGTTTTGTTTGCAGGCTCTGACTCGCTGGCTTTCTTCTAGCACCAATCATATCCTTCAGAGTGAGCTGGACTCTATAAATTGTTTGTTTCTTTGATTACTTTGAGAGGCATATCTGTTGCATGCGCTGCTTTAGTAAGATTTTTGGGTCAAAAGAACTTGTCATTAAGAAAATTTCGACATAACTTTTACTTTAGTACAAGAGTAGTTAATGTCAATAATTGTCATTAAAAATGAGTGATTACATTCTGCATATACATTTTGACAGGAGAAAATACAGTTGCATGTGATGGGGAATTAACAAGATAGTTAAAAGGACATAGGGTGTTTTTGCGACGAGGCGTCTGGTGAAATAGTTTCGGTTGGCGGTGATGTCTTCGAGACGATTAGTGCTAGTATTGTATTTTGGCGATCTCTTTGTGCATTGCCATCCCAGCTTCTGAAAAGCCAAAATTTTTGTCCCAGTTTATTCATCTTGCCCCAGACCGGTCTTGAACCTTTCACTAGAACCATGGATATTTTGCCCATTTTTGCCCCATCATGAAACACAGATTACGATGGATTTTCCCCAGTATAGATGGAGACTGTCTGTTACCCCTTTTGTCCTTCTTAATTAGAGGGAACGAATCTTGTTTTTTCGATGCCGCCTTTTGTCCAAACCGCCCTTTCGGGTTTTCGATTTAGGATGTTTCTTGTTTGAATTGCCCTAACTTTTGCCTAGGTCTTTGATAATGGTTGACCTAGCAGGCTTTTCTTTCTTGTATTGCCCTAACTTTTGCCTAGGTCTTTTTGATGGTTGACCTAGCGGACTTTTCTTTCCTGTATTGCCCTAACTTTTGCCTAGGTCTTTTTGATGATTGACCTAGCGGGCTTTTCTTTCTCGTATTGCCCTAACTTTTGCCTAGGTATTTTTTATGATTGACCTAGCAGGCTTTTCTTTCTTGTATTGCCTTAACTTTTGCCTAGGTCTTTTGATGGCTGACCTAGTGGGCTTTTTGCTCTAAGCGTAATACTTCTTGACGGCATCCGAATTGACAGGGTTAGGAAAATCTTTCCCATCCATGTCGGCCAAGATCAAGGCGCCTCCAGAAAATGCCTTCTTAACTACATAAGGTACATGGTAATTTGGAGACCACTTCCCTTGCAGCGCCTTTTGCATAGGCAATAGCTTTTTGATCACCAAATCCCCTTCTTGAAATTCCCGAGGATGGATCTTCTTATCGAACGCTTTCTTCATTCATTTTTTGGTACAGCTTGACCATGACATATCGTCGCCAACCTTTTTCTTCAATCAAGTTCTTGATCCATCCGAGCCTGACCCATTCGGCCTCTTCCAATTTAGCATCCATCAGACTCTCAATGAGGGAATTTCGACTCGATTGGGAGTGCGGCTCCATTCCATATACTAGTGAGAATGGCGTTGTCAGTTAGATGTACCTGGACAGAGGTCCAAAGATGCAAGTAATGCATATGGGAGCATTTCATGCCATTCTCTGTATAAGAGAACCATCTTCTGAATTATTTTCTTAATATTCTTGTTGGCCGCTTCGACCGCTCCGTTCATCTTCGGACGGTATGGGGATGAGTTGTGATGTTGGATCTTGAATTGGTCGCATAATTCTGACATCATCTTATTATTGAGGTTTGAGCCATTGTTTGTGATGAGCTTACTAGGTAATCCATATCGGCAGATCAGCTCTCTCTTCACAAATTTGACTACCACATTGCGAGTCACACTAGCATATGAGGCAGCTTCAACCCATTTGGTAAAATATTCGATGGCGACTAATATGAAGCGGTGTCCATTGGACGCTTTGGGCTCTATTGGGCCAATGACATCTATTCCCCACATGGCGAACGACCATGGCGAGGACAGCACGTTCAATGACGTTGACGGCATATGGATATTGTCCGCGATACCGACACTCAGGTGTGTTTGACGTGTTTGCAAGCCTGCCTTCCATGGTCAACCAATAATATCCAGCCCTGAGGATTTTTCTTGCCATGGCATGTCCATTGGCATGGGCACCAAAGGACCCTTCGTGAACTTCTGTTAGAATCTTGTCGGCTTCTGCTGCGTCTACACATCTAAGCTGAACTATGTCGTCATTCCTTTTGTATAGGACTTCTCCATTGAGGAAGAAACCTGCGGCCAACCTCCGTAGGGTCCTCTTGTCGTTTTCAGACGCATCGGCGGGGTATTCTTTATTCTTCAAGAACTGCCGGACGTCATGATACCATGGTTTTCTGTCCGGTTCCACCTCTACTGGTTTGGAGCGATGCTGGATGTGGATGAGAGGCATATCCTCTTCTTGTCCAATTTCAAACATAGAGGACAAGGTGGCTAGGGCGTCAGCTGGTTGATTATCTTCCCGCGGTATATGCGAGAAGGTGATCTCCTCAAAGTATTCTAGCAGCTCCCGAGACGGCCCGGTACGGCACTAGCTTTGCGTCTTTGGTCTCCCATTCTCCCCGACTCGGTGGATGACCAAGGATGAGTCACCAAAGACCTCTAGACGTTTCACTTTAGCTTTTCGATTGCGGCTTGAATCCCTAAGATACAAGCTTCATACTCCGCCATATTATTCGTGCAATTGAACACTACTCGGGCGGTGATAGGTATATACTGTCTTTCTGGAGAAATCAGTATAACTCCTATACCGTGGCCCATCATATTGGACGCTCCGTCGAACAACATTTTCCATTTCTCTTCTTCTATCTTTTCTTCTTCACCAAAGATTGCCATTAGATCCTCATCGTGAATTCGCCGCATGGCCTCGGTAGTCTTCTAGCGTTGTGGGCTAAATATTCTCATGAGTGCGCCGCTTTGATGTATTTCGTCACATACAGATATCATATTCGATAGCACCATTTTCCACTTGGCACTATCTCCTGATAACGTGTTTTCAAATATGTACTTGATCGATCCATCCTGGATATCAACCATGTGGTGTGACTAGCATATACCGTCATAGGCGATGTGCCGCCCATGCAGATGAGCGCAAAGACAGGTTCGCTCTAAGAGAGAGTATCTAGCTTCTTCGCTTCTTGTGAACTTTTGCTTAGGTAGTATCGCCTGCTCTTTCTCCCGGATTGGTCGTGTTGACCGAGCACACAACCCATCGACTGTTATGTTACTGTTAGATATAAGATCAAGGGTCTCCCAAAGAATCAGCGGTTCAAGACCGGTGGGTTCTCAGAATATGATCTGATCTTTTTCAAAGCTTCTTGGCAATCCTCATCCCAACTCATGGGTTGATTCTTGCGCAATTAGCTTAAAGATCGGTTCACATGTAGTTGTCAACCGGGAAATGAACCGAGAGATATAGTTGAGTCTTCCTAGGAACCCTCGTATTTCTTTTTCTTTTGAGCCGGCATGTTCATAATTGCATCTAAGCTTTGTTTGGGTCAACCTCAATTCCTTCTCACGATAATAAAACCTAGCAAATTTTCCCGACTTGACCCCAAAGGTGCATTTAGCCGGGTTCACCGCAGTTTGAATTTCCGAGCCTCTCAAACAACTTTTTCAGATCCTGCGGAGATGGTCATCTTCTGACTGGGATTTGGCAATCATATCATCCACGTGCACTTCTATCTCCTTGTGAATCATGTCATGGAACAAAGGTTACCATGGCCCTTTGATAGGTTGCCCCGGCATTTTTCAATCCAAAGCATGACTTTGTAACAAAAGGTTCCCCAGTGCCGTAATAAAGGTGGTCTTTTCTTCCGTCATCTTCGCCATCTTCATCCGATTGTAGCCCGAGAAACCATCCATGAATGAAAAGAGGAGAATTGCATAGTATTATCAACCAAGACATCGATGTGGGTAACGGGAAGTCATCTTTTGGTCTGGCTTCACTGGAGATCCCCGTAGTCTACGCATATTCGGGACCTTGCCATCTTTCTTGGGGACTGGTACTATATTAGCAACCCACTAGTAATTTGCAAAATGCCTAAGCTTCTGCCAACAACCGTCTTTACTTCTTCCCGATCTTCGCAGACATTTCCTAAGCTTCATCCTTCTCTACTGCTTGATCGGTGTATATCCCGCTTTCATAGGCAGCTTGTACTCTACTATAGAAGTATCTAGGCTCGGCATGTCTTGATAAGACCAAGTTTTTAAGATATCACTATAGTCCTGTAAGAGTGAGATCAACCGCTCACGATTGTCTCCAGCGATAAGCGTGCCTATCTTGACTTCTCTTTTATTTTCTTCGGTCCCCAAATTGATTAAATCCACGGGTTCCTGATGAGGTTCAATTGTTTTAGATTCGCGTTCCACCAATCTCAACATCTCGTTTCGGGTTCGCATTCAAATTCTTGCCTCTTCGTCGGCCGTGTCACAATACAGCTTGAAATCGCCTAATACAATACTAGCATTATCGTCGCGAGGCGGTTTCAGATCGGATCTGCGTGTTGGGTATGAGAAGAAAAAAATAAGATATGTATATTTGACATGGGGGAAATGTTTGAGGAGTAGAAGAGAGAATATTTTGGATAATGCAATTGTATTTATTACTTGTCAAAAATGTACAAAATGTTTATGTATAAAATTTTTCCATGACAATCACAGAATTACATTTGCACTGATCCAAAAGTTAGAGGTAGATCGAAGATTTCCCAATTGGTCAGTTCTCGTCCAAGGGGACAGGGCATCACCAAATCATCAAGAGTCAGCGTCCCTTCCTTGTCTATAACTGCAACCATGCTTGAGTCTTCGAAGCCGGCACTTCGGAAGCTTTGTGATATGTGGCACAGAGGGACCTTGTTATAACGGGGTCTTACTGCCTTATCCTCTTCAGTGGGTTGATATCTCAACCCATATCGCCGTCTATTCTTTTCTACTAGCAATGGTCGATATAAGCCGCCCTCATTTTGCCCCAGTTTGCCGCCTGGCTTGAATCCATTCTTTAGCATCACTCGAGCCATCATCATTAAAGCCTTAGGGGGCTGCTTATGGTCAACCACCTCTCCTTCCTTTATAGTGGTGACATTGGCAATTTCAAAGGCTTGGAATTGAGTCTCTAGAGCCTCTTCTGCTGCCTCAATATAGGGAGGATTGGTGGGTTTACTGACCAAGTAATCCTCTTCCGCCGAGACGATGATTAGTCTATCGTCAAGAACGAATTTCAGCTTCTGATGCAGGGTGGATGGTACTGCCTTAGCAGCGTGGATCCAAGGTCTACCCAACAAGCAGCTATAAGCCGGCTGGATATCCATAATCTGGAAGGTTATGTTGAAGACAACTGGGCCGATTTGGGCCGGCAATTCTACTTCACCCATTACCTCCCTCCTTGATCCATCGAAAGCCCTGACCACCATGGAGCTTAACTTGAGGGGGACATGTGGCAGTTTCGACAATGTAAGCTGAGGCATTACATTTAATGAGGAGCCATTATCTATCAGTACTCTGGCCAAGATATGGTCCATACACTTTATTGAGATATGTAATGCCCTGTTGTGTCCGGCCCCTTCATCAGGAATCTCGCGATCGGCGAAGGTTATGAAGTTGTTGGCGGTCAAGTTGTTGGCGATTCCCTCGAATTTGTCCATTGAGATATTGTGGACTACATGGGCCTCATTCAGAATTTTTAGTAGCACCTTCCGATGGGGCTCCGAGTTCATCATTAAGGCAAGTAATGAGATTTTAGCGGGTATACGGTTTAACTGCTCTATTACTGTATACTCGCTTTGCCTTATTAGTTTTAGGAACTCACAAGCCTCTTCCTCTGAGACGACCTTCTTGAGTTCCTTCTCCACTTTTGATGTAGCCAGCTGTGCTTCATTCTAGCCTCGACTCTCCTTTTCTTGAATGGTCGGTCGCTTTCTCACATCTTCTAGGCAGAGTATAGATGCGGCCGCTTCTGGTCACTCCTCCTATCACGGCTATGTTGGTTATGTCGGGTGAAGAGCTCTCTAACATATCCTTTTCTATTTTTCCTCCCAAAATTTCTGTATCATACCTCCAAGGCACCTCCTTGTTACTGCGGTACTGGAAGGGTCCCGGCACTTTTATTGTAACAGGTCTAATCCCGTTTGGCGTCGGCGAGACCGACGGCTCAGTGTAGCGGATAACCAGGGGTTTGGGATGCGCTGGGAAGGATTCATTGACCATGTTTACCTCTTCCTCAATCTCAATGCAATTTACCGAGGGTCCTGCTCCCCCATGGTTTGGCAGTGGGTTGGTCCCCACACTAGGAGCATCCTTTTCAAAGTTGAGCCATTTAGCATTAATCAACTTCTGGATCCTATGTTTCAGGGCCAGACAGTTTTCAGTAGAATGTCCCACTGTTCCGGCATGATAATCGCATTTGTCCTCCGGATTATACCATTTTGGATATGGGGGTTCCAACGGCTTCATAGGAACCAGTGCAACCAAAGAGTTTTGAATCAAATGGGGCTGCAGCTCCGAGTAACTCATCGGAATCGGAACAAATTGCACTACTTTCCTTGGGTTATTGTTGGTTTTTGGTTGAGGTAGGTTAGTATTTTGGTTCCATGGTATAGAGGGTTGTTGTTGAGGGAAGGTTTGAGGTGATGGAACCGTGATGGTGGTGTTTGGATGGAACTGGGTAGGTGGATTGTAGGATGGTTGGTGAGCAGGTTGGGCAAAGGCTACCATATGCGGGTGCGTGGGGAATTGTGATTGATAGGGTGTTTGGTAGTTAGATGGAGTCGTGGTTGGTTGATACAAAGGTTGTGCGGAAGCTGGTCAGTTTGGATCTGAGGAGACATAATGGGTCTCGACCTCCTTTTTCTTCCATGTATTATTTGTCGGCTTTTTCGTGCTCACGTTGCCGACGGCATTATGTATAATTCTTCCTCGGCGTAGACCACTTTCTACGCGCTCTCCTACCAGTACCACATCTGAGAAGTTAGCAGAGACACTACCTACCATCTTATCATAGTAGGGCGCGGGGAGTGTCTCCATGAATATGCTAATCATCTCTCGCTCCAGCAGGGGTGGCTGGACTTGAGCGGCTAGCTCCCTCAATCGCTGAGCATATTCTTTGAAGGACTCATTTTCTTTCTTGATCATGTTTTGCAGTTGAGTCCTATCGGGTGCCATCTCGATGTTGTACTTGTATTGCCTTAGGAAGGCATCAGCTAAGTCTTTCCACGAACGGATATAGGTCTCTCTGCTGGGTATACAGTACTGCCGCCGCTATCGCTCAAACCATCTTGAAACAATTGAATAAGCAAATTTGTCGTTGTGTGAGTGAGAGGCCATTTTTCTGCAATACATTGTCAAATGGCTTCTTGGACAGCCAATCCCTCGGTATTTCTCAAATTATGGAGTCTTGAATTTTGGCGGTATGATGACATCTGGGTACGAGGCGAGTTCAAAAGCCTCGACTATTCCATACCCGCCTCCCTCGATATCCCTAACCCTCTCTTCTAGGTGCATCCATCTCCCTCCAAGAAGGGCTTCTTGGTCTGCCATTCTTGGCCATGGCTCATTTAAACGCCGGCTGGCGTGATGGGGTCAAGCATAAGGTTCCCTGGGTCTTGCAGCATGACCGTAGGGATGTGGTTGGTGTGGGTTTACTGAATGAACAGCAACTGGAACAGAGTATGTAGGATCTTCCGTGGCAGTCGTGTTCATATGGGCATAGTCAGGGTCGACATTATATGGATATGTGGTTGATGGGTTAATGTGAGGAGGGAAGGATGGGTTTATATGTGTAAGAAAAGCAGAAGAAGTGTTTGTGTTATAAGGGTAAGGATGAATGTTTGCGTAGGCTGGGTGTGAGTGTGGTTGATAGCCCGTTGCATTAGCGGGAGGCAGGTAAGTTGGTGGATTGGTATGAGGGTTGTGAATGTTAAGGTTGGGGTGTGGAGGTCCAGCAGGAAAGTTTGGGTGAGGCTGATGGGAAGTAAGGTTTATGTGGAGCGGTATTGCATTATGGTTTTCGCCAGCCAAGATCCCTTGAGACCCATGAGGAGGTTCATAGCCAGGTGGTAAACCATACGGCCAATCTTGTTCGATGACAGTCTGAAGAGGCATAGATGTAGTGGCTGCCCTGTGTGCCCGCATTCGCAGTCCTCTTTTTTTCTTTCAAAGCTTCATGAGCTTAGCTACTTGGTCTTTTAATTCTGCGACCTCACTACGGAGCTCCTCATTCTGTGTTTCCAGCTCACTCATGATTTTGGTTTTCAATCTGGTGCTATATGAATGTCGGGGGAGTCGTAAGTCCGCTATTTTGTTACCTGTTTAAAAATTTAAATTCACTAATTAATTAATAATAATAAAAAGAATTTGACTATGCGGTGGATGCGGAGGGACCAGAATTCGATTGAGTGCTGATCGTGCGCATCTTTCGTGCCTTAAGCGTGAAATGGAAATTAATGTGGAATTGCAGAGAAGAGCCTGTTTTATTGAACTATAGATGATATCTATTTTACACTTCTTTCATCTTGCTTGGCCAGTACAATATATTTTTTCATCCTTAAGACTAGGTCTTTACAAGTTTGAATGAAAATTTCTACTAAAAAGTGGTGTGGAGTGGATGCAGAAGTTTCGCCTTCTTGAGTGATTGCGGTATCTCTTCTATGGTCGTATTTGCTAGGCAGGCCAATCTTTGAAAGCATCTGATCCAGTGTTCAGCCATATCTTTATACCATCCGCTTTCTTTTTATATGTCCCTTATGCCCTTTTGCTGCATCCTTATGATTTCGAGGACCTTCCATTTTTCCTCATTCACTCGTCCCTGCCAGCTAGTGAGTAGTCCTTCGATTTGTTGTTTCATGTTCTCTATCCTTTGCAAAAAGAATTCATTCTTTCCCCTCCTCACACTATCCGCCTTGCTTGGACCTTCCTTTTACTAGGATCTGATTTTTCTTCTTCTCGGCTATTGGACCTTGGCCCTTACTTGCTCCAAGGCACTCCTCAACTGGCTGTTCTCTTGGAGTGCGGCGTCCCTTTCTTGTGCTCTCATGCCGAGCTCTTTGTTGGCTGCTTGCAAATTCATGTGTACCCGAGAAGCACACTCTCGTTCCTTTCTCTTCGCGATCTCGATAGAAGCTAAGAGAGCTTTATTCACTTCTGATCTTCTCTTCGCCACGCAGTGCTTTCTTGTCGTTCTTTCAGCAGTTCTTCCTCTAACTGAGCGTTTCATTTGGTCACAGCCTCTAGCTTCTCTCTCAGGCTTTTGACAATCTCGTCTTCAAACACCGCGGATGTTGATTGACCTTCGGATGTAGGAGCAGGTGGTTTGAATGGAAACTTGATGTGTTGCACCCTATCTCTAATCCACTGCTTGTATTCTTCCTTAGCAAAGACACAACAGACTCCCTCTTTCCCTTTTTACTTGTTACTCCCTACCATGCCTCTCGAACTTTATGAGGTTTCTAAGAAAGTCTCCTTCATACTTCAAGTAGAAAGGAGTCGGTCGTTGATGGGGGTGCTTTTAATAGGTAAGCCAAATTTCTCCGCTCAAGATTCCCGGATTATAACCGATACAACCTCAGCTCCCATGAGGGGTACATTCGGGAACCCCTTGCGGTGGTAGATGACCTCGGCTTTGTTGCCATGAAGGTTGCCATCTAACCTGGTCTTCGGTCAAGCTGGCGAAATGGGAAGACCATTCGAGGTTGCTCATCTGTTTCAGCTGGTAGTTTAAGAAGTCTGCTATGGGATGTTGTGTCTTCGTGTCCCTTTTGAAAATATGAGCGGTGATCCATACGAACAACACGGGTAGGCAGCAGATCAATCTTGTTCTCTTCTTCTCATGACAGAAGTTCAGCGTGCAATAAACATCTGCCAATAGGGCCGTCACGGGATTTTCTGCTCTATCTTTTTTGGCTAAGAAGATATCGGCTGCGCTCAGATCGACCAAGTCGTCTATATAAGGGAAAAGTACTAGCCCATAGATGGTAAGGGCTAACACATCCATGTATATAGCCCACTGGTTGTTGTCGGCTAAGTGTTGCATATACTTCTCCAGAAATTCTCTAATGAACCCCTTGACTTGGCCCTTTGTCTGATAACCTGCCTAACGTTCCCCAGTCTGCAATCCCAAAGCCTGTGCGGCAACCCGGAAAGAGGAATGATGTTCTAGGTATTGATACGGCCTAGCTCCCTCTAATGGCAGATCCAAAATCTGCTCGAACTCCTCTAGAGTGGGGGCGAGCTGGAAGTCCGAGAATGTGAAACATCGGAGAGGCGGATCATAATATTTCACCATGGCAGTGAGGGCCCCTTCTTGTACTTGGACTTTTAAAAGCCTCAGTATGTTGCCATACCTTTTGGTGAAGGCCATTTGTTGGATACTTGATAACTTGTTTGCAAACACCTCTAAACTGGCCAAGTCTACCACTTTAACGTCGATGCGTCTCTTCTTCTTCAACTGTTCAGATTCCACATTAATTTCCATTTCACCCTCTTTTACGATAGTCACTGAGAATCTGGTCCCTCGAAAGAAAAAAGATACAAACAAGTATGTTAGACTCTAAATGAATGATATTAATGTATGGGATATGCATGAAGACAATAAACATGGTTACACTTACTATCCTCCCTCCCTCTTTCTTCTTTGGTTATTTTTCTTTTTCTTCTCTCACCTTTCTTTTGTCTGCTCTTTCTCTCTCTTTTTTCCTCATTTTGATTTTTTCTCTCTCTTTTTCCTCATTTTGATTTTTCTCTCTCTTTTTTCCTCATTTTGATTTTTTCTCTCTCTTTTTGTCCACTTTTCTTTTTTAAATTTAGAATTCTACAATCGCAGGTAAATAAAGCCTTACAGAACTGATGTCGTGTGAATAGGGCGTGCCCTCCTTGTGTCCTAGAGAGGTGACCTGTCCTATGGATCTAGGGCTTTTAATGCATGAGCCTTTCCAAGGTAGGTTGTAATCCTAGGGTATGAAGGTCACTAGAGCCAAGTTCCAGTCCATAATGCTTGCCACAACAGTAGAAGTAGCCACTAGTTGCGGGGCATTATGAATAGGACGCACTCTAACTGGGATTTTCATGATAGCCATACAGGACGTAAGCCCCAACATGACACCATTAGATCCCTCTAATCCTAGGCAGCACTCAGACCCGGGTATAGGGCCCCACTCATAATAAAATGTATGCGATGCATAGAGGGCACTTTATTTTGGGATACCTGCAATTGGGGAACTTGTACAAATATATAGCAATTTATTGTTTATCTATCCTAGGGTGTAGAAAGAGCAAATAATAAAGAAAGAATAAATCAACAAATAAATAACATGCAATGATTAAATCATGTACATAAATAGGAAAGGGATCAAATATAAAGTACACTCAAATAAACGGGTTTGACTCTCTAAGTATCCCCAGTGAAGTTGCCATCTGTCGCAACCGTAATTCCGACGAGACGACGAACTTGCTAAGATTTCGAAAACGAAGGGTTTTAATCAATGTGGAGTCGCCACCAAATTTTTATTTATGGGAAAAATATTTGGAAAAACCCTGACTCGAGAATGAGCTTCTAAGTTCGGGAGTCGGTTACAAGTAGGGAAGGTGTTAGGCACCCTACTGGCTCGTTCCGAAGAACTGTACCCTTAAACTGAGTGTGTGATTTTGAAAATCGTTTGATCCCTTTAGTTTTAGTGTGAAAAATAATTACTTGATGGAGGTTAGCCTGACAGGACTTGATCCTGCTCCTACGTATTCCCCGGTGTAATGGGAAACTCAAGGCTTACGTAGTTCTGGTTTGTGAAGGCTTGACCTTCGACGGGCGTTTTAAAAGAATGTTTGAAAATACCACTGTTTAAAAAGATTTTATTTTTGGGAGGGGTCTTTGGTCCACTCATGCACAAGGCCCGAGGCGGCTAAGGCAGCACAAGGACCTATACGAACTACTAAATGTTGAACAGCAGGTAAACCACCAGTTCCCCATTTGGAGCCCATTGCGTGAGACTCGAAGATCCTAAAATACTAAAAAGATCTTTTTTCAATTTTTGAAAAAAAGAAATACTTCGTAATGGATGTAGGTCATAGGATGAAAGAAAACTAGATTTTGAGGCAATTGGGGATTTAATGTAATTTTTAGCAATTGTGGAATTTTTATGAAAATTTTATGATTTTATGATTTTTTTTTTATTTTTGGATTTTTATTTAATTTTCTGGGTTTTTTATTTATTCATCTGGAATTTTTATTTATTTTTTTTGAATTTATAGAATTTTTTATTTTTTTTTTCTGTATTTTTTCGAATTTTTATTAATTTTTCTATTTTCTGTAATTTTTTATTATATTTTTTATTTCTAGAAATTTTTATTATAATTTTTTAAATTTCTGGAGTTTTTTATTATTTTTTGAATTTCTTGAATTTTTTATTATTTTTCTATTTTCTGTAATTTTTTATTAAATTTTTTATTTCTGGCAATTTTTATTATTTTTTGAATTTCTAGAAATTTTTATTATTTTTTCTATTTTTTGTAATTTTTATTATATTTTTTTTGAATTTCTGGAATTTTTTATTATTTTTTCTATTTTCTGTAATTTTTATTATATTTCTTAATTTTTGGTAAAAAATAATTTGTAATTTACTTATTAATTTCTATTTTCTGTACATTTTCTTTTTGTAATTTACTCAATTTTAAAGGCAGGGCCATAATGGGTATTATGGGGGATCTTAAAGGCATTATGGTAATCTGCCATAACAGGGGTACGCTGGGTATTCTGTGAATTCTTCAAGGGTATTGGGGTAATCTACCCTAACAGGGATACACTGGGTATTCTGTGGATTCTTCAAGGGTATTGAGGTAATCTACCCTAACAGGGGTACGCTGGGTATTCTGTGAATTCTTCAAGGGTATTGAGGTAATCTACCCTAACAGGATACAACTGGGTATTCTGTGGATTCTTCAAGGGTATTGGGGTAAAATTTCAAGGGCTTTGTAATAAACCCTTGCTGATAAAAAAATGCCCCAGGGATACTATTATTTAGCGCTATGTCTCCAAGATTTTCAACACAGCATGCAGAATTCATCATCATTCCCTGTAATTTCCAGTTCTTGGTACCAAGCACGCGACTTACTCAATTCTTGATTTCGTATAACATACTCTATGAATTTTAGTTTTGACCTGATATGGCAGAAGTTAGCTAACCTGATTAGAATGATCGTCGTTGCAACCGGTGCTGGAGATCACGATCTGTGACGTACCTCTGGAATTCTTCTTCTAAAACTTGAATCCCCTGAAAGCTCCCTCTCCGTTCTCTGGTTTTCTATCCCCTCGAGCGATCTTCTCAAGAGCTCACTAAAACTTTTCTTTCAAAAAAAAGAAGGCCTTATTCAAGGCTTCTCTCAGCCTTTTATAGCAACCCCTGCAAATCCTTTTTGATTTTGTTTTTCGTTTTCCCTTTTCAGAAAAGCTTCGTCGTTTTCTGCATTTTTTCTCTTTTCCTTTGGAATTTCGTCTTTTTCGGTTTTAAAAGTGTTTTGTCGTTTTCTGCGTTTTTTAAAAAGTTTTGTCGTTTCCTGCTCTTTTTTAAGTTCTGAGTTTGGCAAAATATTTTTAATTCTTCAATTGGTGTTATGTTTTCTGTTTTATTTTCTAAATTATAATTTCCAGGTTTTATTTTTATTATTGTTTTTGTTTTTTGTTGTTTTTTTTTCTCAAAATTGATTTTTCAGAAATTTCAGATTTGTTTTAATTTGTATTAACTTCTGTTTTCCTAATTTTCTTCTTTTTTTTTATATTTTTTATTCCAGATTTATTATATATTCCTTTAATCCTAGATTTTAGGTTTTTGATTATATTTTCTTTTCCTCTTTTTTTTATTTTTATTCCAGATTTATGATTTTTGATTATTATTATATATTCTTTTTATTTATTTTTTTATTTTTTGATTTAAGTCTAGAATTAAAAATAGGTTTTATTTTTATTCCTCGGAAATTTATTGTCTGTTTAAATGTTTGTCTGTTTTCTATTCGTCTGTTTTTTTCTTCAGATTTTAATTTTGTATTGGTTTTGAATTTAAATCTTTTCTTTAATTATAATTTAGTTCATTTTGAATTTCTTTTATACATTAATCACCTTAAAATGGGTCTCGGACATAATTGGGTGTTTACAACATGCATGTCGTATAAGTCGTTCCTTCATTTCCGACGTGTCTCGCTAATGGGCCCCCAAGTTTACTTCAATTCCTACTACATGCCTTATTGATAACCTGTTGGTGTGTTGCATGGCAGAGTGCATTGGCTGATCCTATACCCTTTTAGCACAAGATTCTCATGCAAACCTAAGGGGAGTTTCAATGACTCCCAATGCTAGCCCCCTAGGTAATGCCTATCCGAATAACATATGGTTCTACACTTGAACAGATTCTTCTTAATTCGTATACATCACGAAATGCTATTCCAACATCAACTACTCGTTTGCATGTTGAGGGAATTAACCATATGTGAAGCGTCCAGAACTTAAGAATTCATGGGAATATTGGTAGGAGTCAACACCACAATCTGAGCCTCGTGCATATAGGCCATGCTGGTTCCTCTAGTACTAGAAGGACCAACTCATTATACGCATCAACGTGAACAAGGCTTGTATTCATATCCATTCAAACATCCCGACCCCTGATTGGTTTCATTTAAAGCATGATGACCCTTATGTGGACATACTTCAGGATGCATCTTTTAGCCATAAACTATTCAGCATGTCTTGGAAATCTCTCTGCTGGCTCAAGAACTTAACCACCTAACTGTGTACAAGGCGGAATCTAGTGGGAGATTCAAACGTACAGGGGGTCAGACCCTTGGTAGTTTGTCATGCTGGCTCCTTTGTGATGATCAGATTCAGGATGCACTTACCATGCATCGAGTAGAAGTGTAAGACTTCAAGAAATCAGCCCTGAAACATATTGAGAATAGGGTATTTGCACAAACTCTACGTCTCATATCCACCCCTCGTGCTAGAGGGAGCATCTTGTGGCTTCTTAACTGAGACGGCTTGCTTCTATGAGCATAGAACCCCTAATCATTACCTTTATGTCCTTTGGCCTATATGTGATCAGAATCGTGCTAAAATTGTCGTTTGAGTCATAGGTCTTAGAGGCCATGTTCTCATATCCAGGTTGGCAAGATGAGCACATAAACTTCACCCTGAGTGATGGGTATCAAGCAGATCTGTCTCTACCCTATTATCAACCTCTCAAGATGGCAATTCTCCAAGGCAAAACGAGATAGTTTGTAGGATCGATTCTTGATTAACCACTCATTGCATGAAGATCGGATTCTCATGTAAACATCACATACATTTGCTAACACATACACAGATTCTGGCATGACTTTGTTTTGGCTAAACTACCAATATAGGGTTCTTAATTAGATGAAAGAATAACTTTTACTAACCTTGTATAGGAACCACTTGAGCTGACCTTCCTAGACTTCTTGATCATCAGCCATGTGAGAACCCGAAGGTTTCTTGGAGAAGAAGAAGAACCCTCCTAAATCCTAGAAGCCCCTCCTTCTTTCTTTTTTCTCTGGCGCGAGGACCCTCCAAAATCAGAAAAGAAAAAGAACCTTCCCCCCCCCTTTCCTGTTATTTTTCCTTTTTGTTTTTAAAAATCGTTTTCCCCTTTTTTTTTAAATCTGTTTTTTCTGTTTTAAAAACGTTTTCTGTTTTTTAAAATCTGTTTTTAAATTTTCTCCCTCTTTTTTGTTTTATATATTTTATTTTCTTTTATTTTTCAGTTTTTATGTTATATCTATTTATCTTCTTTTTATTTTCCATTTTCTGTTTTTATTTTTCTTTTTATTTTTCTATTGTTATTTTTTTAATTCTGAATATTAAATTTTTGTTTATTATTATTTTTATTTTTATTTTTATTTTATTTTATTTTTATTTTTCTATTTTATTATTATATTTTTTATTTTTTGTTTCCCTTTATTTTTAGGCTTTTTCTATTTTTTAGTTTTAATTCAATCTTTAATATATTTTTAATTAAAAAAATTTTGGTTTCTTTTAATTCTGTGTTCTAATTTTCATTTTTTTCTATTTTTCAATTATTCTTCTTTTTTGTTTTGATTATTATTATTATTATTATTATTATTTATTTACTTTATCCTTTTTCATTTATATTATCTTTATATATTTTTCCAAAAACCCATATTCTTATTCATTTATTTTGTGTTTTTCCTTATTTGGTTTTTTTGCTTTTTTTTTTTCTATTTTCTTGTTTTCTGTTATTAATTCATTTATCTTTTAAATTAGCATTGGTTTCTTGATTAATTTTAACAATTGGGGACCTCAGACATAATTGAGTTTTTACAGCGTGAGACCGTAGATCCAAAGCGTTTAGAAAAGAACTAAATTTCTTGGAGGGACTTTTGGTCCACTCATGCACAAGGTCTGAGGCAGCTAAGGCTGCACGGGGGCCTATACGAACCATTAAATATCGAACAATAGTGTAGACCTCTAGTTTCCCGTTTAGAGTTCGTCGCGTGAGACCGTAGATCCCCAAGTTTTTTGAAAAGAATTTTATTATTATAAACCGCAATGGTAATGAGATGACTTCGCTATTTTTTAGACGAAAAGGGAATACGGGGTTTTGATCGGAACGGTGGGGAGTATAGAGGTTAAATTTGGAGAACGGGAAGATGGGGGTTAAGTATGAATAATGGAAAGTATGGGGGTTAAATTTGGATAATGGAAAGTATGGGGGTTAGATTTGAATAATGGAAAATATGGGGTTAAATTTGAATAGTAGAAAGTTTGGGGGTTAAATTATAATTAAGGGGGACTGTAAAGGCCTAATAACAATTTGAGGAAATGTAAGGGTCTTTCTGTAATTAAGAAGAAATGTGAGGGCCTGGTCATAATTAGGGGTAGAGAGAGATGTGGAGTCTGACCAGAATTTTGAAGAGTGTGGGGTGCAAGAACTTATCAACCAACTACTCCCCATTTTGGCGCAGGGGCTGTTTATGACATGCTGTGGGGCCTACTTCATTCATGGGTAAAAGGTGGTATCTGCATGTGGTCCTGGTGAACCTATAATGGGCCTATGTATCTACCCTGTGGCTTTAGTGAACTTGTAGGGGTCCATTATGTGTAACTTGGACTGTGGGATTCTTTAAATAAGAAAAATTGCAGCCTTGAGGATCGAATCCAAGGCCTGGCAGCTTGAGGGACCGGCGATGAGACAACCAAGCTGAGACTCGGTCTTGATATTTGCCCTGATCAAATTAGGCAAAATCTGTGGGACTCTAAGCTGAAGCAAAATTTATACCGCCTATTACTGGCCCAATCAGAATGGCCCTCATGCCCAGCTGCGTTTACAAGATAATGCCTGTGAGGCTCGAACCCAAGACCAATTGTTCATAACTAACAGGTCCACCACTGGAACAAACCTTAGATTAGGAGCTTTACACCCTAAATTGACTTTAATACATACTTCAGCAGATGTGAGATCATGGCTCATCCGTAAGCTGTATGGGGAGTTTCCCTCCTGCCCTATGTTTGATCTTGACCTATTGGTAATGCACAAACTCTTGTGTAAAATTATCAAGTGGAACAACACCACCCTCCGAGGCTAATGCAGCGGGACTCATTGTACTATCTATGGACACCATAGGTGCATTTCCTGACCATTCACAATTATGGCTTGTCATCATTGGGGCTTCAATAGGGGTGCAAGGACGTGTAATCCTCCATCATGAAATTGGTTTGTTTGGCCCCATTTCACTGTGTATAGCAGCTACACAGTTCTTACTAGAGGTGCAACAGCGACAACCTCTAGCAGTTCGTGATGGCGATCTGACCAAGGCTCCCACCTTAATGTGTAAATAATACGAGCTCTTGAGTGTAATGTTGGTGACCATGGGGATTGTCACAAGCACCTCATGAACCGATTTCTCAGCCATGAATCAAGTCTTTGCCTCGATCGGCCCACACTGCATATGGCTTGAATCACATCTTTATTAGTAACGTTTCCAAGAAAATCAGACTGGCTCGGGATGTAGAACCATTTCTTCATCAATAAACAGCTTTAGTGCAAGCTGCACACCACCGCAAGTGTCTCAAGCAGGATGTGATTCAAGGTGCCAAAACTCACCATTAGCCAAGCCTGGTATCTCATGACAGGGATCAACAATCTTCAAGCGTCCATTTGTGCTATGTGCCTCCAGGGTGCAATACAAGCTAGCTGACTCCGATCCAAATTCAACTCTCTAGATTTAGTCATGGACTTCATCGTGAATTGGAGCGAAGGAGCATGCATGCACACATCATGTAGTTGAATGAAAGTCCCGGACCGCTTGCGTCCATCAGTCACTCATTTCAGAGTTTACATTTTTGCTTTTCCACTTGTATGTTTGTTATGGCGTTTTTTAGTGATTTACTCGACACCTGATTCACCTATTCTCCTATCTCGATGCGATCAATTTCGATCGTCCAGGTTTTAAGCAAAGGCCATACACTATTCACAAAAACAGGTGAGTCAACCAATATCCACATTCGATGATGTTATAATCACAAACACCATGCATGCCTTGCATTTAATCTATGCCAACCCATCTCAAATCGCATGCAATCAGAGTCTTATTATGAGCTAGGCAAGATTAACATATCAAAGGCGATTCTTGATAAAGAAGACCAACACATAGATTCTTCATAATGCATTCCAATAGTAATTAGGTGCAAAATGATTAAACCATAAAGGTTGCTCTGTACTGAGCGTGCGGGAAGAGCACAAACCTGTGAAGTTGGAGCCGCGTTCTCCTTCTCTACTTGTTGTGATGTAACCATCAAAGATCGTGGACTTATTCTTCTCCGCGTACTTCAAGAGCAATTCTTAGGAGCTTCTTTTTCATGGAGATTTTCTTACTCCATTGTCTTTGAGTCTAGCTTGACGCTTGAATCCATGGACGTTTACTCCTTTCCTTCGACTCAAATGAGTTTCAGAACCTTCCCTGGGCCTCTGGAGATGGAATGAAATCGCCTGGAGCCGAGAGGAATTCTAAGGAGGTATTGAGTCTTCTCCTCCAAATTTTTCGAACCCCCCTCCCTGTATCCTTCTCTTCCTTTTATACTCATTTTCTCATTTTTCTTCTTCTTTTTCTTTTTCCCACCTTTTTCTATTTTCTTCCTTTTTTTATTTTTATTTTCTTTTATGTGTTATCCTTCTTTTTAAAGATTTTCTATACTATTTTTTGTTTCTTTTTTTCTTGTTTATAACTTTATTTACATTATTTTACCTTTTTATTTTTTCTGTTTTATTTAATTTCTAATACATTTTATTTCCTTATTTTCCAAGTTTTATATTTTTCTTCTATTATTCTGTTTTTAATATTTTATAAATTTTGTTTTTTATTTTTTTATTTTAGATTTCATTTATTATTTTCAAATTCTTTTTCCATCTTTTCCAAAAAAATTTATTCATTATTTTCTGTTTTTTGTTATTTGTTTTTTTTTTGTTTTTCGATCATTATATTTTTTATTTTGTTTTTATTTCTGAATTTATTTTATTTTGTTATTATTATTTTTTTATTTTCCACTATTTATATATATATATATATATATATATATTTATCTATTTTTGCTCTAATTTTATCATTGTCTCTCTTTTTTTTTTCTTTTTTTTTTCTGTTTATTGATTTTTCTGTTATTTAAATTAGTATTGGTTTCTTAATTTTAGCAATCGGGGGCCTCAGACATAATTGAGTGTTTACACTGTTAAGACAGGCAGAACCAGAATGACGAAAAACCTGTTATAACGGGCGTATAGAAATGACCTGTTAAGACAGGTAAAATGTAGATAGAGTCCTGTTGTTGACAAGAAATTAGCAAGATACCTGTTAAGACAGGCAAAACAAGATGATGAAAACCTGTCAAGACAGGCAAAAGGGAAATGAAAATGACCTGTTAAGTCAGGTGAAGGAAGTGGCCTATTAAGACAAGGAAAAAGCAAGAAGGACCTGTTAAGACAGGCAAAAAACCGAAATGGCTTGTTAACACAGGCCAAGCAAGAATGATACATACCTGTTAAGACAGGCAATGTGAAAATGAAATAAAGATTGACCTATTAAGACAGGTAAAGGAAAAACAACCTATTAAGACAGGAAAAAAAAAACAGAAATGGTTTGTTAAGACAAATAGACAAAAAACGAAGAATGACCTATTAGGATAGGTACGGAAAAGAATGGCCTGTTAAAAAAGGCAAACAAGTATAAAAGAATGTCTTGTTAGGACAAGAAAGAATAGAATGACCTGTTAAAGACAGTGTGGAGGGATATAAGTGATGACCCGTTAGGGCAGGCAAGAGAATGACCTGTTAAGATAGGTATGCATCGAATGACCTGAGAAGACAAGTATGGAGGCATAGAAGTGATGGCCTGTTAGGGCAGACAAGAGAATGACCTGGTAAGTCAGGTGTGTCCTGGGAAGGCACGTGAGGATGGAATATGGACTTCTTCGTCAGATGCCTTGGACAACTCATTTTGAAACTTGTTTATCTTGAAGTAATTTAAATTGCTGATTCTACCTTGAACTTGAAGGTTTTTTAAGCATTTGATAATTTGTTCTCTTAAAGAAACTTGGGCAAGCATTTTTCCCCAGTTTAAAAGATTTTTGGCAATCATGGAATGCCTCAATTTGAATTTTTCTGGTAAAGCGTTTTCCCCAGTTTGGATCTTGATTTGGAATTGAGGATTGCCTCAATTTGAATTTTTGTGGGCAAACGTTTGCCCTAGTTTGGATTTTGGTAACTCTTTTTTTAATTATAATTGGTTCGGGCAATTTTCCCTAATCATAATTAGTTTTGAAAAATGAATTATGCGATGCTCGAATGACACGAAGCTTATGTGATGTTTGAATGCAAAAGGATGTGTTGTTTGACTGACCAGATGTTTATATAATGCTTGAATAGATGCAAAAGATGAGATGTTTTAACTTTTTTATTGCTTTTTTATACTTGAAATTATTATTTGATGAAATGGATTCTATGGGATGAATGCATGCCATGAGATGGTTAAAAAAAGCATTTGTTCCTCTTGATTTTTTTGGTTCTTCTTCGATATTTTCCTTTCTCGATAGCCTTATAGTTGGTGTAAAGAGAATCAAGATTCAGGACGAGCTGGGTCGACTCTATCTCTTGGCTTCTTGGTCAATTTCGGAGTTTTCCTCTTCAAGATCTTTGAGACCCAACAATGGTCAGCATTATTGAATAAGACACACTTTTTTTTTTGTGGTGGCATTATGGCTGGCAGAATGATGATTCTTTAGGAAGCAGTCATGTCATGTCGCGATGGTTGAGGATTCATCCGATTTTGTCATGACTTTTTCAAAATTAATTTTCCTTCTTTTTTTACATTTTTCACATTTCTTTTTGGCGTGTGCACTATTAGGGTGTGCGAAGTGATTTGGGATAGTCAATGGAAAGAATAGAGAGTTTTGCATGTGAGGTTTTGTGTATTTGTTGGGAAAAGACGAAAGATGTGGGTTCGATTGCCCAAATGGCACCTTTTGATGAAAAATGTCAATGCTGCTATTCATAGTCTTGATTGTCAAATTAATCCAACTTGATAAATGGAAAAAAAGTTTCCCTACTTTTAGGAAATATGAGGTGCAGAAATGTCAAATTGTGTTGGGATTCTTGGTTGACCTTAACTTTTTCCTGGGTTGTTCCTTTGAGTTTTCAACCCAGCAGGTCTTTCATTCGACCTAACTTTTGTTTAGGCCGCCTTTGCAGGTTTACGACCTAGCAAGCTTTTTATTTGTGACTGCCCTAACTTTTTCCTAGGCCGCCATTGAGGGTTTCTGACCTAGCGGGCTTTTCGTTTGTGCCCTAACTTTTTCCTAGGCCTCCCTTTGAGGTTTTTCGACCTAGCGGGCCTTTCTTTGCGTGCCCTAACTTTTTCCTAGGTCGCCTTTAAGGGTTTCCAACCTAGCGGGCTTTTATTTGAGTGTCCTAACTTTTGCCTAGGTCTCCTTTGAGGGTTTCCGACCTAGGGGGCTTTTGTTTTGATCCTAATTTTGCCTGAATTGTTTTTGGAATTTTGATCCAGTAAGACCTTTTCTGATCATGATTTCGTCGATTTATTATTATTTCTTGAATTTCGACCCTACTTTGGCCTAGATTATTTTGGCTTTTAATCCAGCAAGTTTTTCTTCTTCTTGAATTTTGACTTTTGACCCTGATATTGCCTGGACTACTTTTTATTTAATCCAGCGAGTTTTTTCTTTTTCTTGAATTTTGCATGGTCAGATATGGATCTTGCCTGGATTATTTTTTATTCTTAATTCAGCGGATCTATTTTGCAATATTTTTCTTTTTGTATTTTATTTTTGTCTCTTTTTGTTGTTTTTTTATTATCTTGATTTTCTCTATTTTTTTATTTTCTATTTTTTGTTTATTTGTCTTCTTTTTTTGTTTTCTATTTTCTGTTCATTAATTTTAATATTTACTTATTATTCAAACTACGGTTTATTCACTAATTAATTTTAAAAATGGGGCCTCGCACATAATTGAGTGTTTACAGTGGCCGACCCCTGATGTTTCGTAGCGCCTACAGACTATTTGGAGGCATTCAAGGATTGTTGTCAAGAGGAAGCACGCCTTCATTTGGCCACTTACATTGGGACGTTCCACAAATAACCAACCTCGAGCTCATGTGAAGATAGCAACCGAGACAGGTAACCTGCTGGCCACTACTAGAAGTATTTGTTGTTAGTCTCCAAAGATGAAGCACAGGGGCAGACCTAAACAGGGAAAACAGACGTATAGGGGCTTCCAAGCCTCACTATAGCACGAATGGTAACACGACTGTGGAGAAGAGATTGGTCGAGCATTCGAAATAGTTAAGTTTTCGGAAAGATAAGCTCAATAAAATAGTAACACCCTCCCTTGGATGGGTAGGCAGAGGAAAGTGTAAAGTTCATGCGAGAAGATTTACTCTGGCAACATTCGACGCAATCGTTGGCCATAGTGAGGTGGGTGCACCTATGAACTCAATAAATCCAGGCGGAGAGGGATGAAATAAAAAGCTAACCTCAACTCCAAGGCCATGCAACGTCATGCATCAGGCATCATCATGAAAGAGGTTATGGAAATTTAATTTGGGGGGCACTAAATGAAGGAGGGAAAATGCGGCCCACTTGCTCAAACCATGCAGCATACGTCACATGTTGTAGGACAAGCTTTTTGGTAATTAATCATAAATTTCTAACAGTGAAATGATCTAGGGTACCTACTGAATCCACACCTGTCTCAAGCACATTCGTTCCACTCGGATACAGAATCTAATTGACGCACGCAACTTCAATTCAAAGGAATTGAAATTCAACTCGCACAAAAAGTTAATCTAGAATTATTTTGGTTGTCTCGGTTTGTGAATGAGAGATACAGATACAGTTTTGGCTTAGATGAGCATGGGGATCATTAGCAATGCGGCATCGTTGGAGGTGGATTTGTTGCAGCTCCCTAAGGTGTCTACTCTGGCCCTCAAGTCTAACCTTACCTTCGTGGAGACGCTCTTCGAGCAATGGCGGTCGCTTCCTGGAAGCAACCGACTAGTAACATCGTTGTTAAACGAAGCAAAGTCAGGTGCTCCCTTAAATATCACAGGGAATTGCTCTAGTCCAAATGCTTCTAGCAATTCTTTGCCCTCCATGTTCCCTGCAGGAACTGCACCACCTCTTTTGCCAAGAAGTACATCAGGCTCCCCTTGCATAGTGAAACAGAGAGTTAGACCTTCTAATTTGAGTTCTCCTTTGAAGGTTGTCAGCGAGCCAGTAAAAGAAATGATACCTCAGTTCTACTTCCAATATGGACATCCACCTCCAAATGAACTAAAAGAGCAATGCTTGATTAGAAATAACCATTTATTCGATGATCACCAGGATGGGCTGTGGATTCATGAATTCAAACCCGTAACTAAGGAAGTGTGCATGTGGCCATCCTTTTTTTTTTCTTTTCCACATCTCTCTTCAGAAAGATTGATAATGGAACTGGTGTTGTGACAAGGAAATAATTTATTGATTATTGGATTCATGGAAACATGTTGACAAAGGATATAGCGACCCAAATATACACAATTTTAAAGCAACCACAGCTCAAGTACCTTACTCAGGATTATTTTAAACCTGTGCTATGTGAGCTTTTGGCAACACATTCAGGGCATGGAGTTCCTGCAAAGCGCACCTGAGTGTCAAGAGAGATATACTGAAACTATTATATACAAAATATATTACTACATTAATAGATCAGGAAATGGTCGTCTTACCCTGAGGGAGCTAAAGCGAGGAAACATTATTGATGCAATGCAGCATGCTGATGAAGAAGAAGACAAAAATAAGGTTTTGAGGTACTTCTCTTATGAGCATTTTTATGTTGTATACTGCAAGTTTTGGGAGCTGGATACAGATCACGATTTCTTGATAGACAAAGAGAATCTTATCAGATATGGTAACCACGCACTCACATATCGAATTGTTGATAGGATATTTTCTCAAGTTCCCAGAAGGTTTACTAGTAAGGTTGAGGGTAAGATGGGTTATAAAGATTTTGTTTACTTCATACTGTCAGAAGAAGATAAATCATCTGAACTGAGTCTTAAGTATTGGTTCAAGTGCATTGATTTGGACGGAAAAGGAGTTCTGACACGGAATGAATTGCAATTTTTTACAAGGAGCAATTACAATGAATGCAATGCACGGCCCGAGAGCTTGTTCTTTTTTAGGATATATTGTGCCAAATTATTGACATGATTGGACCTGAGAATGAGAGTTATATAACGTTGCGTGACGTGAAAGTTAGTAAACTCTCAGGAAATGTTTTCAATATCCTGTTCAATCCTAATGAGTTCATGGCCTTCGAAACTCGTGACCCCTTTTGGTTCGTCAGGAACGTGAGAACCCTATATTGACAGAGTGGGACCGCTTTGCTCATAGAGAATGCATGGGGCTAGCAACAATAATGATTTTCAAACTTGGTAGTGACATTCATGGAAATCATTATTGTGGAACTTTTGTTGCCTGTACCAATGTCCATGTAAAGTGAGGACTGAGGATGTTTGCTTAGAGGTGATTGGCCAAGTTGAATTAAATTAAGATCATTGAGATGCTTACCATAAGTAGCGAGATTTTCTGGATGGATTTTTTTTTGTAGTATGTTTTACTAATCGAGTCACTTTTGCGTCGTATCTGTAGAAAAGTGCATTCTTGATTTTCATTTTTTTCCCGTCATCTTTGGCTCAGGCTCTCATTACTGAACCTTCTTTTTTTAGGTTGATTGAAGAATATGAACCAAGTGTAATGTTACACATTTAAAGAGGTCATGTCTTTTATGTGTTATTACATTTGTCTAAAAAAAAAGAAAAAAGGGGGAAAAGGGGAACTAGAAATCTAGCATGGCCCCTTTCATCGAATACAAGAATCAAGTTATTCTAAATCAAGTCCATCACCTCAGTTTGGGGTCAAGTACGACTTCCCTCCTCCTTTTCTTCCCTGTTCTTTCAATCTTATCATTGCAAAAATACCTTTTTAAGTAAAACAAGGCTCACGCGATGAGCTCTAAATGGGAAACTGGCGGTTTCACTGCTGTTCGATATTTAGAGATTCATAAAGGTCCCAGTGCAACCTTAGTTGCCTTGGACCTTGTGCATATGTGGACTAAAAGTTCCTCTTAAATAATAAAATCTTTCAAAATATCTTTTAGGGAATCATAAGTCTCACGCGATGAGCTCTAAATGGGAAACTGACGGTTTCACTAATGTTCGATATTTAGAGATTCATATAGGTCCCAGTGCAGTCTTAGTTGCGTTGGACCTTATGCATATATGGACTAAGGGTTCCTCTTAAATAATAAAATCTTTTAAAATATCTTTTTAAGAATCACAAGTCTCACACAATGAGCTCTAAATGGGAAACTGTCGGTTTCACTGTTGTTCGAAATTTAGAGATTCATATAGGTCCCAGAGTTGTTCTGTAGGCCCAAAGTGCGTCATCCAACCTGGTAGCCCAGTCTGTCCTGGAGCTATTCACAGCCTTCTCCAGGATCCTTTTTATTTCCCTGTTGGATACCTCAGCTTGGCCATTACTCTGTGGGTGATACGTTGTGGTGATTTTGTGCCTAACGCCATATTTGCTCAGAACTACTTCCAGTTGCTTGTTGTAGAAATATGTCGCCCCATCACTGATCAGAATGCGAGGGACACCAAATCTGGATAGAGTGTGCTTCCTCAGAAATTTTCTTATAGATTTGGCATCACACGTGTGTGTAGGGACAGCTTCCACCCACTTTGAAACATAATCCACAGCTAGCAGTATATACTCATTGGAGTATGAGATAGGGAATGGTCCCATGAAATATATGCCCCACACATCAAATAGCTCCACTTCTAAGATGTTAATGAGGAACATTTCATCTCTCCTTGAGACATTCCCGCTGCGTTGGCAGGCATCACACGCAACAGTAAAATCTTTAGCATCCTTGAATAATGTAGGCCAGAAGAATCCACTCTGCAACACCTTTGCTGCTGTCCTTCTTCCATTGAAGTGGCCTCCATAGGCTAAGCTATGGCAGTGCCACAGGATGTCTCTTTGCTCTTCGCGTGGGACACACCTTCTGAGCAACCCATCTACACCCCTTTTGTATAGAAAAGGTTCATCCCACAGATAAAATTTGCTATCATGGTATAACTTCTTTTGCTGCTGCCAAGACAATTCATTTGGAATAATTTGTGCAACTTTGAAATTTGTCATATCTGCGTACCAAGGTGCAACCGCAATGGCTAACAACTTCTCATCTGGAAATTCCTCTTTGATCAAGACTTTCTCATCTTGTATGATCTGTGTAGGCAACCTGGACAGGTGGTCAGCTGCACCATTGTCCTTGCCTTTTCGGTCTTGAATTTCAAAATCGAACTCTTGGAGGAGTAGGATCCACCTAATCAGCCTTGGTTTTACCTCTTGTTTTCACAGCAAATGTTTCAAAGTAGCATGGTCAGTATACACAATTACCTTGGCACCAACTAAATATGACCAGAACTTGTCAAAAGCATAGACAACGGCCAACGGCTCCTTTTCAGTTGTTGTGTAGTTCAACTGTGCACTGTTCAGCACCTTGCTAGCATAATATATGACATGTAGTTTCTTGTCCTTCCTCTGTCCTAGCACTGCACCTACAGCAAAGTCACATGCATCGCACATCAGTTCAAATGGAAGAATCCAATCCGGGGCTGCAAGTATAGGTGCTGTGATTAACCATTCCTTGAGTGTGTTGAACACCTTCAAACATGCATCATCAAATCTGAATTCAGCATCCTTCGTCAAGAGGTCATATAACGGTTTGGAGATTTTGGAGAAGTCCTTGATGAATCTTCTATAAAATCCAGCATGCCCAAGGAAGCTTCTCACTCCCTTCTCGTTTACTGGAGAAGGGAGCCTTTCAATCGCTTCAACCTTGGCTTTGTTGACTTCTACACCTCTTGATGAGACTTTGTGTCCTAACACAATGCCTTCTTGTACCATAAAGTGACATTTCTCCCAATTCAGCACTAAGTTGGTCTCCTCACACCTTTTCAGCATACAAGACAGGTTGCTCAAGCAATTGTCATAATCAAAACCAAATTTTGAGAAGTCATCCATGAAGACCTCAATAAAATTCTCCACCATGTCAGAGAAAATGGCCAGCATGCATCTTCGAAATGTGGCAGGTGCATTGCACAACCCAAAAGGCATCTGACGATATGCAAATATCCCATAAGGACAACTAAAAGATATTTTATCTTGGTCCTTGGAGTCCACCACAATCTGGTTGTAACCAGAATATCCATCCAGAAAACAGTAGTAGGCATGCCCAGCTAGTCTTTCCAGCATCTGGTCCATAAATGGAAGAGGGAAGTGATCTTTTCTGGTGGACTCATTGAGTCTCCTGTAATCTATGCACATATGCCAACCAGTTACTATCCTTGTAGGAATAAGTTCATTCTTCTCATTAGGGATCACTGTTATCCCTCCTTTCTAGGGTACAACCTGCACTGGGCTAACCCAAGAGCTGTCTGAAATTGGGTATATGATACCTGCATCCAATAGCTTGAGCACCTCCTTCTTCACAACCTCTTTCATGGTTGGATTAAGTCTTCTTTGGGGTTGCACCACAAGTTTAAAATATTTCTCCATTAGGATCTTGTGCATGCAGAAAGAAGGACTTATTCCTTTTAGATCTGAAATGGTCCATCCAATGGCAGACTTGTGAGCTCTTAAAATCCTCAACAGTTTCTCCTCTTCTTGTTCATTGAGGAAGTTGCTCACTATCACTGGAAATGTGTTCTTTTCCCCCAGGAATGCATAATGGAGGTGAGATGGAAGTTGTTTCAATTCTATCTGTGGGCTGTCCATTCTTCCTTCTTCCTTTGGCAAACCTCAGAGGGTTGTGAGCTTGCCTTCATGGGAGGATTAGCTTCAAGTGTGGCTATGCACTCCTCCACATCTTGGCTTTCTTTTTCTCCCTCCTGGTTTAGGCCTTTAGACTGCCAGAGTACTCCTTCAAGAATGGAGTCATTGTCCTGTTTTTCAAGAGGGACTGACAGTGGCGTAGCCAATGCGGTTACTGGCAGTGTTCCCAACGCATCCATCCTCATGCAGTGTGGATGTTCAGCAGGATGTTTCATGGCTTCAAACACATTGAATGTTACCTTTTCATCCTGCACTCTCAGCATCAGTTGCCCTTGCTGCACATCAATAAGTGCTCATCCTGTACCAAGGAATGGCCTTTCTAAGATCAATGGAATTTCAGCATCTTCCTCCATGTCCAGCACCACAAAATCTGCTGGGAATATGAATCTGTCCACCTTGATCAGGAGGTCTTCCACCACTCCATATGGGTATTTAATTGATCGATTAGGCAGTTGGAGGCATATCATGGTAGGCTTCACCTCCTCTATTTCTAGTTTCTTCATTATGGAAAGAGGCATCAAGTTAATACTAGCCCCTAAGTCACATAATGCCTGGCCAATCTGCAAATTCCCAATGGTGCAGGGAATTGCAAAAGAACCTGGATCCTTTAGCTTATGAGGGAGTTTCCTTTGGATGATGGCACTGCACTCTTTCGTGAGAGCTACAGTTTCATCCACCTTCAGCTTTCTCTTCTTGGACAACAACTCCTTCATGAATTTCGCATAGGAAGACATTTCTTCCAGCGCTTCAGCTAGTGGTATGTTGATTCTGCAGTTTCCTGAATATATCCAGGAATTTAGAGAACTTCCTCTCCTCCTGCTGTTTCTTCAACCTTCGAGGAAATGGGACATTTGGCGTTGCCAACATAGCTTTTTCCCTATTGGCCACGACTTCCTCAAATAATTGTTTTTTGCTCTTTCTCACTGGCTTGTCATGGAATTCCCTCTTCGGTTTTTCCTTCGCTGTTGATTCTTGATCGGCTGCTAGGTCTCCTCCAGGTTGTATTTCTGTTCCATCCTTGGATGATTGGTCTGCTAGATCAGCAGTACTATTTGTTTGTATGGCTTCGTTTTCTGTTATCTTGGGCAGTTTGGGTAGCCTTGGCTCTATCATCTTTCCACTCCTTGTTATGATGGCATTGCACTGCTCCTTGGGATTCACTGTCATGTCACTGGGAAAACTCCCACCATTTCTTTCTGTCAGCTGTTTGGACAGTTGCCCCACTTGATTCTCCAGATTCTTGATGAAAGCTTGTGTGGAATGCATGAACTGACTCAGTATGTTTCCCAGGTCTGTAGAATTCTCCTGTGGTTGGTTTGCTTGTTGTTGAGAAGGTTGTTGCTGCGCAAACTGCCCATTCCTCCTAGGGTTGTTCTGGTTCCTGAAATTAGAATTATAAGAGTTAGAGTAAGGAGGATACTTAGGCCTTTGTGGCAGACCCATATAGTGCACTTTCTCCTGGCTGGATATTCATGTTACGTCTGTGTCACAGCATCCGTTTTCATGTTCTCCCCCACAGAAATCACAATTCAGGGTTTGTGTTTGCTGAGGGGTTCCCACGTTAAAGACCTGCAACTGTTTTTTCAATGCCTCCAGCTGCTGTGAGATCAGCTTGTTCTGAGAAAGTATTGCAGTTTGCGTGTCCAACTCCAGCACACCTCTCTTGGGAACGCTTCTGTCAGTTGGTGATTGGTACTCAGTGGAAGCCATTATTTCAATCAGCTCCATGGCCTCCTCTACAATTTTGGTATTCAAAGATCCTCCTGCTGAGGCATCTATGATGAGTCTTGTGGCTAGCTTGACTCCATTGTAGAAAATGTGAACTTGATGGACATCGGAGAAGCCATGGTGTGGACACTTCTGCAGAAGCTCCTTGAACCGCTCCCAAGCTTCATAGAGCGACTATCCTTCCTTCTGGCCGAAACAGGAAATCTCTCCTCTCAGCTTGTTATATTTAGAGGGTGGGAAACACTTCATAAGAAATTTGGATACCAATTCCTCCCAGGTGGTGATGCTCCCTCTTGGTTGGGTTTGCAACCAATACTTGGCACGGTCTCTTAAAGAGAACGGGAATAGTCTCAATCTGATTGCTTCTTCAGAGATGCCATTCATCTTGATTGTGTCACATATTTGGAGAAAGCTTGAAACATGGAGGTTCGGATCCTCCACTTCACTGCCTCCAAACTGGTTCTGTTGCACTAGATGGAATAGTGCCGGTTTGATTTTGAAATTGTTGGTAGCGATCGATGGTCTCATGATACTAGCGCTGCAACCTGCAGAATTTGGAACAACGTACTCTCCCAACGTGATTCTCCTGTTAAGCAGGTGTTCCTCCATGGCAAAGTGGTGTACAGGGTTATATTCGTTGGTCCCTTGCTGTCTCTGTTTCTCTTGCTATGTCTTTCGTAATATTTTTTCCTTTCGGTTTCTTCTTGCAAGCTTTTCAATCTCAGGTTCAAAAATCAATTCTTGTTCTTCTGCACCTCGCATAAACAAAAGTACACAAGATTAAACTGAGAAAAAAAAAACAGTATGCAAGAGAGTTAGGAAATCAAAACAGAGTAGCTCAATCTAGTGGCATTGATAGTACTTTTCAATATTGAAAAACAAATCCCCGGCAATGGTGCCAAAAACTTGTTGGTGTAAAACTATATGAAGGCAAGTGCACCTTATCGTTTTAGAGTAAAGAGTGAGTAAGAGTATCGTCTCCACAGGGATTTGGTTCAACTACTGAATTCCTACTAGTCCACTAATTGAACTCTAATATGGGAGTGCGTAGACAATGCAAATTGAGGTGCATAAGCAATGCAAACAGAAAATAACAAGATTCACCGATTCTGTCACAAATCTGGAACTCTGATCCAGAACGTATAAAACACTTCAAAAGGCGTTCAAAACTATTTAATATTCAATAATCAATATAAATGTGTAAGAAATCAATTTATGAAAGGTGTTAGGGTTGGATTTCACCAAAACTTTCCTTATGTAGTAGTGAATCATTACATATATTCAAGATAAAATGTAGTTGAAGATCGAATTCACAATTATTGATTGAAGGTCAATCCCTTGACTCAGCAATTCTTCACTTCAAATTAGGAACTCTAATCCCTTAGCAATTCCTAATTTGAAGTGAGCCTTACGTTCAAGAATTCAAACGATCTCACAAATGTGAACCTCTATCCCTAGAGCCTTCACAATTATGTTATTCAATCACAAATCCAATTCAAAAACTAATTTCCCAATTGTGAAGAAGAATTTTAGTTCAATCTATAAGTGGCCAAGTTATAGAAGCATGAAGTAAAGGGATGAATAATCAACAATTAAAGGAAAACAATCTTGAATACATGCAAACCATCCGAATTACATAGGATCAGTCAAGGATTCATCCTTCCCTAACAGGGATTTAGTTACACATTATAATACAGAACGAAAACAGGGGAGAGGAAGAAATTTATGAGCATGAAGACACGCTGCAGATGCACTTTGTCCTCAACCCTAGGGTTCCTTCCTTCACCCAAAATAAGAACCAGATCTGGGAAAACGGCGGCTCTATCCTCTAAGTCTGCGTTCTGGAGATAGATCAGTGGGTAGAGTGTTTGATCTCCTGTTTTCGTTCTGTTCTGGGCTTTTTATAGTTACTGGTCTATGTCTTCGCGTGTCCAACGCGGCGCAGCTGCTTTGCCAACGCGACGCGAATAATAGATTGCTTCTTTCCTTTCAAATCTTCATGTGCTCCATCTAAGTTCAATCGCGTTGCCAACACGGAACCCTTTAACAGATTGCAGAAATTAAAACCACATCGATTTATAAGAATTTATCAACTAAAAGGCTCTAAAACTGTATTTTCCAGATTGTGCATGGGTTATTCAGTTTTATGTCATGTTCTCATGTTTTCATGGTGTTTTATGCTTCAATTACATGAATTTATATTAAATTGTGTTCCAAATAAGTGTCTTATTGGACACTTATCAAAAAGTATGAAAATCTTCGGAGGATTTTTCCTTATCATGTGGATCGGGCTCTCCCAATGCACCATCACCACATAATTCTTGCCCCAATTTCTTTCAAATAGCTGATGGGCTCTCGTGATTTGGCAGTGGATTATTTCCTATATTAGGAGCAAACTTCTCAAAATCCAACCACTTTGCATCAATTAGGTTTTGCACCTTATGCTTCAGAGCTTGGAAATTTTCAGTGGAATAACCAATGAACCCCGCATGGTAGTCGCATTTGGCATTTGCATCATACCATTTAGGATATAGTGGTTCTTGAGGTTTCAAAGGATAAGGAGCGACCAGCGAGTTCTGGATTAAGCGAGGAAGCAACTCAGTGTAGGTCATTGGGATAGGATCAAATTTGACAGGTTTTTTCTCTTTTTTCTGGCCTTGGTTAGGATTTTGGCTTATGACTTGTGTTTGGACTATGAATGGTATGGGATAGTTAGGGGCTGGAGGGTATGGTGCTTGATAGGTTGTGACAATGTAGGGATATGGTGTATAAGGAGCATATGGTGGTAGTTGAAAACCGGCTGGCCCAAAAGATGCCATCTAAGGTGAATATTGGCCTTAACTAGAAGCCATATTATAAGTTTCTCCTATCTTCTTTTTTCCAAACCTGATAGAATTATTAATCGTCCCGACGGACTTATGTGCGGTCCTTCCATTGCGCATGCCACCTTCAATCCTTTCTTCTATGATGACAACATTAGAGAAACTAGCGATCATACTGCCAATCATCTTGTCATGAAAGGGGTCTTGGAGTGTATCAATAAACATGCTGACCAATTCATTTTTAGATAATGGGGGTTTCACCTGAGCTGCTAACTCCCACCATCGTTGTGCATATTATTTGAAAGTCTCATCCCCTTTCTTAGCCATATTTTGAAGCTATGTTCTATCAGGAGCCATCTCCAGGTTGTACTTGTACTGCTTAAGAAATGCATCAACCAGTGTAAACACTCAATTATGTCTGAGGCTCCCAATTATTAGAATTAATCAAGAATCCAATACTAATTTAAATAATAACTAAACAAATAGAAAACAGAAAAAACAAAGGGCAGAAAGCAAAAAATAGAAAAGCATGAAAATAAATAAGTAGAAAATAAACAGAAAATAACCAAAGAACAACGAAAATAAATTAAATTAAAGCTAACTAGGAAAGAATAAGTAAAAGTAAAACAAAAATGAAAAATAATAATAGATAAAGGCAAAAAAAATAATTAGGAAAGAAATTATAAAATATATAAGAAGAAAGAAAAAACAGGAAAATAGATAACCAAAAAATTAATAAATATTAAAATAATAGAAAAAATAAAAAATATAATATAAAGGTAAATAAATAAACAGAAAAATAAAAATGAAATCTGAAATTGAAATAATAAAAAACAAAATCAGAATTTTAAAAAAAATAAAAAAAATAAAAACAGAATTCATAAAACATTAATTAAGAAGTATAAAACATTAAAAACATAAATTAAAAAGTATAAAACATTATAAAAATAGATATTAAAAAATACATTATAAAAACAGAAATTAAAAAAATAAATGATAATTAAATAAAACATGAAAACAGAAAAACGAAACGGAAAATAGAAATGGAACAGAATGAAAATAGAAGAAAAGAAACGAAAAAGAAAAAACAAGGGAAAAGAGGGAAGAAGGAGGTCCTCCCCTAGGATTCTGTTGAGATTTCTCTCATAGATGGCTAAGCTTCTCTCTTCTCAAGCGGCGGCTGAGATGTTGATCATTTGAGCATACCTGGATAATGCTACGAACGCAAAAGCTAGGAATTCCTCAAGACTCCTCTCTGGCTCAAGAGGCATGACTTGAAGACCAGCTTCAGTGCAGAAATTCCAGGTAAGATTTTGAACCCCCACATGCATCTCCATGATCTGGTTGCTGCATGCACTCCCTAGCGTTCGTACCTTAGGATTCACCATTACCATAATGGTTCTTGAACCATGCATGTTCTTGTTTGCGTTCGATTAAATAGTCCTTATGTATAGACTCGTATGTAAGATCCAAAATGCTAGGGTCTTATTCCAATGAGAATCAGTTTAAACGAAGTGATAAAGCCATGAGAGTTGCAAACACTGCAAAGGTTCCAGAATCTCGAACTTAATAAGATCAGAGAATGCAAATCTGATACCATGGGCGAATTCAGGTTAGATGAGCCTACTATATCCCTACATGTATTCTTGATAAGGCTACCCTAGGCTTATTTCTTAAAGCACGATCCTGATTCGCGGGGTATTTGCAACTCTGCAGTTCCAATACATGAAGTTCTATTACTTGTGTTGAGTTCTTGAGGTTCTGGCCTACAAGGCATTACATCAGTGTGTGTGAATTTTTGCAAAATGATTTAAACTCTTGACCTGGGAAATAGGTATAGATGTAGTGCGCCCTCTCTACTCCATGAGACCAATATGATGGCCCTTTGTGATTAGGTTATTAAGAGAGTATGGGCATGATTTTTATGTGTAGGGGCAGTTGATAGGCATACAGTTGAAGCCACCAACCGGCCAACTCACTACTTGTAATAGGATGTATTAGCATATGGTAATAACACTCCTGAATCTTGCCAAAACAGTAGTCCTTGGCTGAGAAGTTCGATGCCCTGCCACCCCCATTCCTGAAAACTACTTTGAATGCCTATGAGTGTCAGCTTGTGATGTTCTGTGCATGTGCAGTGAGTCTTGAAAGCTGTGGTGAAAATTGGCCATAGGCCTTATGGAGTCCGAACACAATCCTCCTAGCCATTTGGTTTTGTTGAATTAATACTCGGGATTTTTTAATTTGAATCAAAGACCCAACCCAGTGGTTATGTGATTCCACTTCTCCCTGATACTCTAGTTGTGGCCCAGGCACGTCGGTAATCCATGCAAAAGGGAGTGAGTTTAGACAAACGAAAACACATGAGAGGTTGCTAAACCTCAACGGGTTCCTCTTTATTACTGCTTGAGAATGTTTCTGCATTAGGAGGAGCGTTTGACTTGGCTCTAAAAGGAACCACAATCATAGTGAATGGCAACGTCCGAACCCCATGCACTTCATATAATTGTGCATATCCCAACTCTCTAAAGTATGCCTTAAAGGAACCCCATGCAGCGCCTGCAAATCACAACCCCTGCAAAACGTTCGACTCCCTGGTCACTTGTGAAAATCTGTGGAAGACATGTAGAAGCAAATAGAACATGCGTATCGAGACTAATTTCAATAGGACGCTATATGCGTTGATGAACTCCTATCCTAACAAACAGAATCTGTGATGCGTACATCATGGCAGACCTGACCTCACCCAGTTCCTGTGTTTCGAATGATCGAAGGGAAACTAAAATATGCTCAGGAATTCCCCCCCCCCCCCCCACAAACTGCCCAAGAAATCACTGCCCAGCGCCTTGGCAAAGGCATGCCCATAGTTTTGTATGCCCAAGACCAGAATAGGATTCTTTGTTGGGCGCCACTCCAATACTATACGAGCAAATGGGGAGGCCATGCAGTATTGCATGCATGGAAACATGCACGTGCAGGCTCGTCTGAATGTGGCATTCCAAAACCATTAATTTATTTGAATTAATCACTGTGAAGAATAAACCAAGTTGAAAGCATGGCTCAAGTGGTTGAGTGCTCACTGCCCACCATCTCAGGTTCATGCGTTCGAACCCCCACATCTCATAATTTTAATTTCAGAATTTCTACTTATGCCTATGCCCCACATGCCTCACGTGCGATATTCATATGCTAGTGGCCCCAGTCTGAGTCGATTAAGTTGGATTTCCAGCCTATATGAAGCCATTCCAAAGAGGCCGAATATGGGGTTCATAATTAACTTAATATTAAACCGAATGCACAAGTGTTTTTTTCAAGTTTAATTTTAATTTTCATCATTTCCAAATTTCAAATCAATTCCTTCAAACTCAAAAAAAATTCTTTTCCTCAAAAAGGAAAATTCTTTGTAAATCAAGATTTAAATCAAATCTTCATCTCAAGTTCCAATTCTCTTCAAAATCAATTCCAATCTAAAAATCAAATTCCATTCCTCTCCTCAAGTTAAATTTAATTTTAATCCTTTTCCCCAAATTTCCAAATCAAGCTCAAATTCTTTTCTACAAATAAAATCTTTAATTTCTTTTCTTCAAATAAAATCTTTAATTCTTTTCCTCAAATAAAAATCTTTAATTCGTTTCGTCAAATAACATCAAGTTCAATCCTTTTCCTTTTTTTCTTTTTTTTCTTTTTTTTATTTTTTTTCTTTTTTCTTTTTTTCCTTTTTCCAAGTTTTCAATCGAGTTCATTTTAGTTCAAATCAAGTTTATTTCGTTTTCCTCAAAACCAAATCAAGTTTAATCCTTTTGCTTCGAGTCTTAAATAAAGTTCATTTTTTTTCCAATCCATTTCGAATCAAGTACTCGAATTCAAATCAACTCCATTTTTAATCGAGTCAAATTCAATTTCTTTAAATTGTAAAAGTTTAATTCTTTTTTATCAAGTTCCTTTTATTTTAAATCAAGCCTAATCCTTTTTCATAATTTCAGAAATTATTTTCTTCCTTCTATTCAAACCAATTGAATTCATTGATTCTAGGTCTCATGCAACGGACCCTAACCACGAACTAGTAGCTTTTTCTGTTGTTCGATGTTTAGGGATTCTATGGGTCCAAGTGCAGTCGTAGTTGTCTTGAACCCTGTGCATATGTGGACTGAGAATCCCTTTTAAATAACCTTAAGAAAATATTCATTTTGGAATCCCTAGTCTCACGTAATGAGCCCTTAGCACGAACTGGTAGCTTTTTCTATTGTTCGATGCTTAGGGATTTGTATGGATCCCAATGCAGTCGTAGTTGTCTTGGATCCTGTGCATATATGGACTAAGGATTCTCCATAAAATATTTTTCAAAACAACATGTTCATTCTTCAAATACTCCTTTTCAAGTACTTTCGAAGGTCAAGCCTTCAAATCAAACCAGAACTACGTAAGCCTTGAGTTTCCTATTGCAACGGGGAATACGTAGGAGCAGGATCAAGTCCTGTCAAGCTAACCTCCATCAAGCTATTTATTTTCACATTAATTAAGGACCAAACATTATCAAAAATCACACACTCGGTTTAAGGGTACCGTTCTTCGGAACGGGCGAGTGGGGAGCCTAACACTTTCCTCAGTCGTAACCGACTCCCGAACCTAAATCTCTTCCTCAAGTCAGGGTTTTTTCCAAGTATTTTCCCTCAAATAAAAATTTGGTGGCGACTCCACACATAATCAATAAAAATTCTATTTAAAGATTTTAGCGAGTTCGTCGTCTTGTCGTAATTACAGTTGCGACAGCCAGATCTTTCCATGAACATATATGTGCCCTTCCAGGTGGATATACCAGTTTGCAGCTACCCCAATTAGACTATCTTGGAAAAAGTGGATGAGCAACTTATCATCATGAGCACATGCAACCATCCTCCTACAATACATGGTTAAGTGGTTCCATGGGCAGCTAGTTCCTTGATATTTCTAAAATTTAGGAACCTTGAATTTGGAAGGAATGACTACGTATGGAACTAAACACAAGTCTGATGTATCTCTCATATTATATACACTCCCCTCAATTGCATGAATCCTTCCTTCCAAGATTTTCCATTTTTTCAGCATTTCCATCAAAAGGATGGTTTTGATGTTCTCCTGACATATTATGAGGATAAGAAGGTGATATGTGTATAGGATGAGGTCCTGGGGTGAACATAAGATTCATCCCCCCCAACGGTTGCTAGTAAGCTTGGACAGGTTCTTGTGAGGTGGTGTTTGGAATGATATGAGGGATTTCCATGATGTTTGAAGGTAGGCTTTGTGTTTGGTTTTGTGTATGTCTCATGAACGAGGGTGCGTGCCCATGAGGAAACCCATAATGATCCCATTCAGCTTGTTGAGGCATGGTTAATGGCAAACAGTTTTGTAGATTGGGGTCAGGAAGATATGATGAGCTGATTAGTTCTTCTGGAAAGGATCCCCCCATGTCTCTTTTTTCTGACAGCTGTATGGCCTCCATTAATTTGACCATTTTCTCCTTTAAGGTTTTCACTTCATTTTTCAACTCCTCAATTTTGTCGTTCCAACTCATCCATGATTCTTGATTTGTGAATAAGTCCTATACGGGTGCCAAGAAAGCTGTCTTTCTTCAATTTTTCTATTAAATTAATTTTTCAAAAAAAACATGAATGCTAAAATCCTGAGTGATAAAAGCATTAATATTCTAATGAGTATCAAAATGAGAAAGGCATGGGATGATTTTCTAAATCTCTTTTTTTAATGATAAATTTATTTAATGAATGGATGAATGTAACGTTGAAATGCACAAATAATTAAAGATCTCAAAGTTGACCATCAAATGATCTCTTGTTTCATTATTTTGGTTTTCTAGTAATTTCTTTAATAATTTATTTTGCTAAAAAGTTTTCTAGGTTTTTTTTATATGTTGTGATCATTAATTTTCTCTCTCTTTGAATGAGAAATTATTTTTTAGATTTTCAAATTTTTCTTCTCTCTCTTTTGGATTTTTTTCTTTCTTTTTTTAAAATTTTGTTAATTTTTCAGTTTAATCTTAGAAATTATTTTTAATTTTTCTATTTCTCTTTCAAATTTTCTAACTCTTTTATCCTTTTGGATTTGTATATATTTTTACTTTCAAAAATTTTAATTTGAATTGGTTTGGGCAAAAATTTTCCCTAGTTTAATTCATTATTGTGATAAATTATTTTTGAATTTTCCTTATTTTTTTAATTTTATATTTGTCAAATTTATTTTTTTGTTTTTTAGTTTCTAATTTTCTTTTTCTTTTCTAATTTAAATCATTTTTTAAATCTGAATATTTTGTCTGTGTTTAAAATAAATATGCCTTTTTTGGTGTCTTGGGTGAAGTGATGTGTGATATAGGCCTAAGGTCCTTCTAATGTATACATCTCACACAAGGTGGTTTATAATCCTAGAATTTGTGAAGGTCACCAAAGCCAAGTTTTAATTCTTGGTGCTTGCTACAACCATAGAGAATGCTACCAGTTGCAGGGCACCGAGAAAAAGATAATTTAGCTGGGGTTTTCATGATAACCAAACGGGACGTGCATCCCAAGTGACACCACTAGACCCCTCTAGTCCTAGGTGTCACTCAAACCTAGGTATAGGGTCCCTCTCATGTTATGCATGTAGGACTACAATGTCTGGAAGACATATGAACATTTGGATTATATCCTGCAACTAAAACACAATAAATATATATAAGTCTTCTACCCTATGGTGAGAAACATACAAATTTGATTTAATATTGGCATGACATCAGGAAATAAATAAAGAAAAATGGTAAATAAATAGGAAGGGATCAACATGTTACACACTCAATTTGAAACTAATTCCTGGTGCTTGCTACAACTGTAGAGAATGCTACCAGTTGCAGGACACCAAGAAAAAGAAGCACTTTAGTTGGGATTTTCATAATAACCAAACGGAACGTGCATCCCAAGTGACACCACTAGACCCATCTAGTCCTAGGTTTCACTCAAACCCAGGTGTAGGGCCCCTCTCACGTTATACATGTAGGACTACAATGTCTAGAAGACATATGAACATTTGGTTATTATGAAGGTTTTCATTTTATAACTTACTTCAACAGAATTCTGATTATGAAATTAGTTTAGATCTAATGAAAGATTATGTGGTTACTTAATCTTGTTGATCATAATCAATTGAATCCTAAGAGTTTTCTCAATAGAGAATTCAAGGATCATTTTAGGGGTTCCAGATGATCCTGGGTTGATAAACATAATACATGATTTTAGTGATCAATGATTAGTTAAGAAAATAGCCTCTGAATTCCTTGTGTTGATAATTGCTAAGTCAAATTAATTTCATTCTGTATTTTGTATTTAGAACTTAATATCACATCTTTACAAAATCCCCTTGTTCTAACTTTCTCCTAATTTGCTTAAGAATCTGAAATGGTCTTTGGGAGATGACCTAGATTGCACCTTATACTATACCAATAGTTGGGGAAAATCTAGAAATTATTTTTGGATGTTTGCGACGAGCGTGTCATCCCATAAGCATTGAAGAAATTAAGCCCACAGGTTTCGTGAATAAGTGTTGTCTTTAGGGATTTTTTTTTCTTTAAATATCATCATAAATATAACACTTGCAAGTAATATCTAGAACATGTCAAAGAGGGGGCTTCTACATATCTGTTATCCAATCTTAATGTAGTTTAACAGATTGAGATCTTTGGGACTTATCTATTCTCAAAGCACGCCATATAACTTCTAAATATCCTGACCATAGATCCTTGTTTGTACTCATATCAGGATTGGTTTTGTACAACGCTTAGCAAAGTTTCACCAGTAGCCATGAAATTGACTATGATGAATCTTCTGCAAAGAATATCAGGCCAGTATAACTAGTGCCATGACATTCCTGCTGGTCTAGGAATTTTCAATCAACCTACGATTTGTTTAGGAGCTCGCAACGATCTCTCTTCCTTTCCTAATTTATGTGCTATGTTTAAGAATTGAAAAATTCAACTATATTTGTGATTGTGCAGAGGACAAATTAAAAAACATTGCTCAATAATTAACTTGAAGGCATGCAATCCTATTTTCTTTCTAACTGATTGAGAATTTTGCATCAAGGTTTGAAGCGGAAATCCAATCCTCTATGCATTCCATTTCCTTATTTGTAAGCATGCACACTCCAGGGAAAGAGATCATGTTTGATCTTAAGAAAAAGGATGCGAGAACATTAACTTGTGCAAGATGGACGTGAATTTTCTGCAATTGAGGCTAAAGCAAAATTTGATCAAGATTTATTCTCTAGAGGTGCAACGGTTTCTTCTTCTTTCACAGCGGTGAAGAGAACCTCGGGATGAAGAACATAAGCAGAGGGTGAAGCCCCAGAGAAGCTTCAAGACGCTTCTGAGCAGTAGATAAAAACTAGGAGAACTCTAGATGCGCTCTAGGAAACTTGAGAGAAATCCAGGGAGATTTCTAAGGCTTTGCTGAGTTATTCCCCTCCCTTAAAAAAAGAAAAAAGTTCCCCAATGCAAGTCATGCTATCAGGCTTATATAGTAGAAAAAGAAAAAACCCCTTTTATTCCTCAAAGGTTAACCCTTGGCTGCTTCAAAAGTGAATCCAGCCCTCTCTTTGTTTCAAGAACCAACTAACTTCTAACTAACTTAAGCAACTAACCCTAAACTAACTTCTGAACCAACTTTTTCTTTTATTTTCTATTTTTTCTTTTTCTATTTTTTGCTTTTGTTATTATCTTTTTATTATTATTATGATCATCATTTTTTATTTTTGACTGATTCTCGACAAAAAACTTTTATGGTTAGAATCTTTATTTTTATTTTTATTATTTTATATATATATTTGTTTATTTATTTATTTATTTTATATTTTTTACTGGACCTTTTAGCAATTTTGAGCTCAAATTACTTCCCTCCCTCATTATTTTTACTTTTCTTTCTTTCTTTTTATTACTATTATTATTTTTATATAATATTATTTTTTTATTTTTTATTCATTTATTGTATTTTTCAATAATTTTGGAGCAAAAATTTATTTTGTGCATTTTATTATAATTTTAGCTTTAGACATAATTAAGTGTTCAAACCATTATATGAACACTTACCCAATTTATTTTCGAAAAGTGTGTAAACACCAATTTTTAAAAAGATGTTGTCGCAAATTAACACAAATTATGTAAAGAAGTGCTTGTTTTCTAATCTTCTGTATATTGATGTTCATGTCTGAAAAATGGTAATTAGTGATATCTTAAAGATCTCTTGTATTTTGTTTTTCATATATCGATGTTTATAATAACAAACTTTGTTATAGCCCATAAAGTCATCTATTAAATAAGAATAAGTTCACTTATAATTTATTAATTTATATGCATATCCTTTCTAATATACAGTAATTCAATTTAATTATGCTTGTGCATATATAACTGAGTTTTTTCGTTGTGCTTGTGCATATATAACTGAGTTTTTTGATTTTGCACGTTTAACTTACAACACTAGTATCGATCTTCATAAACACCTATTCAGCAAAAAAGTGGATTAAAATATGTTTATTTCCTTTAATACTTTTGAAAATTATTTTTTTTCAGATTTTCTATATCTAAACTATATAGAATTAAAAATATTCGTTGTTTTAATTTTTAAAAATATTATATTTTTAATTTATATTTATTTAAATAGTAATTTTATTTTAAAATTATTAATCTTTTCTATTAATGAGTCTATAAGAATTAAAAATCTTAAATATTAATAAATAATAATATTAAAATAAATAATATTAAAATTTTATAAAAAAATAAAATAATATAAAAATAATTCACATAATTTATAAACACAAATGAAGTAATAATTATGCTTAAAATATAGGGTAATATAACAATAGAAGCAGTCACTCAGATGAAATAAATATTTTTTAATTTAAAATATGACTCGTAGTATTAAAAAATAAAGATGAAAATTCTTCAATCTATATGTCCAGCAAATCAAAAATATACTTAGCAAAACATAATTTTTTTAAGATAAAATCAAGGTATTTAAAATAAATAAAAATTAAATAAATTAAAAAATTAATAATGATAACTACTTAAAATATGCTTAAAACATTTTGTAGAAAACTTATAAAAATAACTTAATATTTGTAAAAAAATTATTTTTAGTTTGATACATTTTTTATTATAATTTATTTAGATAAATTCTTTTTAATTAATTCAACAAGTTTTCGTGATTAAATCATAAGTTATTATATGTAATTAAAAATTAAATCAATATTAATTATATATTTATCCAACATATTTGTAATATGTATTTTTAAATATTTGAAGTTTTTAATTTTTAATCTAATCTTAAAAATAAATACGTTTAATGTACACACTGTAAACACTCAATTATGTCCAAGACCCCATTTCTAATTAATTAGTAAATAGATAATAATTTAAAATTAATTAATAAAATATATACATAAATAAATAACAAGAAAAACAAAAAAAAATAGTAAAAGAGAAAAAATGATAAAAAAAATAGGATAAATAAATAAAAATTCGGAAAAGGAAAGACAAAATTAGTAAACAAAACAGAAAATAAAAAAGGGAAAGCAGAAAAAAGAAAGAAAAGTATATAAAAAGTATATAATAACAAAGTGGTGATGAGATTTTCCCGAGAAGCTTAGACTCATTACTGCCTCACGTTCGACCTCACGTTCTAAGCCTCCCCCCTCGTCCATTCTTACTCTAATTCTGTGGCCCTTATAGTCACTAATTTGTGGGAGTTTTCCAGTTGCTGGCTCGAGAGGGATCACCAAAAATGAGCTCATAATTAGGTATCCAAGGGTCTAATTGTCAAGCGGGTCTAATTGTCAAGCTTTGAGTCCTCACATGGAAGTGCCAATTTAACGTGCCAATCTGATAAGCCAAATTTAATGGAACGACCAAAGCAAGGCTCAAGTTATGTCATGCTGATACGGGTCTCCAGGACTTATTCAAAGCAATATAGAGAGGCACTTGAAACCAAAGTGGAATGTCCGGCCTAGTGGAGTGGCTTGCCGCATACATCTTTCAGTACCCGTATTTGAATCCCACCTGGCCTTTTTTCATTAAAATATCAATTCAGCTTCGATTCCCCTTCATAATCATGGTGAGGTGAGATTACAATCAACCCAAGGTTTGGCACAGTGGCATTGCCTACACTCATGGCACATCAAGTTACAATCAGGTCCTTGTATTTCCTCAAAATTACCATCCAAGCCCCATTCTCTCCTTAATTCTAATTCGACCCCTAAACTTCCCAAAATTCCACTCAAACCCTCAAACTTCCCAAAAATTTAAATTAAATTTTTCTCCCAAAATTCAAATAAAGTCTTTTTCTTTTCTTTCCTTCAAAATTCAAAGTAATTCCTTTTCTCAAGATTCGAATTAAAATGCTTTTCTCCCAAAACTCAAAATCAAATTCACTTCAAAACAAATTTCTTTTTCAAATCACGCCATTTCTTTTCTTATCTTTATTATATTCAAACTAAATTCTTTTCAAATGTTTTGGGATCTACGGTCTCACGCGACAAACTCTAAACGGGAAACTGGCGGTCTACACTGCTGTTCGATGTTTAATGGTTTGTATAGGGCCCCGTGCTGCCTTAGCCGCCTCGGACCTTGTGCATGAGTGGACTAGAGGTCCTCTCAAAAATAAAACTCTCTTCAAAATGCTTTGGAATCTATAGTCTCACGCGACGAACTCTAAATGGGAAATTGGCGGTCTACACTACTGTTCGATGTTTAGTGGTTCGTATAGGCCCCCGTACTGCCTTAGCCGCCTCGGATCTTGTGCATGAATGGACTAAAATTTCCTCCAAAAAAAATAATATAGAAAGCTTTTCAAAAACAAAATCTTCGAATACTCCTCTTGAAGCACTTTTGAAGGTCAAGCCTTCAAAACAAACCAGAACTACGTAAGCCTTGAGTTTCCCATTACACCGGGGAATATGTAGGAGCAGGATCAAGTCCTGTCAGGCTAACCTCCATCAATCTATTTATTTTCACATTAATTAAGGGATCAAACAATTTTCAGACATCATACACTCAGTTTAAGGGTACCGTTCTTCAGAACGGGCGAGTGGGGTGCCTAACACCTTCCCCACTCGTAACCGACTCCCGAACCTAAATCTCTTCCTCGAGTCAGGGTTTTTTTCCATGTATTTTTCCTTAAATAAAAATTTGGTGGTGGCTCCACATAATCCAAAATACAATCTCATTTTAAATTTTTAGCGAGTTCATCATCTCGTCGGAATTACGGTTGCGACAGATGGCGACTCCACTGGGGAATTCTAGAGAGTCAAGCCCGTTCAAATTAAGTATGTCAAATTTGATCCCTTCCTTGTTTATTTGCTCGCTTTATTTATTGCACGATTCATTTATTTGTTTATCCATATGTTATTCGTTTGTTTGTCTATTCGTTGTACAACCCTAGGATAGATGAATAATAAATTGCAATATATATCTGTGCAATTTCCCCAAATGCAGGTGTCCCAATAATTTGTGTGCCCTCCACACTTTGCATATGCATTTATCATGAGTGGGACCCTATACCCGGGTTTGAGTGCTGCCTAGGATAGAGGGATCTAGTGGTGTCACGCTAGGGCCTACGTCCTGTGTGGCTATCACAAAAATCCCAGCTAGAGTGCACCCTATTCATAATGTCCCGCAACTAGTGGCTACTTCTACTGTTGTGGCAAGCATTGTGGACTGGAACATGGCTCTAGTGACCTCTACACCCTAGGATCACTAACCACCTTTGAGAGGTTCATGCATTAAGAGCCCTAGACCCTTAGGACAGGTAACCCACATGGAAAGCAAGGAGGGGACACACACCCCTTTCATGGTACATGGCTCATATGCTATCCACATGGCTCAAGTTAACAGAATCATCCAAGATGGTAGAGAAGAGGGGAGCTGGAATCTGAGTTGGGGAAATACATAAAGAAATAAAAAAAAAACCTAGAAAATCAAGAAAAATCAAGGATGTATAAACCAAAATTTGAAAAATCAAGAAAAATAGAAACTCCTAGGAAAGTTGGAAAAATATTTTTGAAAATACCGAAAATATCAAAAATACAAAAATAAAGAAAATAAAATTCTGAAAACCTAAAGAACGTTTTAGAAATTTCTTTTTTAGAACCAAAAAGATTTCCAAACAAAACCAAAAGTTCTCTAGCAAAATAAAAAACTTCAAGATTCATAAAAATCATAAAAATTGCTAAAAACAAATAAAGCGACACTCAATTTTCAAAACCTTCTTAAAATTATTTGTGCATAACATGCATGCATTCATTCATCTATTCATCAATGAAAGAAGGAGATTTTGAAAAATCATTCCATTTCATACTCATTTTACATCATCATCTTTATCATTCATGATTTTTTCATTCAAATTATTTCTAAAAAACTAATTTTTAACCTAACAGAAAAATTAGAGAAAGACTTCCTCGACATCCTTATAGAATCAAATCACAATCAGGAATCATGGATGAGCTAGAGAGGCAAAATGAGGAGTTGAGAAATGAGGTCAAGACTCTGAAGGAGAAGATGGCCAAGCTAATGGAGGCCATCCAACAATCTAAACAAAAGGAGGTAAGGGAATCTCTTCCTGGAGAACCAACAAACCCGTCATATCCTCCTGGGTTCACTCCACAAAACCCTTCACTATGGGTATCCTCATGGGCATGCACCTTCACAAATCCAAACACAAACCCAAACACATAACCTACCTCCAAACACCATTCCACAAACTTATCAAACAACCATTGGGGGAATGCATCCTATGTTCACCCAAGGGCCGCACCCTATATACATACCGTCTTCTCACCCTCTCCCCACCACATGCCGGAGGAATACCCAAGCCAAAGATGCATCTGATTTGTGCTTAGTTCCAGATGTAGTAATCCCTCCTAAATTCAAAGTTCCTGAATTTGAAAAATATCAAGGAACCAGTTGTCCGAAGAGTCATTTGGCCATGTACTGCAGGAAGATGTCTCCCTGTATGCATGATGATAAGCTACTTGTCCATTTCTTTCAAGATAGCTTAACCGGGGCGGCCACAACCTGGTATACTCCATTAGAACGGACAGATATCTATTCATGGGAGGACCTAGTTGAGGCCTTTCTAAAACAATACCAGTACAATGTAAAGATTGCTCCGGATAGAACTCAGCTCCAGAATATGGCCAAGAAGGGAGAGGACACCTTCAAGCAATACGCCCAAAGATGGAGGGAGTTAGCTGCTCAAGTACAGCCTCCTCTATCTGAAAAAGAACTGGTCAGCATGTTTATTGACACACTCCAAGATCCTTTCTATGACAAGATGATCGGCAGTATGACCGCAAGCTTCTCCGATGTCGTCATCATTGGAGAAAGGATCGAAAGTGGCATGCGCCGCGGGAAGATTGTCCACAAGCCTACAGGCGCAGTCAACGCTTCTAGTGGATCTGGGAAGAAGAAGACAGGCGAGACCTGCAACATGGCTTCTAGTCAAGGCCTATACACTCCTCAGGTGGCATATTATGGTCCAGCTGGCTTCCAACCACCACCATATGCATCTTATACACCAATTCTAATCAAGGCCAGAAAAAGGAGAAGAAGCCCATCCAATTCAACCCAATTCCAATCTCCTACACCGAGCTGCTACCACGCTTAATTCAAAACTCGTTGGTCGCTCTTTATCCTCTGAAACCACAAGAACCACCATATCCTAAATGGTATGACGCAAACACCAGATGCGATTACCATGGAGGATTCATCGGTCATTCCACGGAGGAATGCCTAGCATTGAAACGAAAAGTACAAAGCTTGATCGATGCGAAACGGCTGGATTTGAGAGGCTTGGCTCCTAACACAAAAAACAATCAATTGCCAATCACCAGAGTCCGTCGACCAGCTGAAAGAGATGGGAACAGCATAATGAGTTTCATTGTACAAGTTGAGATGTCGAGAGGATACTCATCCAAAAAATTGTCATAATTTTCAAAGTCAATCTTTTGTAAATAAATATCAATGAATAAATACAAAAATTACATTTTTCATGTCACATTATTGGCTTTACTTTTTACCATTCCTTTTCATCATTCAACTCGCTTCTTCCTGAACAAATAAATACCTGTTGGTGACAATGCCAGTGCTGTAATAAATAATTTTGAACATTTGATTAATCAAGCTCAAAGAAAAGCCCAATGAGGGAGCAGAATAAGAAAAGTCTAACCAGAGATTCTCAAATCACCATGCAATATCCCACTAGATCGAAATTTAAATTCAGGAAAAATTTAGGGATACCAAATAGATTCGCTAAATTGAGAATCAGAGTAATCCAGGCAGGATCAATATCTGACCATGCAAAATTCAAGAAAAAGAAAAAGAAACCCCGTTGGATTAAAATCAAGAATAGTCCAGGAAAAATTAGGTTCAAAATCCAAAATTCGAGAAAAGCCCGCTGGATTAAAAACCAAAAATAATCCATGAAAAAGTGGGGTTAAAATTCAAGAAAATAAATCGATAAAGTCATGATCAGAAAAGGTCTTGCTAGGTTCCAAAAAACAATTCAGGCAAATCAGGATCAAATAGAAGCCCGCTAGGTCGGCAATTCTCAAAAAACGACCTAGGCAAAAGCTAGGGCACAATCACACAAAGCCCGTTAGGTCGAAAATCTTCAAAAATGACCTAGGCAAAAGTTGGGGCATAATCAAACAGAAGGCCTGCTAGGTCAACAATCCTCAAAGACGACCTAGGCAAAAGTTAGGGCACACAACCAAAAGCCCGCTACGTCGAACAATCCTCAAAGAAGACCTAGGAAAAAGTTAGGGCGCAATCAAACATAAGCCTGCTAGGTCGAAAACCCTCAAAGGGCGGCCTAGGAAAAAGTTAAGCCACAATCAAACAAAAGCCCGCTAGGTCGAATAATCCTCAAAGAAGACCTCCGCAAAAGCTAGGGCGTAATCAAATAGAAGCCCACTAGGTCGACAACACTCAAAAGACGACTTAGGCAAAAGTTAGGGCACACGCACGAAAATTCTGCTAGGTTGAAAACCCGTAAAGGCGACCTAGGAAAAAGTTAGGGCAAAACGAAAGACCTGTTGGGTTAAAGACTCAAAAGAACAACCCAGGCAAGAGTCAAGGTCAAACCAGGAATCCCAGGACAATCATTCATTTCTGCACCTCATGTCTTCCTAAAACTGGAGCAAAAATTTTGCCGTTTCTCAAGTTTGATTAATTGGACAATCAAGATTATGAAAAGCAGCTTTGGCATTTTTCATCAAAAGGTGCCATTTAGGCGATCGAACCCATACCTTTCATCATCCTTTCCTTTCAAGTACACTACCTTAAACATCTATTGCAAATCTTCTCTATTTCTTTACAGTAACTAGCCAAAACCTCAATAGTGCACATGCCAAGAAGAAATACGAAAAATTTAAAAATAAAAAGATTAAGTTTGAAAAGTCATAACAAGTCGGATGAATCCTCGACCATTGCAACACAACAGGATTGTTTCTTAAAGATTCATCCTCCTACCAGCAATAATGCCACTACAAAAAAGAATATTATGTCTTACCCAATGATACTGACCACTGTTGGGTCTCAAAGATCCTGACAAAAGAAAATTTCGAGATTGACCAAAACACCAAACTTAAGTCAATCTAGCTCGTCCTGATTCTTGATTCCTTTCACACCAACTATGGGGTTGTCGAGGAAGGATGTGTCAGAAAAATCAAAAAAATCAAGAGAAACAAAAAGTTTTTACACAATTTCATGGTTTGCATTCGTCCCATAGCATCTGTTTCATCAAATAATTATTTCAAGCATAAAAATAGGAACCCCGCATCATTTTTGCATTTATTCAAACATCACAAAAACTGCATTCTTTTCATTCATTCAAACAGCACATAAGCATCTTTTTATTCAAAGCATTGCACAACCCATTTTTCAAAACTAATTAAGACCCAAGTAAGATTGCCCGAGTCAATCATAATTAAAACTAAGTCAAGCCCAAACTGGGGCAAACGTTTGCCCACAAAAATCCAATTTGAGGTCATCCTCAAATTCTCAAATTCTGAGTCAAGCTCAAACTGGGGCAAATGCTTGCCCCCACAAAAATACAATTTGAAGATCATCCTCAAATTATGGATCAAGTCCAAACTGGGGCAAACGCCCGCCTAGAAAATCTCAATTTCGGGGTCATCCTCAAACTCTGAATCAAGTTTAGACTAGGGCAAACGTTTGCCTAAGAAAGATTTAATTTCAAGAACAAAACTAGGGCTAGCATTCACCTAGAAAATTCAAATTGAGGCAATCCTCAATTCCAGAAAATTTCGAAACTGGGGAAAACATTTGCCCAGATAATTCAAGTTGAGACAATACCATTTTGAATCAAGATTCAAACTAGGGGCAAACACGTGCCCAAAAATTCAAGTTGAGGTCATCCTCAAATATCGAGTCAAGCTCAAACTAAGGAAAATGCTTGCCCACACAAAAATCCAATTTAAGGTCATCCTCAAACTCTGAATCAAGTTCAGATTGGGGCAAACGTTTGCCCAAGAAAGATTTGAAGTCAAAAAAAAATAGACCAAAAACTGTGGCAAACATTTTCCCAGATAATTCAAGTCAAAATTCAAAACTAGGGCAAACGTTTACCCATAAAAATTCAAGTTGAGGCACCCCTTAATTATCAAGGATTTTCTAAACTGGGGCAAAATGTCGGCCCAAGTTCCTTCAAGAGAATAATTATCAAGTGCTTAAAAACCTTCAAGTTCAAGGTAGAATGAGCAATCTATTTTAATTTAAGAAAAACAAATTTCAAAATAGCTTGTCCGAGGCAGCTGACAACGGAGTCCACATTCCGCCCTCACAGGACACATCACACCATTCTTTCCCACACCTGTCTTTACAGGTTGTCCTGTCTCAACAAGACACTTCTTCTCCGTATTTGTCTGCCCGTCTTGACAAATCTTGACAGGTCATTTCTTACATGCCCTGATAGGCCATCGGTCCTAAGCCCTCACAATTGTCTCCACATGTCGTTCAATTCCTGCTTGTCCTGACAGGTTCATTCCCTTCCTGTCAACAACAGGAGTTTTTCGGCTATACCTGTCTTAACAGGCTCATTTCTCTCCTGTCAACGACATGATTTTTCCTTTATACCTGTCTTAATAGGTTTTCATCATTCTGCTTAGCCTGTCCTAACAGGTTTTCGTCATTCTGCTATACCTGTCTTAACAGTTGTCTCATTCCGTCCTGTCAACAACAGGACCATTACATTTAACATGTCTTAACAAGACATTGTTCACACTCATTTGCTTGTCCCAACAGACTTTCATCTTTCCTTTCGCCTGCCTAGCAGGTGTGCATTTTTCCTGTCAACAACAGGAGTCCAGCTACACTTATCCTGTCTTAACAGGTCAGTTTTCGTCATTCTTTTTACGTGTCTTAACAGGTTTCCTGCATTGCCCTTCGCCTGTCTTAACAGGCCAATCTTACTATTTCCCTGTCAACAACAGGACCCTATCCGCATTTCACCTTTCTTAACAGGTCATTTTATTTACATCTTTCCTGTCAACAATAGGATCTTTTCGTTTTTCCTATCTCAACAGGCTTTTTTCGCTCTCTTTGCTTGTCAAACAGGTTTGCATTTATCCTGGCAACAGCAGGATTTCAGTTGCAGCTTTCCTGTCAACAACAGGATCTTTTCGTTCTCTTTACCTATCAAGCAGGTTTGCATTTATCCTGGCAACAGCAGGATTTCATTTGCATCTTCCTGACAATAGCGGGATCTTACTTGCATTTTTCTTTCAACAACAGGACCTCATGTTTAAATTCTGTTCTCTTTGCCTGTCAAGCAGGTTTACATTTAACCTGGAAACAGCAGGATTTCATTTGCATCTTCCCGACAACAGCGGGATCTCATTTGCATTTTCCTGTCAACAACAGGACCTCATGTTTAAATTCAGTCCGCCTATCTTAACAGACTTGCATTCATCCTGGCAACAGCAGGATTTCGTTTGCTTTCTTCCTGGCAACAACGAGACTTCATTTGCATTCTCCTATCAACAACAGGACCTCAAGCATGTTGAAATTCTCTTTTCTTGTCAAGCAGGTTTGCATTTATCCTGGCAACAGCAGGATTTCATTTTCATCTTCCCGGCAACAACGGGACCTCATTTGCATTCTCCTGTCACCAACAGGACATCAAGCATGTTTAAATTTTGTCCGTCTGTCTTAACAGCCTTGCATTTCGAAATTGATTGGTAAAATTAATAAAGAAACCAAAACTAATTTAAATAATAAATTAAAACAGAAAATAGAATAAATAAACAAAAGCTGAAAGCAGAAAAACTAAAAGAAAAAAGAGAAGAGAAGAAAATAAACTAAAAATAAAAATAGAAGGAAAATAAAATCTGAAAAAGGAAAAATAAGTAAAGGTTAGTAAAACAAAATATATAAGAGGAAAATAACAGAATTAGTAAAGAAAAAAAAAAGGAAAGGGGAACAAGAGACAAGAAAAGAAAATTTAACAAAAGAAATATATACAAAAAAAATAATAAAAAAATATAAAAAGTATAATAATAAATAAATAAATAAGTAACAAAATAGAAAAATAAAAAAAATAAAGAAAGAAAGAAGACAGAAAATGAAAGGTAAAAATGAAAAATAATAATAATAAAATAATAGAAATAATACTAAAATCTGAAAAATATGTAATAAAATAAAAAAAAGAGAAAATAAAAAGAAAATAAAATAAAAGAAAATAAAAAAATAGGAATTAACAAACAAATAAAAACGATAAAATAGAAAAAGATGGAAAAGGAAATAGATAATGCCGGAGAGGAATAAAACTGTTTTGAAAGGAGATTTTTGGCTGAAAAAATATAATAATAACTTGGTTTTTCCCAAGAGGGAGGGGTGACTTTTGGGCCCCTGGGAAGAGCTTGGCTCTTGCCAAGAGAAGGAAGACACTTCTGGCTTTTGGGCTTCAGGAAAAGCTCAAGGAGTCCTCTCAGATAAAAGGAAAAATTTTTGAAAGGAGTAAGGGGCTAGCTCTGATTCAGGGGGGCAATCTTTTCACTCAGACTCGAGGAGAGAGATCTTTTTCTCTGGGGGCCAAGAATTCCTCAAGAAATGGTCCCTCCAAGCATCGGAGTGCTGGTTCTTCAAGCTGCAAAAAGCTTCACTTAGAGGCAGGGGAGCTAGGAAGGGATAGAAAGGAGGAGCGGGAGGAGCTCTCGGAACGGCAGCGACATGAGCACACTCAAGAAGGAATCCACTCCCAAGTCAAGCCTCTGTTCCATCCCGTGCCACCAGGTGAGTCCACGATCGCGACTATGCATGGTTTCATATTAACACGATTGACAAATTAGGCACTGCATTTGTCCATTGTGCATGAATAAAATCTGAAATTCCTTTGATTGATAGTGAAAAGTCCTTTCTGGTTAATAGATCGAGTTCGTTTACATGAATCCATTTCTCACTGTTGGTGGGAGACTCTTATGGCTCAATTTGGTTGGATGTAGTGATAATTGAGTAGGATCAGTATTAGGAAGGCAGAGTTGTGATATTTCGAGTGAGTTATGCACTCAATCCATGATGAGAGTAGAGAAATCGCGACCTGTATGGGATCGCCAAACACTCTGCGATTCTTGAATCACAATACACATGCACTTGCCAATAGGTTTTCATGGTCTAGAGCCAAACATGCACGTAGAATGAACGTCAGCCAATGGACCTCGTGGGTATGTTAAGAGCTTAAAGAAAGCATACGATCTGACCTATAAGGCTCAAGCTCCTCATATCCTGGAAAAGAAAAGGCTCAGCCCAATGCACTCGTGCCATGCACAAGAATGAGATCCCATGCCTATATGTTCAGTGGAATGGCAAGGTCCAGCCAAGACGATAATGTAAATAAAGCTTCTGAGGTTATAGCAAATTACGAAATGTGTTGGGTCCGCTTTGGTGCAGCACATCCATACTGGTCACTTCCAGGAACTAGTCACACTCAATGAGTATTCACGGCATGACTCACTAGGAATATACAAAATGCTCGAAGAAGTCAGGACAACAAAGTGTGAGATCCAGGTTCATAGGGGAATAGTTAGGTAAAAATGCCAAAATGTAAGACTAAATTTTGTCCCTCACCATTGGGTTCAATAGCTGAGCTTGAGGAAAAAGGGAACCAGGTCTACTATGAATACATCCAAAGGGAGCTATCAACATGGAAGTTTCTTCTTTTGTTGGAATTCAAAGTATTCCTCTGAGCCTGGATCAGTCACGTCCTGTGCCTCTCCACCCCACATCAGGATTGTATGTGCAAACTTGGAAACCATCGAGTAGCACCCAAGACCATACAAGAATGGGTTCACTTCGGCAATTGATAAAGTCTCGACAAGGACCATGTAAATCTCCTGTGGTAGGATCTTTTAACTATAATGGCACTTACTACGTCACCCTTTTCCAGCCTTCTACTACCAAAGTAGAGTTGTTCATCATTGAGACGAAGACCTTACCCATGGCGAGCATCCATCACGTGGATATTAGACTAACACCAAGGGATATCTGCTGTCTCTATATTCTTTGAAACAAAGCCCTACAGATCCAGCGTGAGCACTAGCTATATTGATTGCTACCAACAGGAGGAAAGTGCTTAGGCCCGCCTTTATGATTCTGTACCTATTCGCAAGATTTGTGATGACCAGAAGGTAGTCCTGTTGGCTGACGTAGCACGACTCGAGGGTAGGCAAACGATGGTACTAAATATGCATGTACAAAAGGACCCTCACATGAAACTAAGTCTGGCACCGAGCTCAAAAAACTGCATTAGTCAGGTCCATGATAAATGGTACCAGGCTTTGCAATGTCTGGAGGGAGGCTAGGGAATGAAAAGAAAAGGTCGTGTTCATACCATCCAGTTTTCGTCTCCCTTCTTTACCCTTGCACGTGGAATGTTTCGCGTAAATAGCCATGCAGGAGGGTAGATTCTCATAAGTACGGGGGACCCACAGACAAAACTTTAACTGGGGATAGAAGAGCCTACTATGTATACTTATATTTGGGTTTCGTAAATGTGGACTATAAAGGCAGTGTAGCCCAAGTGGTGGGTTTCCTTACGCTCTAAATCCTGGGTCCAGGGTTCGACCCCCCACGCGCGGCCTTTGTTATTTTTCTATTGAATTCCCAGTTTTAAGCTGCCAGCAAGCCGGCTCACAGCAGACGAGCCATAAGCCGATGGAAGCTCCCAAGCCACTGAGTAAGCCACGAGCCAATGGAGAACTCCCCCCAAGCCATATAAGCCTCCCAAGCCAACCAGCCCCTACACTTTTCATAATTGCAGCCATGCCCTCCTAAAGTTCCTAAAATTGCAATTCTACCCCTACACTTCCCCAAAATTCAAATTCTTTCCCTAAACTTTTCAAAATTGCGATTCGACCCCTAAATTTTCCAAAATTTCAATTAAACTCTTTCCTCCCAAAAGTTAAATAAAGTCCTTTTTCTTAAAAATTTAAATTAACTCATTTTCTCAAGATTTAAATTAAATTCTTTTCTCCCAAAATCCAAATGAAGCCTTTTGTCTTCAAAATTCACATTAATTCCTTTCCTCAAGTTTCGAATCTAAATTCTTTTTCCAAAACTCAATCAAGTTTACTTCAAAACGAACTCCTCTTTTTAAAATCAAGTCATCTCTCTTCTTATCATATTCAAATTAAATCCCTTCCAAAAGTTTTGGGGATCTTTAGTCTCACGCAACGGGCTCTAAATGAGGAACTGGTGGTTCACCTGCTGTTCAACGTTTAACAGTCTGTATAGGCCCCGTGCTGCCATAGTCGCCTCGGGCCTTGTGCATGAGGGGACTAAAGGTCCGTTCGAAAAAGTAATAAAATCCTTTTCCAAACATTTTTGGGATCTTTGGTCTCACGCAACGGGCTCTAAACGGCGCGGTTCACCCGATGTTCAACCAACGGCATGTGTATAGGCCCCATCTTCATCGTAGGGCCGCCTCGGACCTTATGCATGAGTGGACTGAAGGCCCTTTCTAACAAGAAACTTCTTTTCAAAATATCACATCCCTTATAAACACCCTTTCGAAGGTCAAGCCTTCAAACAAACCAGAACTACGTAAGCCTTGAGTTTCCCATTGCACCAGGGAATACGTAGGAGCAGGATCAAGTCCTGTCAGGCTAACCTCCATCAAGTTATTTATTTTCACATTAATTAAGGGATCAAGCATTTTCAAAAATTATACACTCAGTTTAAGGGTACTGTTCCTCGGAACAGGCAAGTGGGGTGCCTAACACCTTCCCCACTCGTAACCAACTCCCGAACCTAAATCTTTTCCTCGAGTCAGGGTTTTTTCCAAGTATTTTCCCTTAAATAAAAATTTGGTGGCGGCTCCACTTATCAAAATAAAATTCATTTTTTTTCAAATTTTAGCGAGTTTGTCGTCTCGTTGGAATTACGGTTGCGATAGCAACAGTAGGATTTCATTTGCATTCTTCCCGACAATAGCGGGACTTCATTTGCATCCCTCCTGTCAACAACAGGACATCAAGCATGTTTAAATTCTGTCCACCTGTCTTAACAGGCTTGCATTTATCCTGGAAACAGCAGGATTTCATTTGCATCTTCTCGGCAACAGCGGGACCCCCTTTACATTCCATCCTGTCAACAACAGGATTCCTATCAAGTTTACTTTTCTGAATCTTGGCCTATGATGTCAGACCTCCTTCAAGCTTTCTTTTCTGCATTTTGGCCTATAGTGTCAGGCCACCATCTAGTTTACATTCCTGCATTTTTGGCCTATGATGTCAGGCCTCCTTCAAGATTTGTTTTTTTCATATTGGCATATAGTGTCAGGCCGCAATCAAGTTTACATTTCGGCATGTTCAAATTTTCTTTTCCGCATGTTGGCCTATAGTGCCAGGCCACCATCAAGTTTGTTTTCCCACAGCTGGGCCTATGATGTCAGGCCTCAAGCATTACCTCAGCCCATGTTGTCAGGCCACCTTGTACATATCTTACATTTTAGTTCTTGCATTAAATAGGTCATTTTCACTCTACTGAGCCCGTCATAACGGGTCATTCTCTTCTGCTTTGCCTGTTTTAACAGGCCATTTTCATTTCATTTTGCTTGTCCTAACAAGCAATCCCATTGCATTCCACGCCTATCCTAATAATTTTAATTCATTTCATTTAGCCTAATTAGTCTATGCCATCAAGCCTCGCGTATTTAAACCCTATCGGCACATGAAGCCGGTAAGGTCATTCACTCGCCATTCTCCAGGTATCCACGAGTTTCACTTTAAGCTCAAGGCTTCTAGTGCTCGTCGGACTTCATCAAAGTCTGCCTTGGACATAATGTGTTCACGTCTTTACTCATTTCCTACCACGATAATTCAGAGAATCATTTCTCACATTATCTGGTAGGAAAATAAGTAAAGAGGGGCAAACTGTAAATACCCAATTATGTCTGAGGCCCCGTTTTTAATTAATTAGTAAATAGATAATAATTTGAAATTAATTAATAAAATATATACATAAATAAATAACAAGAAAAACAAAACAAAAAATAGTAAAAGAGAAAAAACGATAAAAAAATATAGGATAAATAAAAAAATTTCAGAAAAGGAAAGACAAAATTAGTAAACAAAACAGAAAATAAAAAAAGGGAAGCAGAAAAAAGAAAGAAAAATAAATAAAAAGTATATAATAACAAAGTGATGATGAGATTTTCCAGATGAAGCTTAGACTCATTGCTGCCTCACGTTCGACCTCATGTTCTAAGCCTCCCCCCTCATCCATTCTTACTCTAATTCTGTGGCCTTTATAGTCACTAATTTGTGGGAGTTTTCGATTCTTTGGCTCGAGAGAGGATCACAGAAATGAGCTGGGGTATCAAGGTATCAAGGGTCCTAGTGTGAAGCTTTGGAGTCACATGGAAGTGCTAATTTAACGTGCCAATCTGATAAGCCAAATTTAATGGAACGACCAAAGCAAGGCTCAAGTTATGTCGTGCTGATACGAGTCTCCAGGACTTATTCAAAGCAATATAGAGAGGCACTTGAAACCAAAGTGGAATGTCCGGCCTAGTGTAGTGAATCAGCTGTCAGCGCTACATCTTTCCGATACCCGTAGGAATCCCCACCTGGCCTTTTTTCATTAAGATATCAATTCAGCTTCGATTCCCCTTCATAATCATGGTGAGGTGAGTTTACAATCAACCCAAGGTTTGGCACAGTGGCATTGCCTACACCCATGGCCTCCAGATCAGGTGTTTGAACCCCACATCAAGCCCTTTTCATTTCTCTTCCCAGTTCTCTACCAAAAAATATTATCCTGTTATTACAATTTGAGCCCCATAACTTTTCTTTTTCACAATTTAGCCCCTGAACTCTCCAAAATCACAATTCTGCCCATACACTTCCCAAAATCATAATTCGACCCCTAAACTTCCCAAAATTCCACTTAAACCCTCTAAGTTCCCAAAATTTAAATTAAATTATTTTCTCCCAAAATTCAAATAAAGTCTTTTTTTTTTACTTTCCTTCAAAATTCAAAGTAATTCCTTTCCTCAAGATTCAAATTAAAATTCTTTTCTTCCAAAACTCAAAATCAAATTCACTTCAAAACAAATTTATTTTTCAAATCAAGCCATTTATTTTCTTATCTTTATTATATTCAAACTAAATTCTTTTTAAATGTTTTGGGATCTACGGTCTCACGCGACGAACTCTAAACGGGAAACTGGCGGTCTACACTGCTGTTCGATGTTTAGTGGTTTGTATAAGCCCCTGTGCTGCCTTAGCCACCTCGGACCTTTTGCATGAGTGGACTATAGGTCCTTTCAAAAATAAAACTCTCTTCAAAATGCTTTGGAATTTATAGTCTCACGTGACATACTCTAAATGGGAAACTGGCGGTCTACATTACTGTTCGATGTTTAGTGGTTCGTATAGGCCCCCGTACTGCCTTAGCCGCCTCGAACCTTGTGCATGAGTAGACTGACGGTTCCTCCAAAAAATAATATAGAAAGCTTTTCAAAAGCAAAATCTTCGAATACTCCTCTTGAAGCACTTTTGAAGGTCAAGCCTTCAAAACAAACTAGAACTATGTAAGTCTTGAGTTCCCATTGCACCGAGGAATACATAGGAGCAGGATCAAGTTCTGTCAGGCTAACCTCCATCAATCTATTTATTTTCACATTAATTAAGGGATCAAACAATTTTCAAAGATCACACACTCAGTTTAAGGGTACCGTTCTTTGGAACAGGCGAGTGGGGTGCCTAACACTTTCCCACTCGTAACCGACTCCCGAACCTAAATCTCTTCCTCGAGTCAGGATTTTTCCATGTATTTTCCCTTAAATAAAATTTTTGTAGTGGCTCCACATAATCCAAAATAAAATGTCATTTTCAAATTTTTAGCGAGTTCGTCGTCTCGTCGGAATGACGGTTGCGACACACACAAAGTATTATTCAAAGGCAAAGTTTAATCACTAAAATATAAGATCTCTTTCAAAATATTTATTTATCAAAATCACATTAGTATTATTTAAATGACATTATGTATATTTATTAAAATTAATATAAAATTAAAATATTATAATAATTTAAATGAAGTAATAACTTTAAAATTTATTATTTTTATTTTAAAAAAGATATTTTATGTGTCCTTTTTCTCTTTAAGTAAAAATAGTTTTAATTAAATATAGAAATATTAAACATGCACACATAAATATACATCATCTGAAGTTGAAACGCAAGATAAACTAAAGCATAATTGAAATGGTATGCCAACTAATTATGGATAGAGAATGAAAGCCAAAGTTCTAACAAATTCAATCTATAAAGAACAACTCCTTTAATTTAATTACATGCTACATTATGTAAGAAGATATCATGGTTAATTAATACACATGAACTTCATCTTTGCACAAAAAAAAGATTGACTCAATTACCCCAAAAATAATAAAAAAATAAGTAAATAAATCAGTTAATATATAACCTAGAATACTAATCCACATCATAATATAATCAGTGATCACCACAAGATTTTATCAATGAACAAAGTGGTTGAATTAGAATAATTAATCATGCTTATGCATTATATATTTGTATATTATTACTTAACCAAAATTAAAATATAATAAAAGAATAAAGAAAAGCAAGGAGCATAGGATTTTTCTTCAATTGTTGTAGTAGTAGTTAAGATATTTATGAGTCATATAAATAGATATTCCTTTCTTTGGCAATAACATGTATCTTCTTTAGTTTGATCTACTATATATTCAATCTATACTTAAATATTTCAAAAAATATATTCTTATCCTACATAATATATAATCTACTATTTCAACAAATAATTCAAACATGATACTTTACCAACCAACTCTCTATTTGACAATCTAGTATCTCACATGTTGCATCTATATAGTGTCGCAACCGTAATTCCGACGAGACGACGTACTCGCTAAAATTTTAAAAATGTTGATTTTGATGATGTTTTTGTGGAGCCGCCACCAAATTTTTATTCAAGGAAAAATATTTGGAAAAACCTGACTCGAGAATGAGCTTCTAAGTTCGGGAGTCGGTTACAAGTAGGGAAGGTGTTAGGCACCCTACTCGCCCATTCCGAAGAACGGTACCCTTAAACTGAGTGTGTGATTTTGAAAATTGTTTGATCCCTTTAATTAGTGTGGAAATAAAAACTTGATGGAGGTTAGCACTGAGGACTTGTCTGCTCCACATATTCCCGTTGCAATAGGAAACTCAAGGGCACAAGTTCTAGTTTGTGAAGGCTTGACCTTCGAAGGGCGTTTAAAAGAATATTTGAAAATGTTATTATTTAAAAAGATCTTATTTTTGGAGGATCTTTGGTCCACTCATGCCTGTGAGCCAAGGCGGCTAAGGCGCTACGGGGACCTATATGAACTACTAAATATCGGCTGCGGGTGAACCACAGTTCCCATTTAAACTCATTGTGTGAGACCTAGAATCCCAAAATATTAGAAAAAGAGATATATATTTTTAATTTGAAAAAGGACCTCAAAGTCCACTTGCACAAGGCCGAGGCGGCTAAGGCGGCACTGAGGACCTATAAGAACTACTAAATGTTGGCAACGCGGGTAAACCACCGGTTCCCATTTAGAGCCCGTTAAGTGAGACTCGAAGATCCTAAATACTTGAAAAAGATTTTTTAAATTTTCGAAAAAAAGAAATATTTCGCAATTGATGTAGGTCATAGGATAAAAGAAAACTAGATTTTGAGGCAATTGGGGGTTTAATATAATTTTTAGTAACTATGGGATTTTTATGAGATTTCTATGAATTTCTGGAATTTTTTACTAATTTAAATTTTTTGGAATTTTTATTAATTTCTGAATTTTTTTATTAATTTTCTATTTTTGTAATTTTTCTGGAATTTTATTGATTTTTTTTGGAATTTTATAAATTTTTATTATTTTTATTGAATCTGGAATTCTTTATTAATTCTGGAAAATTTTTTATTAATTTTCTATTTTTTGTAATTTTTTATTAATTTTTCTATTTTCTGTAATTTTTTATTAATTTTTCTATTTTCTGTAATTTTTTATTAACTTTTATATTTTTTGTAAATTTTTTATTAATGGGATGGCAAAATAGTAATTTTTGTGGCAGGGATAATTTGGTAATTTTGACTTTGAGGGACATGTTAGGAATTATTGGAAAAGGTTAGGGGTAATATGGTCATTTTCTATCTTGGGGCATATTGGGTATTTCTGGAATTCTATGGGGTAATATGGTCATTTGCGGATATGGGATCTGTTGGGGAGTTAACAAATTCCTAGGGGCGATGAGTAATTTCAAGCTATGGGACCTATTGGGAATTACTGAAATTCCCTAGGGGGCATTAAGGTAATTTGTGGTCTGGGGCGGGAATTGATCAATTGCTACCCTGGGATTCGAAGAGGGGGTCGTGGGATTCAAAAGCTAGCGCCAACCATTAAGCCACATCATGTCATTTGAATGAAATCAGTGCAAATACAGCTATATACACTAAGGAGATTAATGATTATTTAATCAAAAGGGTTGTTTTGAGTTACAGCCGGTCATCAAAGTGAGGGTAACTCTTGCCCAGAGTGTTACGGTTGTGTCTTTAACTTCTTCAAATTAGGTTATAAAACCCACACTGTGGTATTTTGGCGTCTTTGATCTTTCGTGCATACGGGGGATCCTTTTTGAGTACCACATTTCTTGCCTTTAATGATTTAACATACAAAAATTATGAAGTTTTGCCCCGGTCGTCCCCGTTGACCATTATTCATGCACATTTTGTGAAGAATTTGGAAGACATCTTCCTTTAAAGATAGTGTCGACCATTTAAGCCACCTCTCTCTGTGGGGCCTAAAGCCACTGTGTAGGATGCATATCTATGGCCATGGTGCTGAGAGTTTTGTCGACCACGGAGGTTACGAGAATTCAGCTTTGAAACAAATGTTGTTTGCAAGGATCCAATGAGAGCTTGATGCGGATTTGAGACGGAGGTTAAGTTTGGTATTAACCACGAGATTAGAGTTGGCGGGTTGTTCAAGAAAGGCCCATGTGTTCCAAGCTATTTCCTTAGGTAAGTCCTGAGCTGCATTTGTTGCATGTAAGAGACTCGAATCTTTGTTCTTTACATGTGCATTGGCTGAGCTGGTATGTTTAACATGGCTAGAAGTGTTGAACCTAGCGAGATTCTCGTGCACTTTCGCATTATGCGGACCACGGGGAGGAAGCATACATGGTTACAGATCGATTCACATTAACCCTTCGTATCTTGGCGTTGAATAATCCAAGATCTTTCAATGAGAGATTCATATGGAAGCGTAGAGGTGTTCTCATATCTTTAGTACTCAATTTATAGGATAAAGCGGACCTAAAATCTAAATGGTTTCTTGATCTGTTAAATTTCGAATTATGCACATGCAAGGTACAAATATTGGTCCTGATGTTCTTGTTCATAAGCAACACACAAGATTAAACGCAGCAGCAATTAATCTACAATTACTACTTTGCCTGAGGCGTGAAGGAAGAACACGAACCTGTGAGATTGAGCCGGAATTTTCCTCCTCTATTCGTTACGACGCATTCGATTAACATCCGGGGCGTGTCTTTGTAAGATTCCGGGAATTATACCATGGAAGGTTTTCGGTGGAGATGATTAATAGACCTCTTAATCTTCTTGGAGAATAGCCTTCATCTCAACACCCTCTAATTTCCTCCATGAGCAATAGTCAAAAACTCCAAAAACCCCGGCCTTTGAGGGAGCCCTTCAAAAAGAAAAGAAAGAGAAAAAAAAACCCCAAAAAAAGGACCTCCTTCAAAATGAGCCTTCTCCCTTTTTATAGTTTCTGTTTTTTATTCTTTTAAAAAAAAATTTCTGCTCCAAAAATATTTTTTCAAATATAACATTCTTTTACTATTATTTTTCCTCATTTTTATTTTTTCTGTATTTACTATTTTTTATTTTTCTTAATTTCTTGATTTTTCTTTTTCAGATCTTTTTTTATTTTTATTATTATATTTTTTATTTTCCATATTCTTCAAATTTTTATTATTTTGTTTTTAGTAATTATTTTTTGTTTTAGTTTTTATTTAATTATGTTTTTCTTTAATTTTTGTAACTCTTGATTTATTTTCCAAATTTTCTTATCCCTTTTTTTTTTTATTATTTTTTCTTTTAATTCCAGATGTTTTGTTTTAATTCCAGGTTTTTTTTTTTTTTATTTATTTTTTGGTTTCTTGATTAATTAATTTTTTTTTATTGTTGAGACTCAGGACATAAATAGGTGTGTTTGCCCCTCTTTTACTTATTTTCCTTCAGATAATGTGAGAAATGATTCTACGATTATCGAGGTAGAAAATGAGTAAAATGTGGGCTATATGTCAGAAGGCCAGTTTTGAGAGTCCAAGCAGCACCGAAGCCTTGAGCTTAAAGAGGACCCTGAATGCCTAAGAGAGCGGTGGTTGAATGATTTTACAGGAACTTCGTGTGTTGAAATTATAAGACTAAAGTACGGAGGGCAGCCGGCTTCGACACTGGCGATAAACTAAGCTGGATGGATGGCACGACAACATAGGCCGAGAAACGATAAATCTAAACTACATGGCGGCGACAACAGAGGCTGAGCGGTAAATCTAACTACATGGCGGCGACAACATAGGCACGAAAGCAATAAATCTAAACTATGGCGCTGACAACATAGGCCTAAAAGCGATAAATCTAAACTATGGCGGCGACAACATGAGGCACGAAAACAATAAATCTAAACTACGGCACGACAACATAGGCACGAAAGCAATAAATCTAAACTACGGCGGCACGACAACATAGGCACAGAAAGCAATAAATCTAAACTAAGGCAGGCGACAACATAGGCACAAAGCGATAAATCTAAACTAGGGTGGCTTTGACAGCAGAACTGAAAGCGAGTAAATCTAAACTAGGAGTGGCACGACAACATAGGCCACAAGCGATAAGATAAAGATGCAATGATATGAAAAGACAACATAGGCGATGGCGGGAAAGGTAAAATCACGATCTATGGCACGACAACATAGGCAGTGAGCAAGAATGTAAAGATGCAATGCTACGGACGACAACATAGGCGGTGAGCAAGAATGCAAAGATGCAATACTATGGCACGACAACATAGGCGGTGGTAGGAATGCAAGATGTAATGCTATGGCGACAACATAGGCGATGAGCAAAATGTAAAGATGCAATGCTACTGGCAATGACATAGGCTTGAGGGAGCAAGAATGCAAAGTTATGGCACGACAACATAGGCGATGGCGGGAATGCAAAAGATGTAATGCTATGGCGACAACATAGGCGGTGAGCAAGAATGTAAAGATGCAATGCTATGGCGACAACATAGGCGGTGAGCAAGAATGCAAAGATGTAATGCTATGGCGACAATATAGGCGTGATGAGCAAGAATGCATAGATGCAATGCTATGGCGACAACATAGGCGATGAGCAAGAGTGCAAAGATGTAATGCTTTGGCACGACAACGCAAAGGCGGTGGCGAGGAATGTAAGGATGCAATGCTTTAGCGACAACATAAGCGAGTGAAGCGAGAATGTAAGGATGCAATGCTTTAGCGACAACGACGAGTGAGCAAGAATGTAAAGATGCAATGCTTTGGCACGACAACATAGGCCAGTGAGCAAGAATACAAAGATGTAATGCTATGGCGACAACACAAACCGGTGAGCAAGAATGTAAAAGATGTAATGCTATGGCACGACAACATAGGCAGTGAGCAGAATGGAAAGATGTAATGCTATGGCACGACAACATAGGCCGGTGAGCAAGAATGGGGAAAGATGTAATGCTATGGCACGACATCAAACCGATGAAAGCGGGAATGTAAGGATACAATGGCCTAATAACAAACCACGAATGAATGATCGTTCTACCTTGCGCTTGAAGTTTTTGGCATGATGATTATTTTTAGGCTTGGGCAACCATTTTGATTTGGAAATTTCTTGATATGAGGAGAGATGTCTTGCTTTGAAAGAATTTTGGGCCGTTTTACAGGTTTGAGAGGGTTTCAATAAGCTTGACTTGAATTTCTGGGCAACCTTGCCCTATTGAACTCAATTGGAGTTGAGAATTGAGGATTGCCTCAACTTGGATTTTCTCGGGCGGATGTTTGCCCCGTTTGAACTTGAATTTAAATCTTTCTTGGGCAAATGTTTGCCCATTTGATTTGGACTTGATCGAGAATGCGAGGATGAACTTCAGATTGAGCTTTTGTGGGCAGCGTTTGCCCCGGTTTGAACTTGTTTTTGAGGATGACCCCAAATTGAATTGTGTGGGTAAGCATTTGCCCCGATTTGAAAGCGATTTAGAGGATGGCCTCAAAGTGGATGGTGTGGAGAGATGTTTGCCATAGTTTGATTCTTCGACGTTGAGGAATTGAGGATTGCCTCAACCTGAATTTTAGGAAAATGTTTTGCTCGATTTGTTTCTTGGTTCAAAATTTGAGGATGACCCCAAATTAAATTTTTTGTGGGCAAGTGTTTTTGATTTGGACTTGAATGAGAATTTGAGGATAACTTCAAATTGAATTTTGTTGGGCAAGCTTTTTGCCCTTTGATTTGGACTTGTTGAAATTTGAGGGATAACCTCAAATTAAATTTTGTGGGCAAACGTTTGCCCCGAGTTTGGACTTGATTCATCATTGAGGATGACCTCAAATTACATTTTGTTGGGCCAGTTTTTCCCCCAGTTTAAGCTTGGATTCGGTTTTAATTATGACTAATTGGGCAATTTTATCCGGATCTTAATTAATTTTTGAAAAGTGGGTCATGCAATGCTTGAATAAAAGGCGGCTTATGTGTTGTTTGAATGAGTGAGAAGAATATGATGTTAATGATGCTTGAATAAATGCGAGAAATGATGCGAGGGTTCTTATTTTAATGCTTGAAATAATGTTTTGATGAAGCAGATCTTGTGAATGCAAACCATGAAATAATTGTAAAAAGTTTTGTTTCTCTTGATTTTTTGTTTTTTTGGCGCTCCTTCTCAGCAACTCCCATAGTGGGTGTGAAAGAATCAAGAATGTCGAGGACAAGTTGGATTGACTCAATTTGAGTTTTCAGTCAATTACGTAAATTTGCTTTTGTCGGGATCTTTGAGATTCAACAGTGCCTTTATTGAATAAGACATATTCCTTCGTCTTAATGGTGTTGTGGCTGGTAGGAAGATGAATCTTTGGGAAACAATCTGTCGTCTTTACCAGCGAGTCGAGGATTCATCGACTTGTCATGACTTTTCAAAATCAATCCTTTTTATTTTTTACATTTTTTTACATCTTTTTTGGCATGTGTAAGCTATTGAGAGTGTGCGAAGTGATTTTGGATGGTTAATGAAAAAAATATAGAGAAGGTTTCGAAAGGATGTTTGCAATTGTGTACTTAAAAGGAAAAGATGAAAAGATATGGGTTCGATTGCCCAAATGGCACCTTTTGGTGAAAAATGCAGATCTTTTTATAATCTTGATTGTCGAGATTAGGCAAACTTTGAGAAATGGAAAAATTTTGCCCAGATTTTAGAATGTGAGGTGCGAATATCATGTTGTCTGGAATTCCTGGTTTGACCTTAATTTTTCTGGGTTGTTCTTTTGAGTTTTTAACCAGTCTTTGCTTGACAAGTGTGTGCCTAACTTTTTGTCTAGGGTCTTCTTTGAGATTTGACCCTGCGGGCCTTACGCAGTTATTGTGCCTAAGCTTTTTGCCTAGAGTCGTTCTTGATTGTTGACCTAAGCGGGCTTCTGATGATTATGCCCTAACTTTTCCTAGGTCGTCTTCGATTGTTTTATCGACCTCGCGGGCTTACTGCTTGATTATGCCCTAACTTTTGCCCTAAGTCGTTCTTGATTGTTGACCTAGCGGGCTTTACTTGATTATTGCCCTAGCTTTTGCCTCGATCGCCACTACGGGTTCCGACCTAGCGGGCCTACACACTTGATTGTGCCTAACTTTTGCGTAGGTCTTCTTTGATGATTGTCGACCTAGCGGGCTCTTATATGATCCTGATTTTTGCAGATTGTTATTTAGCTTAAACAAGACCTTTTCGATCATGACTTTATCGATCATTATTTTGAACTTTAACCCTACTTTTGCCTGGATTATTTTGGCTTTAATCCAGCGGGTCTTCTCCATTTTCTTGAATTTTATGTAGTTGAATATTGATCTTAGGGATCATTTAAGGCTTCAATTAGAAAGTAGGATCTTTTCTTCCATCCCTAATTTTCTGGATTTAAACTTGGTTCCGGTAAGGATATTTTGTTTGACAATACACCTTGAATGGTGATCTAGAATCCTTGTTGTTTATTCTACTTCCTCATTGGGCTTTTCTCTTTTAGCTTGATTAATTAGGCGTTCAGATTATTTATTACAACACTTTCATCCTCACCAATTGGTATTTATTGTTTTGGTATAGGAATAAGAAGTGGGCTAAGTGATGAAAAGGAAGGGTAAAGTTTTTTAGAAGTAAAGCCAAAGATGTAAAGCACGTGCTCAAGAAACATAAAAAAAATGTAAATTTTTATTGTTCATTGAAATTTATTTACAAAAGATTGATTTTGAAAAGTATGACAAATCCTAGACGATCTTCCTTGATAGCTTGACTTGTGCAAGGTTGCTTATTGTATTGCTCCATTTCCTTGACGGATGAGCTCTCATGTCTCGGCACTTGGATTAGGGGCAATCCTTCCAAAAATCTAGTTGTTTAGCATCGATTAGGCTTTGCACCTTGTGTTTCAGGACCTGGCAGTTTTCTGTTGAATGACCAATGTACCCAGCATGGTAGTCACATATGGCATTTGCATCATACCATTTAGGGTATGGTGGTTCTTGAGTTTCTCAACGGGTGCGGAACCACAGGAGTTCTATTAGCCGAGGTAGCGGCTCGGTGTAGGTCGTGGAATGGGATCAAACTAGGCAGGATCCTTCTCATTCTTTTGGTTTTGGCTAGAATTTTGGCTTATAGTTTGTATTTGGACCGTGTATGGTGTGGGCGGTCGGACTTGCATTGGGTAGTTGTAAGTTGGATGGTAGGGTGTTTGGTAGGCGGTGGCGCCGTAAGGATATGGTGTGTAGGGTGTATATGGGGGTGGTTGGAAACCAGTCGATCCATAAAGTGCCATCGGAGGTGTATACGTCCTTGACCGGAGAAGCTTCGTTATAAGCGTCTTTGCCCTCTTCTTTTCTGCCAGGCGTCCATTGTCCTGTGGCGTTGTGTGAATTCTTCCTCGGACGCATGCCACCCTCGATCCTTTCTCCAATGATGACGACATCAAGAAAAGCTAAGTCCTGCGATCTCATCTTGTTGTAGAAAGGATCTTGGAGTGTGTCAATGAATGTCGACCTTCTTTCTCGGATAATGGAGGTTGTATTTGAGCGACTCCCCTCTGTCTTCAGGCATCTTTTTAGTCTCGTCCCCCTTCTTGGCCATATTGAGTTGGGTTCGTCGGAGACATCTCGGCATTGTGCGATATTGTTTGAGGAAAGCCTCGACGGATCCCTCCTGAACGGATGTGTGTCGCTCAGTTGAGTGTGAGGTACCGGGTTAAATTTTGCCCTGTTAATTTGTCTTGAAAGAAATGGATAAAAACGACTTCTCATCGTAAAGTACATGCGGATATCTTTCTACGGTACATAGTCAAATGTTTCTTTGGACGGTGGTTCCTTGAAGTATTTCTCGAATTCGGGGAACCTTGAATTTGGGAGGATTACTATCGGGAACGAGTACTGATCATTGGTACATCTTTGGCTTCAAAGCATTTCCCTCGGTGCTCGGATCTTGTCCTCACAGACCCTTCCATTTTTCTGTATCCTCATTGTGGATGGCTTGGAATATTCCATAGGCATGTGGTAGGGATGAGAAGATGGTATGTTCGAGGCGAGGCCCTTGGGTGAACATAGGATGCGTTCTCCCAATTTTGCCTTGGTTTTGGAGGTGAGTTATGTGTTTGGGTTTGTGTTTGGGCTTGTGTTTGGGTGTATGAGGGTGCATGCCCATGAGATACCCATAACAAACTCCTTGATTAGTGGAGGCAGGTTATTGGCGAAGGGTTTTGTGGAGTGAACCCGGGGAGGATGATGTGGCGGGTCATGGGTTCTCCCGAGATTCCTGTTTGACAATTGGATGGCCTCCATCGACTTGGCTATCTGCTCCTTTAGAGTCTTGCCTCATTTCTCAATTCTCATTTTCTCTCTAGCTCATCCATGATTCTTGATTGTGCTCGAGTTATCAGGATGTTGAGGAAGTTGTGTTTCTCCAATTTTTAAATTAAAGTTAAAAATTATTTTTGAAAAATAATTTGAATACAACAAATGCGTGACTGATTAAAATGTTGATGCACAATGAGTATGAATGTGTGGAATGATTTTGAAATCCCTTTTTTGATGATAAATTTATGAATGGATGAATGCATCTATGCAGTAATTTTTTTTAGAGACTTTTTCGAAGTTTGACTATTTTGAAAATGAATCGGAGTGGCTTTATTTATTCATCCTTGATTTTTAACAACTTGTTTTTAGGAGTTTTGATACTTTTTATTTTGCTAGAAAAACATTTAGTTTTGTTTAGAGAAACCTTTTAGTTTTTGCTAGAGTTTTTCTAGCGTTCTTTAGGTTTCGAAATTTCATTTTCTCTCTTTTGAGAATCTTTTATATTTTCGGTATTTTCAAAAGATTATTTTCCTAATTTTCTATTAAAACATCTTTTTAAGTCTTTTTTTTTTTTTTTTTTGGGGGTCTTTCAATATTTTCAAAATATTTTCTAATTTTCCTAGGAATTTTCTCCTTTATTTTGTTTTCTTGATTTTTATCTTGATTTAATTTTTTATCCCCAATTGTAGCCTTCAAAATCCTTGTATCTTGAAAGGGGTGTGTGTCCTTCTTTTCTTCTTATCAGGGTTACATGTCTGAGATCTATGGCCTTTTATATAACTCTCAAGGTGGTTTGTAATCTGTGTCTCAAAGAGTCACTAGAGCCAAGTTCATCCATAATGCTTGCCACAACGGTAAAAAGCCTACTAGTTGTGGGGCATTATGAATAGGGCACGCACTCTAGGTTAGGATTTTCGTGATAGCCACACGGGACGTAGGCCCGGCGTGACACCACTAGATCCCTCTATCCTAGGTAGCACTCGGGCCGGGTGTAGGGCCCCGCTCATGATAAATGCATATGCAATGTATGAGAAGGCACATAAATTTGGGATACACACATTGGTGGAAATTCCAGATATATATAGCAATTTATTGTTTATTATCTAGGGTGTAGAGAGTAAACAAACAATAAAACAAGAATAAATCAACAAATAAATAACATGCAATAATTAAATCATGCACATAAACAGTGAAGGGATCAATTATAATGCACACTCAAATAAAATGGGCTTGACTCTCTAGATCCCCAGTGGAGTCGCCATACGCGCCATGGTAACGTAATTCAAACGAGACGACGGACACCACCAAAAAATTTTAAAAATGTTGATTTTGATGATGTTTTTGTGGAGCCGCCACCAAATTTTTATTCAAGGGAAAAATATTTGGAAAAACCCTGATTCGAGAATGAGCTTCTAAGTTCGGGAGTCGGTTACAAGTAGGGAAGGTGTTAGGCACCCTGCAGTTAGAAAAGCAGGTACCCTTAAGCGAGTGTGTGATTTTGAAAATTGTTTGATCCCTTTAATTAGTGTGGAAATAAAAACTTGATGGAGGTTAGCCTGACAGGACTTGATCCTGCTCCTACGTATTCCCCAGTGCAATGGGAAACTCAAGGCTTACGTACTTCTAGTTTGTGAAGGCTTGACCTTCGAAGGGCGTTTTAAAAGAATATTTGAAAATGTTATTATTTAAAAAGATCTTATTTTTTGGAGGGATCTTTGGTCCACTCATACCTGAATTTAGGCGGCTAAAGCGACGAGGGACCTATATGAACTACTAAATATAGAACTGCAGGTGAACCACCAGTTCCCCATTTAGAGCTCATTGCGTGAGACCTAGAATCCCAAAATATTAGAAAAAGAGATATATATTTTTTAATTTGAAAAGGACCTCAAGTCCACTCATACCTGAGGCTGAGGCGGCTAAAGAGCGGCCCTGAGGACCTATACGAACTACTAAATGTTGAACACCAGGTAAACCACCGGTTCCCCATTTAGAGCCCATTGCGTGAACTAGAAAGATCCTAAATACTTGAAAAAGATTTTTAAATTTTAGAAAAAAATATTTAGCAATTGATGTAGGTCATAGGATAAAAGAAAACTAGATTTTGAGGCAATTGGGGGTTTAATATAATTTTTAGTAACTATGGGATTTTTATGAGATTTCTATGAATTTCTGGAATTTTTTACTAATTTCTGAATTTCTGGAATTTTTATTAATTTCTGAATTTTTTATTAATTTTCTATTTTTTGTAATTTTTCTGGAATTTTATTGATTTTTTTTTGGAATTTTATAAATTTTTATTATTTTTATTGAAATGGAATTCTTTATTTAATTCTGGAAAATTTTTTATTAATTTTCTATTTTTTGTAATTTTTTATTAATTTTTCTATTTTACGTAATTTTTTATTAATTTTTCTATTTTAAATATTTTATTAACTTTTATATTTTTTGTAAATTTTTTATTAATGGGATGGCAAAATAGTAATTTCTGTGGCAGGGACAATTTGGTAATTTTGACTTTGAGGGACATGTTAGGAATTATTGGAAAAGGTTAGGGGTAATATGGTCATTTCCTATCTTGGAGGCATATTGGGTATTGACTAGGAATTCTATGGGAATATGGTCATTTTGGATATGGGATCTGTTGGGAGTTAACAGAATTCCCTAGGGGCAGTAAGGTAATTTCAAGCTATGGGACCTATTGGGAATTAACAGAATTCCCTAGGGGCATTAAGGTAATTTGTGGTCCTGGGGCAGAATTGATCAGAATTGCTACCCCTGGGATTCGAAGAGGGGGTCGTGGGATTCAAAAGCTAAAGCGCCAACCATTAAGCCACATCATGTCATTTGAATGAAATCAGTGCAAATACAGCTATATACACTAAGGAGATTAATGATTATTTAATCAAAAGGGTTAGGCCTGGGATTCGAACGCTGGTCCTGTGGGCTGAGGGTAGTAACTCTTGCCACTGAGTCAAACTTACGGTTGTGTCTTTAACTTCTTCAAATTAGGTTATAAAGCCACTGCATGGTATTTAGGCGTCTTTGATCTTTCGTGCATGCAGGGGATCCTTTTGAGTACCACATTTCTTGCCTTTAATGATTTAACATCAGCAAAATTATGAAGTTTTGCCCAGTCGTCCCCGTTGACCATTATTCATGCACATTGCTGTGAAGGGCTAGAAGACATCTTCCTTTAAAAGATAGGTGTCTGACCATTTAAGCCTCTCTCCTGTAGGGCCTAAAGCCTCTGTGTAGGATGCATATCTGCTGGCCATGAGCTGCGAGTTTTGTCAGCCACGGAGGTTCTGAGAATTCAGCTTTGAAACAAATGTTGTTTGCAAGGATCACAGCAGAGCTTGATACGGATTTCAGACGGAGGTTCTGGCTAGTATTAACCACGAGATTGGAGTTGGCGGTTGTTCAAGAAGGCCCATGTGTTCCAAGCTATTTCCTTAGGTAAGTACAGAGCTGCATTTGTTGCATGTAGAGACTCAAATCTTTGTTCTTTACATGTGCATTGGCTGAACTGGTATGTTTAACATGGCCTAGAGGGGTACTGAACCTAGCAGATTCTACGTGCACTTTCTCGCATTATCTGGACCACCGGGGAGGAAAGCATACATGGTTCTGGATCAGTTCACATTAACCCTTCGTATCTTGACGTTGAATAATCCAAGATCTTTCAACAGAGATTCATATGGAAGCGTAGAGGTGTTCTCATATCTTTAGTACTCAATTTATGGGATAAAACAAGACCTAAAATCTAAATGGTTCTTGATCTGTTAGAATTTCGAATTATGCACATGCAAGGGTAAAAATATTGGTCCACAATGTTCTTGTTCATGAGCAACACACAAGATTAAACGCAGCAGCAATTAATCTACAATTACTACTTTCCTGAGGCGTGAAGGAAGAACACGAACCTGTGAGATTGAGCCGGAATTTTCCTCCTCTATTCGTTACGACGCATTTGATTAACATCCAGGGACGTGTCTTTGTAAGATTCCAGAATTATACCATGGAAGGTTTCTCGGTGGAGATGATTAATAGACCTCTTAATCTTCTTGGAGAATAGCCTTCATCTGCTGCCTCTAATTTCCTCCACGAGCAATAGTCAAGAAACTCCAAAAACCCCAGCCTTTGAGGGAGCCCTTCAAAAGAAAAGAAAGAGAAAAAAAAAACCCCCAAAAAAAGGACCTCCTTCAAAATGAGCCTTCTCCCTTTTTATAGTTTCTGTTTTTTATTCCTTTAAAAAAAATTCTGCTCCAAAAATATTTTTTCAAATATAACATTCTTTTACTATTATTTTTCCTCATTTTTATTTTTTTCTGTATTTACTATTTTTTATTTTTCTTAATTTCTTGATTTTTCTTTTTCAGATCTTTTTTTTATTTTTATTATTATATTTTTTATTTCCAGATTCTTCAAATTTTTATTATTTTGTTTTTAATTAATTATTTTTGTTTTAGTTTTTATTTAATTATGTTTTTCTTTAATTTTTGTAACTCTTGATTTATTTTCCAAATTTTCTTATCCCTTTTTCTTTATTATTTTTTCTTTTAATTCCAGATGTTTTGTTTTAATTCTAGGTTTTTTTACTTTTTTTATTTATTTTTTGGTTTCTTGATTAATTAATTTTTTTTATTGTGGGCTCCGGACATAAATGGATGTTTACATATAGAATTAAAATTTGATATAGATATATATCTTATGTATATTATATAATTCACTTTATAATTATAGTCTTATGTAAATAGAGGAGGGTATAGAAAAGTATAGAGAAGGTGCATTCACCAATTGAAATATTTGTTGTTCCACATATACACGTAAATAGTGCTTAAAATGGTATATTTGTGGTGAGTTTTAGATGAAAGTTTTGGAATAACAATTGTTTTAATTTAATTATGAGTAATGGAAATTCTCAAGAATCAACAATGGATATATAATAGGTTGGATCATAAAAGATATGTAAGACATAAATTTGTAGAAGGGGTTAATGAATTCATTCAATTTTCAACTAACCAGGAAAGCTTTCAACTAGAAAATGTCAACGTAGATGACTTTGTTATGCAGATGATGTGATAGTACATCTTTATGAAAAGGAATTCATAAAAAATTACTATTATTAGACAAATCATAGTGAAATAATGTCACAACATCCTCTTGTTACAATTGAAGAATCATATTATGGTTATGGTCATCGAAGGGAAGAATGCAATGCATTTGAACAGATGATCATGGTTCATGTTGGCCCTAAAATTGGTAATGTCATAAAACAAGATGATGGTGGAATAGGACATGACATCTTGGAGGAAGATCCAAATCCAGAGGCTCAGAAATTTTTGACATGTTAGAAGCTGTACAAGCTCTGTAATTCATGTTTAGGGTTTAGGGTTCCATGTTTTATTGTCTAATTTTCATATGTATGTTTTATTGTCTAATTTTCATATGTATGTTTTATTTTGTGGCAAATATGCTGATTTTTTAAGAGAGTTTGAACTTGATATTTCTAACTTTCAAATTGATAAAGAAATTGCTTCTCATTTTCCTAAATGGTTTAAACAATATGTATGTTCCTATTATATACATTATTCAAATTGTGTTATATTTTCATAATATGATTTACGATTTCAACAAAGTAAGTTTGTTTGTTATAGGTTCAAAACTCACAAAATCAAATTGAAGATCCACTTTTGATTTCTTTGGTATGGAAGCCAATAAGAATGATACAATCATGGCATATTTATATCATAAATGGATATAAATTTCACACCAAGAGATGGAGTGAAGGCATGTAAACTTCTAACTATGGTGTGTACCAATTGTTAATTAGAAGATGATTTTTTTAAAAATTTTGACTGATATTATTGAATTGAAATATCTAGGCATACCCATTAAAAAATAGTTCTTTTTTAGTATGATTGATTTGATAATACTCCTAATCATGGGGAAAAGATAGGCAATCAATATAGAATTGTTCAAGTCAAACAATCAGAAAAATATAGAAACTTTGACCAATTCATATTTGCTCAACAAGCTGAGCAAGTATATTATACACCATATCCAAATAGATATCATGGTTGGTTAGTTGTCATTAAGATAAAGGTGCACAGTACGATCACAAAATAACACAGTTAATCAACTTGACAATGACATTACGTATCGAGATGTCCATGAAGTTCATGACCTCCATATCATGTTGAATATTGATACAGACGTTTATGATGATACTCTTGTTGATATGAACGATATCGATGAGGAAATTGATATAGATTTGCTTAATGAACCTGATTTGGATGAAAATAGTGATAGCACATATATCTCAACAGATAATGAATATGGAAATGGGGTGAGAGTGATTTAAATGACCCCTAACTCAACTTAATTAGGTAATTTTGAATATTTTCTATGTCTTCCTTTTAATGTATTTTCTATGTCTAACCTTTTACATTAATTATTTCTAACATTTTATGCATATAGATGGATAACAACACAGGTAGAGGTAGAGGTCTAGGTCGACCAAGAGGTCAGAGTAGAATTTATGGTAAGGTTTCTCCATCATATGCAGTAGGATCTCCTAATCCACAGGACATGCCTTCTATGCTGACTTCAATACCTGTAAGAGTGGATATTAGATCAGGATCATCCTTGCCACACATTGATACATCAAGTCCATTCACCCCTCACATGGGTACATCTACCCCTACATTTGGTACACATCCTTCCTCCACACCAGCATATTCTACTCATCAGATACTTCCAGTTCTACCGGCAGTTGAAACTAGAGATCCTACTGATAGGAGGGTATGGATTAGCCCAGGAGCTAAACATGAGTAAGTATTTTATTTTTCTTCTATTTAATATGATTATTATTTTTTCCTAGTTTAATTAAATCAATATCACTATTAACATTGTTTTTTGATGGCTCCTTGCCTCTAGATGTATGTAGTAGAAAAATCACAAAAATTATTAAGTCAAAATTTGATAATTCTTAGCCTACTTGAAGTTTTGTCCCTATAGAAGTTAGAAACATATGGTTTGAGGAATTTCAGGCAACATTTTATTTAATTTTTAAAATTTTTGTTAGGTTACTTACCTACTATGCATATCATACTATGATACATAAAAGTTATAAATAGCTACCACAACATAATGTTACCATCAGAATAACCTTTAAGCATAAAGGTTCAATGATGATGAATATAATGAATAAGGTGCGGACTGAAAAGGATAAGAGTGTTTGGATTACTCCGGAGGTTAGACAAAGATTGAACCTTTGTTGGGCTGCACAAGACTTCCAAAAGAGGAGCACTATTGGCGAGCAAAACCAAGCTTGTGATAGTGGAGCCTCTTTATATATTGGTGATTCTGTATCTCGTATTGTGCATCATAATAGGATGGTAATTTAAAATAAAATGTTTAAATTATTTGTATTAATTTTAGTTATTTAAAAGTTTAACTCAATATTGTCTATGGAGAGTAAGAAACTTGAACAGGATCCAACTGCATTTGATATTATGGAAAGAACTAAAAGAAATAAAGTTAAATAATGGATTAATGATAAGGTAAAGAATGTTGTTGTAAGAATATGCCAATCATAATTTTATTAGTATATTATTTAATATTTTTTATTCTAAACATTTATGTATACTTATACTTTATTGAAAGAATTTATTCGTCATCAAACCGATTTTATATTTTTATTATATAATAATTTTGTATAAACTTATAGTAACTTACGCTTAATTATGTTTAAACTATATACTATATATGACAATTTTTTTAATAATTTTTATTTTAAAATTTATAATTTTATTATTAATAATTATATATATATTTCATATAATCAAATCTGTTTCAATTAATTTTTATATAAATAGTAAAAAATTTTGAAAATTTAATTAAATATATTTAATGACCCAAACTATTACTGATAATTCGGTCACAAAACTAGTTGGAGTCACTTTGTCAACGATCAATTTTGGGATCGATGTTACTATCAATCTTGCAACCAATTTTGTTGCCAAATTTACAATTGAATTTGCAGCTGATTTTACTGCCAAATTATCTAAATTGCGACGGATATTTTTATTGCTAATCATCAATTTTTATGTTGGGTTGGTCGTAATCCCTTTTTTTTTTAAATGATGTCTTGGCTTTAAATTAGAGCAATTTATTCAAAATAAAAAGAAATAGCTGCTTTTGATTAACATTCCATTTATATTGGTAGTTAACATATATAATGTGATGTGAATCCGTAAAAGAAACCAAGAAATAATGTTTTTCTTTCGAATTCAACCTTTTTATATTTTATCAAAAGAATAGAGTTGAAGTTGGAATTTCTCTCACTTGTCAATTCATGTATCGGTTTCTCTCTTTCTTTTTACCAAAAAAATTGGTTAAGAATTGGTTGTTAAAAAATATTAATAAATGTTATATGTCCAGTGCAGGAGCTTTGTGTAACTTATAATCATATATTAGTGTACAAAAATTAATATAATTTTCTAAAATAAAGTAATCATTATCTATAATATTAAATATGTATAATATTAAATATGGAATAACTATAATATTTAGAATCATAATTCTGAGATATTATGCTATTTAATATTTTATTTTAAGTAAGAAAATATATGTCATATATGCTAAGTTTATAATAAATATATTTAAGTGATTTTTTCATACCTTTATAAATAAATAGTAACATATCCAAAATATTTTAAATATTAATATTTATTTTATATATATTTAATGTAATCAATATTTTTTTATTTTTTATAATTGTTATTTTTATATATTTAAATTTAAAAATTACACATAAATCTTTCTATTTATTCTATTTATAAAATTTATTTTTTAAAATTTATTAACGTATCTAATATATTTTATTTTAAAATATTTTAACCATAGTTAATGTTTTTCATCTGTTGCAGTTATGTTTTTTAATAGTACATATTAAAATAGCTTTCACTAACTAATTTATATAATTAATAGTAAATATTTTCATATGTTCATTGATTAAAAATAATTTAAAGAACAATATTTGATCTTCAATTTTAATTTATTTTGATTCTCTAAATTTTTTATAATTTTTATCTACTTTTAATTTTTTAATTATATCAAATTATTGATTTTAATAACGATTAAAAACTCTTATCATTAATAAAAATTATCAAAATTGATAAAAATCTTAAATTATAAAAAAATAAATTAAAATAAAATAAAACATGGAAGATGAGGTTAAAATAAAAAAAATTAAAGTTATAAAAAAAATTAAGATAAAAATATAGGTAAAAAGTTATAAAAAAAATTATTATGATTGTTCTCGAACAATTATAAGGAACATGATATAAACAAAATATACATTTATTATTAAACATAAAAAATTTATTTTATAGTATTAGAATAAAAAACATTTTTTACATTAAATAATATTAAAAAATATATGAATCAATAATTAAATAACATGATGTCTAAAAATTAATTAATTATAAATATATAGATATTAAATATTTTGAACTAGCAACTAGATAAATTAAAACTTGATTTTAAATAATAATATTTGAAAAATATAAATTAAAAAAATGAAAACATGATGCTTGATATAAGAGAAAATATGTAGTATATTAAAATAATCCTTGTTTTCAAAAATAAAAATTTATGTTTAATGTAAAATAATTAATAATTAATAATTAAATTAATAAATTATAAAATTAGTATTTTTCATATAAAATATCTATATATTTAATCTTTAAAAGAAAATATATAGGAGTCTACCTAACTCCTTGCTATTGCACTTGTGTTTGTATTTTGTTAAAAAATTTATTATAAAATATTTTAAATTATAAGTTATATATATATATATATATATATATATATTATGAGAAAATAAATCAAATTTATTAGTATAATTTATACTAAATTTTATAATATTTAACAATTTATTATTAAATAATTTTATTACCAAATCAACTGTTAAATTAATAAATTTTATCATTAAATTAAATTTATAATTATAGATTAATTCAAAATTAATTGATATATATATATATATTAAAATTAAAATAATATATTTATTTTCATAATATATAAATATAATAACATTTTAATTATATTTCTATAATTATTTAATTTTAATGAAAATTGATACAAAATAAAAGAAATATATAATTATAAACTTGTGATTAAATTAGTAAAAATTAAAATTTATATTAAATTATTATTAATGTAAAAGTTTGTGTAATTTACATTATATAAATTATTGATCTTTCATTTTTTATAATTCATTTAATATTAATTTTGACCATTTAAATTTGAATTGTGTAAGGTGAAAAAAATATATAATTATGATCCTCTAGATTTATGTGTAATTTTTTAAATTTTAATAAGTGAAAATAATAATTATAAAAATAGAAAAAAAAATATTGAGCACACGAAAAGATGTTAACATTTAAGTAATTTAGACTACTCTTAAATTTATAAAATTATCAGAGAAATCAAGATATATTTAATATGGAAATCTCTAAAAAACTTAATGAATATATCAATTACTTTATCATTAAAATTGATAAAGTTAGTTTTATTTCTTCATAAAGCATGTTTTATATGGGAGAACGATAATCAATCTTTCTGTATTTAATTCTTTAAAAAAAAAAACTGAATTTGATGCAATATATTATAAAGAACAGTTTGATTGTCACATATAAATTTCATTGCATGACTATCTCCTAATTTTATTTGTTGAAATAATTGAAGCCATGTAAGAATATACGTGGATATTACTGTAGTATGATTTTTCATTTCTGCACTTGATCGGAAAATTATATTTTACTTCTAAATCTTTTATAAGATTAAATTTGTTTCAATAAAAACATAATGTTTGGAAACAGATATTTTACTTGATGGTGATTCTAATTTGTTAAAATTAGAATAACAAGTGATAATCAAATTATTTTTTCATTTTTATATAATAAATTTAAATTAACGTATATTAAATATATATTATTTATTAAAATAAAATAATATAACAAAGTATTTAATTTTTTAAAATTTTATAAACAAAATTATACTAAAAAATATATTAATTTAACTATTAAATTAAATAAAACTCAACCGTTTAAAAAAATATATTGAAAAGAATAAATTATTATAAATTTACTTCTTATATAATTTGATTCCTTCTATAACAAAGTATCAAGCAATTCTTTGATAGATTGTTTGATGGACTTATTTATGAATAAAACCCAATCATATAAATAAGAATGGGAAGGCATAGACTCATGATGGTGTAGGAACTGAAAAAATCATCAAATATTAAATCTTTGTGTGCGTGCACTTATTAATACCATATGCTAGAAAAATCTATTTTTCTTTTGGACCATATATTTCATAAGGTGTGGGCCTCTAGAATGTATTTCATATTCTATTGATCAAAAAGAAAAGTAAATGAACCAATCCAAAATTGAATTAATCCTTTACATTGAAAAGTTATGTGTCTACGAGCAAACATCACACATGCATTGCAAAATTGAAAGTAATTATGAAAATATCGAACAAGTTCCTTATCTTCCTTTCATCACATTTCACTTGTTTGCCTTTATTTTATTTTTTTTTTCCTTTTTCAAATAATTCTATTTGTATCTTTACAAAAGTTTAGTAGTGCAAAAGAGAACTCTCTTGATATCTTTATTGCAAAGAAGCTTGCATCGGTGGTTGTAGTCACATTGTAAGGATGAATGTTCGAAAAGAAATACTCTCTTGGTGTATGTGAATATAACCTGAGTCTATTACAAATGAACTAGTCATCGATTTTAATTTAAATTGTTCAAGTTTTACCATTTACATCGATTTGATTACTGAACAAATTCAACTAGCTGCTAGACTTGGTTACTAATCTGATTCATTGGTTCGCTAGTTGAACCACTCGATTCGGTCTGAGTTTAATATCACTGATTTTAGAGTAAATTACACTTGGATAGTTGGATTTTCTATGTTTTAACAAAATTTCATGTGATACTTCTTATTGTTTTACAGAGAATTATAAAAATTTTATACTAATCGTACGTCAGAAATAAACTCTTAATTAAAATTTAGCAATATATACCAATGAAATTGGATTTTGGCAAAGGAATTAATAGTTTTTTATAAAGGACTGAATTATGATTTTAAATTTTTTTTGTGAGTATCTACATTTATTGTTTCCAGAAAAATTTTCCTTTGTAAAAAAAATATATAAGAAATCATTTAACTTTAAACCATTCTTTCTAAAATTAAAGTTTAATGTTTACTATATTTAATAAATAGATAGATTTATATTTATTAAAATAATTTTTTTAAATAAATAAAATATGTTTAAATTTATAAAATCATTTGTTTTTATATATATAAATTTATTATATTTATATTTATATTTATATAATACAATATATTATTAATATAATATAATATATATATATATATATATATATATATATCATATTCATGTTAATATATTAAATTGATAAACCTTTTAACCATTTATATACGTATATTTTTGGATATATTTATTGATTTTTTATATTGTATGTTTTTAAATATATTTATAAACATTTTTAACTATTTATTTGTATAGATTTTAATTTTAATTTTTAATTTTTTTATATCATAAAATTTTAAATAGATTTGTAAATTTTGAATAAGGTAGACTTTAATAAAAAAAAATCTATGATAGACAATAATTTCAAACTCAAGTAGTTTCATTCTCTAAGCATAAAAATTTTTAAACAAGATAAATATAAATATTTAAAGTTGAACCTAATCTAACTTATTTCATTTTACTTATAATCATAAATTAAAAATTTTAATAATTTTTATACATGTAATATACATATTTTATCACAATTTTAATAATAATTTTTTAATTAATAGTTAAAGTTTTATTTTTCATTTTAAATATATCTCCTAATTTTAGAAAAAAGGGTCTCATTAATTTAGTCCCTTAAGATCATTAACCAAAAACAGAAATATATTTTATTAATCACTTTGAAATAATTTATAAAGTTATCACTAATTTTTTTTATAATTAGAATATGATAAATATTTTTTTAATAATTTATTTTCCTAATTATAGAAAAGAAATAGTAAATATTATATAAAAATTAATAAAATTTCCTAAAATAAGGTAATCGCTATCTATAATAATAAATGAGTTGATTATAATATATAATCAAAATATAAGATAATTGTAGAAAAAAGTTTCTCCTATATACTAAAAGATATCCAATTGTTAAATTAGAAATGTAGGAAATGTAAGTTAATTGTATATATAAGAATATCATTGTTAATAATTATATAAAAAATGTAAGTTAATTTCAAATATATTCAATCCGAGAATCTCTAAAAGACTTAACAAATAGCAAACATGTTATCCAGCTTATCATTGAAATTAACAAAATGAGTTAAAGTTTCTTCATAAAATATTTTCTCTAACAAAATAACAGCCAATCTATCTATGTTTAATTCTTTCATATAAGATTAAATTTATGCAATATAAAAAGTAACCTGTTAAGTTATGATCAAATTTGCTCCAATAAGAGCATAATATTCAGAAATAAATCTTTTATTTAATAATGATTCTGGCTAGTCAAAATCAAAATAACAAATGATCATGAAAGTGCATTCATTCTTGTATAATAACCCTTGGTGTATTTTTAATGTATCAAAGTAAACGTATCACAAATTCTCAATTACTATCCCATGAAACATCCAGAAGTTGGTGATAGGGAAATATAATTCAGTTTTCCTATCAAATGTAAAATCATATATATTAATTACTAATCGTTTAGTAGATTTAAAAGGTCAATTAAATATTCTAAAATAACGTAACCTTTACCTACAACAATATTATGAGTATTTGCAGCAACTTTTTGCAATTTCACTTTGCGAGAACCTTAACATGAAAGAGATTTCATTAATATCCAACCAGAAAGTGGTATATTTATGTGACCCTCCGCGATGTACATTATGTTCTGTCGTGTTACTGAAAATCCCCACCCTGGAACCATACCTTTTCGTTTTCGATTAATGAGCAGTTCTAGTGCTATGCTACACTTTCTCCTAGAAGACTCTCGAATACTACCGTTTCCGCTAGGGTTTTCCTTACCTACCTTTACAATCAATTAAAAACCAAGAAGAAAGCGACAGCTCAACTCAGCGTTACACAATCCACACCAGGTTGTTCTCCGAACAAAACGAACAAAAACACAAAAGCAGAAACCAAAAAATTAAATAAAGTGTGCTACAACAGACATGCACCAACTTTTCTAGTTCCAAGGTCAACGCAGAAGCTATCATTATCGTGGAATTGAAAACAAGGAATTCATCACTTCACTCGAGAATGTGTTCTCATGCACCTCTTCGCAATTTTTAGATTACAAAAAAATTCAAGGCAAAGACTTGAAAGAAAATAAATCACAATAACAAGCACTGGAAAGATCAACCGCATGCTTAAACAAAGCGCTTTAACCATTTCAGGATGATCCATAACTTCAATTACTTTCCAATCCATAGTAGTAGGAGGCAGAATCAGAATACATAGTGAATTTGGACACGGAAACCTAACTAAGTTAAACCTACCAACCGTAAAAAAACTCCTCCCCAAGAACTATATTCTGAGTGAGATAGAATCAAGGATCTGCTGGACAAATAGCATTTAAGATAGATTGAAACTTAAAGAACCTAAGACAAGACTTGCTACCTTCTTTTCTTTTCTATCCATTTTTTCTTTGAAGCTAGTTAACTACCAGGAAGACATAAAAACATAGATTAATTAAGCGTTCTGCATCCTCGCTGCAAGAGAATTGAAAAGCTCTGGATACTGAAGAATATTCTCCATGATGGAACATTCTGTAACATGATTCATAAACTGATCCTCACTCCCCATAGACATGGTGTTAAACCCACCGCTAAGACTGTCAAATTGATGCATTGAGGGATCATAAGAGGCACCAAAACCTTCATTTTTCGGAACCATCATCCTCATGTCAGAGACGACCATGTGATCAGATACCGGTTGAGGAACCGACTCCACAACGGGTAAAGTCTCTGTTTTCAGCGTAGTCTCAAAGTTCTTAGGCTTCGATTTCGGCAAGAACTTGTGAACTATCTCTTCCAGCAAACCAGAATCCGAAGGCTCTCTCGGGAAAAAGTCGGAGTCTTCTTCAATAGCTTCGGTGACTTCCGTTTCATAATTAGAAATGACAGCACTGGTCATATTAGCATTTCCGACACAGCAAGCTTGGAGACAATTGGAAACGGGTAACAACGAGGATGAAGAATATGAAGAGTTTAAAGAACCACTAACAGTAGCAGACTTGTTGTGAAACTGCTGAGCCGAAGAAGAAGAAACCAAACAGGGGTTTGAAGAAGAGTTGAGAAAGTCACGAAACAGAAGCATGTTGAGAGAAGGGTTGAAGTTTTGGTTGGTAGATGAGAAGTCACCTCCTACATTGGGGTTCGAGATGAACCTGCTGACGTGGCAGTGTTGGGACTGCTTCGGAACATTGAAGGGTTGGAAAAGGTGAGGTTCGGTGGTGGCGTCAGGATAGACGAAGTTGGTTCGGGCCTTGACGCCGCGCATGGCGCGGGCAGCACAGTCGTATGCGCAGGCGGCTTCCTCTGCAGTGTCGAAGGTGCCGAGCCAGCGACGCTCCTTTGACTGTGGGTCCCGTATCTCAGCGGCGTAGCGGCCCCACGGACGACGCCGGACACCACGGTACCTCATGGCACCGCCAGAGTTGCCAGTTTCCCGCAGCGTCCTCTTGGTGGTGCACTTCTTCGGGTCGGATTCTTGAGTTGAGCTCATTCCGTTAAGACGACGCAGTGCTTCTTCCATGATATGGTAGTGTTTTGGGATGGGTGATCGATGAGTGACAATACCAAGCTAGTATCAGCCTATGTGAGTTCAGTCTTGAAAGTTGCTGAGGGGTTGTGGCTTTTGGTTGTATTTATATTTTAACTTACGTTGACTATCAAAGTACTTTGTTAAAAAGATTAAATAAAAATCAAATTTTTTATTTAGTTTAAAATAAATTTTTATGTGAATTTAAATATATTAAATAATAGTGTTTTTGTACATTAAATGTATTTATTAGATGCTTTTATTTTCTGAAATAATAAATAATAATTTGTATAATTTAAATACAATACTATTGTTTCATTCAATTGGATAACAATAGGATATTTAAATAATTTGCATAAAATCAAACTTTATTAGTATTATTTTTTCAAATAACATTGCTTATCATTTAAAAGAAAAAAGAAAGATTTAAATTTATTTCTCATTTTATTATGATTTTGTAAATTTATTTTTAAATTTTTAATTTATTCTTTGATCAGAAAAATTGAGAAGATAAAGAATTTGTTTTTAAAATTTATATAAATTTAATTTTGTAAAATCTGTGAAAATATTTTTAATCCAGAAGAAAGACCGGGTAGAGCAAAAAAATTTTATTTGTTTTAAATTATTTAAATTGTTAAATTTTTTAAAAAAATTATATTAATAAAAATATATAATAATAAAATTAAATTTATAAATTTATAAAAACAAAAATTATACTATCAATATTTTATATTTTATATTTTATTTATTCAACTAATAAAAAATATATATTTTTATTATCTAAATCACTTTTTTTTTATATTATTCAAACAAAATATAAAAAATTTTCATTCATCTTTTAAATTTAGTGATTTATTTTACAAATAAATTTTTGTTTAATTTCATGTTGATTTGATTAAAATCTGCCGCATAAACTACAAAATGTGATGTCGTCTTTTAAACTTCAGCCTTTTCTTCCTCCAACAGTGATGTCATTCTAAATTCATTTTTTCTGTTGATCCAATAAAATTGAAAAAAAATGATGCAATTATTAAAGGAAGAAAAAGAATATTCAATCATCAAGAAAAAAAAAATGCAATAAAAAAATACTTGAATTTGAGAGAAAAAAAATAAGATAAGGAAAAAAACAAATGAAAAAAAAAATTTTGAAAAAATTTAAAATAAAAAAATTATTATTATTTTTAATATTATTATAATTTGTTATAATTATTATATTATTATTTATTTATTATTATTATTTTATTATGAAAAAAAGAAAAAAAATATAATGATAAAAAATTAAAAAACAATTTTCGTACGCTTAACGAAAAATAAAATAAAAATAAAAATAAAATAATAAAAAGAAATTTTAATATTATTTTTTTTAGCAACAAGAATGAAAAGATGAAAGGTGATAATGAATTTATGTGTATTTTAGTTTAAATAATAATGAAAAGAAAAATATTGTTAACATAGAAAAATAGTTTGTAAATAATATTGTTATTGTTAATAGAAGAAAAGATAATAAAATTTAGAACAACTGTTTGCAACCTATATATTAATCTAAAAACAAATTTGCAAAAATATAATAAAATGAAAAATAAATTTATTTCACCACTCATTAAAAAAATTAAAGACTATTTTTGTTACATTGATTAAATGAATAAGTTAAAAAATATTTAACAATAAAATATTTTTTATCTTAAAAAATAAAAATATTTAATTCTTATATTTTTATTTATTAAAATATATTTTAAATTAATTTTAGAAACACTTCTTAATGATTTCATATTTTATTTAATTTTATACATGTGTGAATTTGATTATAAAATCAATTGTTAGACATTTAAATTAAAGGACTTCTTAATAAGAGACTGTTTGGAAGTATTTGTAGATTTTATATAAATTAGTTATGATTTTCTTGAGTTTTTTAAATTTATTTTAATAATTTTTTACATTAATTTAAAATAAATTTTTTTATCTCAGTTTTAAATACATTATATAAAATAATAATTATTTTCACTCAATTAAATATTTAATCTAATAATAAAAGATTTATATAATTTATTTAAAATTATAAATTCAAACTTCCTCACTATTGTTATATTATTAAAGCATGTTTATACATTTTTAAAAAATAAATTAGAGATTACTTTCATCATATTAATTAAATAAATAAGTTAAGAAATATATAATAATAAAATATTTATTATAATAAAATATTTAATATACATTAATTTTTAACTTAATTTTCTAAACGCTCTCTAATAACTTCAAAATTTATTTAATTTTAAACATGTAAGAATTTGGTCACAAAATAAATTGTTGACATTTAAGTTAAAATATTTTTCTAATAAAGGAGGTTCCAAAGTATTTATAAAAAATTTGTCTCATGATATTTTATAAATAAAATTAATATGTTTTTTTTCACATTGTTTATAAAATAATTAATTTATTTTAACATATTTTACAATAAAATTTGTATTATAAGTCATTATATATTAAAACTTTATTTGATAAATATTTAATTAAACAATCTATATATCTGGTAATAATTAAACTATCTATCTAATTAAATATATCTAAAATATCTTAAAATAAAGAAACAAAATATTTAAATATAATATTTATTCTTTTATTTTATACCAGCGATCCTCAAATATTTTTAAAGAAAAGTTTATATATTATAATAAATTTATTGTTCTTTTTTATATGCCATTTAAAAATATATATTACTTTTTGTAATTTAAAAATATTTATTTTTAGTTTAAAAAATAAATAGTTATATTTTAATTTTATTTTAATATAAACAATCTTTTTTAACAGTAATAAATGATTAGAATGAATCTTTTAAAAGAATTTTTTAATATAATTGTTAAGATCTTTTTGTTGAATATTATTTTATTCGTCAAGAATATCCCTCAAGAAATAATTAAAATAAAAGTAACCAAAGATATAGAAGTAAAAGTTTCACCATTCAAAAAAATCGATTTAGAGAGAAAAGAAATAGAAAAGCAAGATATACATAAAATTCATCAATAACTTAATTTCTTTAATACTGTTTTAGGGGTAATGACAAAACAATTAAATAGAATAGAATTAAAACAAGAAGGCAAAAAATCTATAGAAAACTCATATATAACTTATCCAAAAAGTTTTGGACAAAAGAGTTCAATAGCAAAATTAAGTATAGGCAGTCCCTCAGTAAATCATTTAGAAGTAAATAAAATAAGACATAAAAATAATTATCTAAAGCTAAAAACATTTCATCAAAGACCAACAATGCTTGATTTATTGCTAGAAGAAAGGTCTCAATTTATTCAAAATAGTTATTCAGGAAACGACTTGGTAGAATGGAACTTAGATGGGCTAAGCGAGCAAGCAATACTAGATTTTACTACCCAAATGACCATGGCAGCTACTGCCTATAAAACAAGAGGAATGACTGACCGAGCTATAGCTAAAGCTATACTTTAAGGATTTACAGGTCAATTAAGAGGATGGTGGAATAATTTAGTTCTACTAGAAAAGTAAACAACAAATATTAGAACACATAAAACAAGAAACCAATGAAAGTGATGCAGTGGTTACTCTTATTTTTACAATAATTCAACATTTTATAGGTGATCCTAGCATCTTTAAGGAACAGGTTGCTATCCAATTAGCAAAATTAAGGTGTCCTTCAATGTCTAATTACTCTTGGTACAAAAGTTGTTTTTTGGTCAAAGTAATGATTAGAGAAGATGCTTCGGCGGGTATTGGAAAGAGTGATTTATTGCTGCTCTACATGCCTTATTCTTCCATAAAGTAATTCAAACAATGGAAAGTAAATATGGATCACCAATACCATATGATCAGTTAACTTATGGCCAAATACATAATATGGTAGTAGAAATAGGCCTAAAAATTTGCATAGATTCAAAAATACAAAATCAATTGAGAAGAGAGAATTTAGTAGGACAAAAGGAAATGGGTTCATTTTGTCAACAATATGGGATGGAGCCCATGAGAACTCCAAGTAGGAGAAAACACAAAATAACAAAGCCCAAATCTCAATATAAACCCCAACAGAAAGGCCCAAAAACCTTTTATGGGGCTAATCCAAGTAAGCCACAACAAAAACCATATAAAAAACCCTAAAGAAAGCCCCCATAAAATAAAAAATACAATACCTGCTGGAAATGTGGGAAACCAGGACATTTCGCAGATAAATGTAAAGTCCAAACAAAAATCAATGCAATAGAAGATAAAAATTTACAATAAGTCTTAATAAAAAATTTAATAGAATCAGGATCTCAACCTGAAGATTCAGAAAGAGAAATATCAGATCAAGAAAATGAAATATATCAATTAGATTATCTAGATTCTGAAGAAGATCTAAATCAACAAGAAGATAGTGAGTATTGTTTAGGACCAGGATTATACGATTGTGACAATTGCATAACTCCACAAGTAAATGTTCTATCTAGAGATCAAACTGATACTCTAATAGCAATAATTGACAAATTAGAAGATTCACATCTTAGAACAGAATTCATTACAAAACTAAATGAATTATTAACAAAAGAAGAAAATAACCAAAAAGAAGTAAAATCGGTAGAAATGAAAGAGGTATGACAAAAGTTTAAACAACCCCAAACCATGATAGGAATCAAAGAATTACAAAAAGAAATTAATACACTTAAAAAAGAAATACAAGAGCTTAAATCAAATCAAATGTATTTAGAATTTAAAATCTTAGAATTAGAAGAAAAAAAATTAATAGAAAATCAAGATCAAAATAGTAACCATCAAGAAATCTTTAGTTTGGAGCTATTAACATTATTAACTGTCCATAAATGGTGGGTAGAAGTAAAAATAATAATAAAGAAAGAAAAATTTATCTTAACCGCTTTAATAGATTCAGGATCATACATAAATTGTATTCAAAAAAAGGAATAGTACCAACAAAATATTACGAAAAAACCCAAAAAGATGCAACAGAGCAAATGGAGGAAAACTCCACATATAATACAAATTGTCTGAAGCAAAAGTTTGTAAAAACAAAATATGTCTTACCACTTCGTTTGTATTAGTATTATATGATTTTTTTTTTTGCACAAAGTTTATAAAATAATTAACTTATTTTAACATATTTACAATAACATTTGTATTATAAGTCATCATATATTAAAACTTTATTTGATAAATATTTAATTAAACTATCTATGTCTGGTAATAATTAAACTATTTATCTAATTAAATATATCTAAAATATTTTAAAATAAAGAAACAAAATATTTAAATATAATATTTATTCTTTTATTTTGTATAAGCGATCCTCAAACATTTTTTAAAAAAAATTTATATAATACACTAAATTTTTTGTTCTTTTTTATATGCCATTTAAAAATATATATTACTTTGTAATTTAAAAATATTTATTTTTATTTTAAAAAATAAATAGTTATATTTTAATTTTATTTTAATATAAATAATTTTTTTTTAACAATAATAAATGATTAAAATAAATATTTTAAATTTTTTTTTAATACAACTGTTAAGATCTTTCTGTCAAATATTATTTTATTAATTTGAAAATTTTAAAAGATAAATGAAATTTTAAACATTCCTATTATGAGTGTTGAAATTTCTTTAAATTCACATCTAAATTGAAAAAAATTGATAATAGATAATTAATATTATTCATATTAAAAATTATTATAAGAAAATAAATATAAATTTAATTAAAACTTATTAAAAAAAAATTTATATTATCATATTCCATCATTAATTGTTATATAATTAAAAATATACTTTTATTTTATAATAAATGCTTTTTAATTATTAAATTTTGTAAAAAAGTTCATATCAAAATTAAATTCAAAACTCCTACTTGGATGAATTCAATATTCAATAGTAGAAAATTTGAAGAGTTTGCAACAACTTTTAAATTTTAAATTTATTTTTATTATAAATTAAAAAACTCTTCGTAAACAACTTATATATGTTAAAACTAACTAATTAAAGTCTAACATGTATTTATGCTTTTTTGTAAATTAGGTATAATTTTTAAAATTTAGGAAAAATATATAATTTAAACATCCTTTAAAAAAGGAAAATAGAAGTTAATATATTAAAGTCAGGTAACGTTAAGAATTTGAAAAAACATCCTTAATTTGATTTTCTAAAATTATACGTGTCATCTTTCTAAAAAATTATACATCAAATTATTTATTTTTTAATAATTTTATTAAATATGTGAAAATTTTGTAAATAAAAAATAAATTATTTTACTAAATTTTTAGACACATGATAAATTCATATGTAATTTTTTTTAAATATTAAATAAGCTTATTCGAAAAAAAGGTACATAAATTTAAAAAAAGACATAATAAAAATAATAAATTTAAATTTTCATGTAAATTATCTAATATTTTTTCTTATTTCAACTTTTATGGTCAGATTATTTGAGAAAAATTTAATTTCTTATAGAATGAAACAAATACAAAATTTCAAATGATATAATAATATAAAAAATCCAAAAAAAAAAACAATTCCCATTACTTGTGCATTTATGTGCATGTTTAATTAAACAACATGGTTATGATTCATTAGGAATTTTATTGGTACTATTATTTTTCCCCTAAAAGTTTATAGATAATTACTGTGGTAGGTAGGGCACCGCTATAGCTTACCACTGCAAGTTAGATGAGCGACCCTGCACATTGAGCATGCATGGCATGATTATAATTTCTTCTTTGTCTGTTCTTCCTCCACAGTGTTCCATGAAACTGGCAAATATGGATGGACATAGCTTTCTTAGATCTGACTTTTCAAAACTTTATACCCCATCCAACTTTATGCTTCTTCAGAGTGTTCCCAGACAAACTATGCAGCTATATATGCTCCTACCACTACAAATGAAAACCTTTTGATATCCCTTTGTGACTGTTTGTCTTGGCAATTCTAATTAACATTTTGCACTGTTAAATATCCCCATGTAAACATAAATAAAACTAATTAATTATAAATATAACAAATTAGTACAAGTTTATTTAATTCTGTATAATATAACAATTTCCTATATTTTAATATCATTGGTCTTTGTCAATATTGTGGAAGTGGCAATGAAAGGTTGTTGTGACCTGTGGCAGCTAGAGTGTATGACAGTACTAGTAGTAGTAATTGCTCTCGTCTATTTCCGAGAATACATACGCTAGGAAGGATACAATTATGGGAGAAAGAAGGCAAACGACACATTGCCATTTTTGGATGGTGAAAAGTTTTCCAGTTTATTTTTTACCTTCCGGTGTTTGAAAGCTGTGTAAAGTTATGATTGAATTAGGATTGAGGTCACTATGGGTTTTATAGGATCTTTGCAGATTTTCCTTTTTACTCTATTTTATGCATTCTAAGCTAGCACTTTTGAAGAATTGGAAAATTACTATAAAATTGATAAGATGAAATGCACATTTAATTTAATTTTCAGGGTCTGTATCCATTCTTCTCCACCCAACATGTAATAAAGAATAAAGATTTTCCGGCAGAAGGTTGATAAAGCTGCTTTTAGCTAGCTGTGTGTTTTTGTTTTTTTAAATCTAGAAATTTATGGGAAGTTGGAGAGATTCTGGTTCCTTGTGATTATCATTTTGAATGATTACACTGGCGGCTCTCAGAAATTGTTCCTCCCACTTTGGTTTCTTAGGTACTACTTTTCACCCGTTTTCCTTTTCAGCTAATTTTTTTAATTATTATTATACAATTGTTCATACGTTTTGTTAATTTATCTTGCTTTGAACTCATGTGGAGGGTGGAAACCAAGGATTTAAAGATCACATGGACTTGTCTGATTAAATAGGGGTGGGTTTAAGAGGGTGAAAGATTAGGTACTGTTGAAAGCTAGAAAGTGAGTAATATAGGTTGTTACTAGTTGTACTCTTTTGAGTCAGAGAAAAAGTAGAACCGAAGCTGAAATGGAAGGGTTAAGGGTATATCCGTATATGACTATATGGCAATACTTGGAGATTAGATGGATCCACCACACGCTCTTCGCTCAAAATGTGCATGCCTTCATAAGTTCTCTTTAACTAATCTTTGCATTACAACTACTCCCCTTGAGACTACCGTCTCTTTCATCACATTCCCAATGAACGGAAAAAGACTTGTCAGTTTACAAATACTACATTGTTTTGTTTCAGGCTTTCGCCATAATCCATGTACCTTTTTTTTTTTGTTCAATAATGAAATGAAGAGACATTATTCATCCGTGATTGATTCATTCGGGAAGAACTATGATGTTAGGTGCATGTTTTTAAACTTTTACTTTTAAAATACTTATTTAATCATTATTCTCAACTTAATTAAAATTTGATCTCATGAATATATTTTAAATATGGTAAAGAGAAAAAACTAAAGGTATATTCATGTGGCTGATCAATCTATTCTAAAATATGCATATGTATGACATAATTTGAAGGCTTTTGTCATGCCTTGGAAAATAACATGTAATTATTTGCATCGTTATATTTAAATTAAAGCAAAATTTTAGAAGTTGGACTTTTTATTTTAATGAAACAGTTAAATAAATTAGTTCCATAAAAAACAAAAATGAAGCTTATGTTTACAAGAGGATTAGTGATAAATAATTGTATTTTTAATATCATACGTGGATATTGTTTATAAAAATTAATAATTATCTTTTAATTAATAAAAATTTAATTAAAAAATTATTAAAAAAAATTGCTAAGGAACCTATATTATATCTAGAGACTTGATCACAAAAGTTACTTGACATATATTTGACACAGCTATAGAAAGAGGAGTAAAGTATTAAAACAGTTTAATAATTAATATTTTAAAAAAAATTTATCCATTTCATATAGTATATAAGTCTATCTAGGGATTCAATCTCAGACAAAGAGATTGCATAAGTAAAATTTTGTAGGTATTGATTATTGGGTTTAATATAAATAATCTACCATTTTTTTTATGCATGTGTTTTGAATGTTTTATTTGTTTAATTTCAGTTACAAATTGTATGTGTGTCTATCTTCAAGAATAGCAATAATCCTAAGATATCAAATACATAGATTAATACTCAAGACAAACTAATATTCAGAAGACATCAAATATTTAGACTAACACTCAAGACAAAATAATATTCAGAGACTAATAAGTCAGTCTGCACTATTGATCATATTTTTTGAATTATGAATATGAGATATATTAAAAGTAATTATATATTATATTTATCCATAATTGTGAAAATATTACATGATTATCATTTATAAATAATTTTTAATATGATAATAAATATGTAGTTTTTTAAAATAAAATCTAAAATTTTTATATAAAAAATTTATTTTTAATTCTAATAAATCACTTGTAACAATATGAACGTAAAATTTATTATTGAACACATAGTAAATAATATAAAATTATAAATAATTGATATGAGATTTTTCATTTATACAAAAGAAGAATGATATATGTGAACTCGTAGAATCTGATCATAAAATATATGATAACGTTTGTAAAAATAAATGAGATATTTATTTTTAAAAAATCAATTTAAGTGGTAAGAAATTAGAATTTGAAAGGATCAATGTGATCGTCATTATTTATATTACTCTACTTTTCACATTGTGATTGTAACTTCTCTCATCATGGTGATAGTAATAAAAAAAAAATGTAACTAAAGTTTCCATGAAATTTGAAAATAATAGTAATAATTAAAATAAAGTAAAATTTAAAAAATAAATTTAAAATTTGAAATAAAATTGGAGGTCTAATTTAAATTAAAAATATTAGTAAATAAATTTTAAAAAATTTAAAAGATAAAATTAAACATCCAACTTTAAATGACAAAAATATCAATTTTATCTTTTATGTTTATTAAGTTAAAGTTATTTCTGCTGAGAGTTCCCGTGAAACAAAACTAAAAATTCAGGTAATTTTTTCTCTGAATTTTTGATTCCATCAACAAAACTCTAAAATTTATTCTACATCTCAAAAAATATTGCACAAATTTAGAGATGATAGTAAAATATATTTTTAATAGACACTTATTTTACTAAGCACTAAAATTTGTAAAGGTTATATTAAATGATATGAATTTTATTATTTATTTAAAAAATTTGTTTTCTTTCTAATAAAATTTATATTCATCAATTTAATGATAAAAATTAAATAATTTATATGATATTTTAAATTTAAAATAAAAATGGTTAAAATGATTCCGCACAATTTTTTTTATCACGGGGAAGGAATGCGGATAATTTTTTGTTTTTAGCGTTGGTTTTATCACTGTTTTGTTAACATCAATTTTTATAGTTGATTTTATGCATTTAAGGATAGTAAATTTTTATTAGAAAAAAATATTTATTATATTTTAAAAAATTATTATTTTAGATATTTAAAAATTAAAATTATCAAATTTTTATTTGTTTAATATGAATTATTTTTAATAGATTGACATTACTTTTTTAAAACTTGAACTTATAAATTTATTTTAAATCCTATTTCACAATACAGTTTTTTAGTTTTTAAATAAAATATATACTTTTAAATATATAATAATATTATAATATTTATATAGATAAGTCCGGCAAAGTTAAGATATGTTTTAAATGAAATTTTTTTTAGAAGTCTTTAGTTTATCAAATAGACTTATTTTGGGTTAAAATAAATAGATTTTATTTGGTCTAAATTTAATGTAAATTAAAGTATAAACTTCAACAACAGATGACTGAATTATTTTTCTTCCATTATGTCCCTAAACCTCTCTTATGCTGTTGCTGAAATTTATTAAGTATAATCCTATCATCGCAGAAAGGGTTGTATTTCGAGTCTCTTTACAGAAGTTACTTTTAATAAATTATTTGAATAAGAAGAGGTGTTTAGAAGTAATAATAAAAATTATATAAATAATTTAAATATTTTATTATATTTTAAATTATTTAAAGTTGATCCAATGGAGCTGTGACTTCTTCCTTTTTATTGGATCAATTCTCGGTGAAGCGATAAAACCACTTGTTAACAACTCGATCACATAACAATAGAAACTTTTGACAGGAAAGCAAAATGAAGACAAAATATCATGCATGAAAGGATCTAAAAATGACGGTTATATGGTACAAAGCAAAGATAGCGCAGGTGATGAAGCAAAGCATTCTTTAGAAGAGATAGAGATAGAAAGAGAGACAGAAAAGCAGAAGAAATTAACAAGGATATTTCTATCTATCAACATGCAGAAGAAATCTACGTTCAGAGACAACAAAATCCATAAGAAACCAGCTTTTTAACCGCTTGGTTTCGAGAGATGGAGACAACAATCTGGACACATTGTAACCTTGATGGGAATAAACTCAAAATTTAACATCATCACATAACTACAATTCTCCCTTTCCACCTCATGTAGTCTATCTTTTACATTATTAGTTTTCCAATTATGGTTACATATGATTTTTTTTTTTTATCGGTATAATAGTGTGAATAATATAAACAAATAAAAAAATAAAATAATAATAATAATAATAATAATAATTTAAATAAAATCAGATAAAAAAATAAAATGCCATTAAACTTTATTTATATATATTATCAATTAATATAAATCACCAGATACAGCCTGATATATATATATATATATATTTAAGTAAGCATTATAAAAAATAATTTTTATTAATATAACAATTTATTCTTAACATATTTTAATTAAATTATATAATATTAAATATAAAGTTATATATTTTAATTTTTTAAAAAATATAGATATAATTTCTTTTAAATATAAAAAAGAAAAATTAAAAATATAATTCATCCATTCATGTATACATACACTCGTTCATAAGATTCAACCACAGTCATTCATAGATGCATATTGAATAACAGTCTTATCCCCTTATAATTTTTTAGTTAATATGAAAATAATTTTTTTACATATCAAAAATATTTATTTGGATATAAATTGTTGAATTTTTGTAATTATTTATAAAAAATATTTTTATTATGTAAGAATGACTCTAGGATCGGGTAAGCTGTTTACTTTGACTCGAAGAGACTTATTTTTCATTGCACTCTACTAGTCTAGCTAAGCTAATACTTCCTTCTTACCATAGCTTAATTTGCACAGAGCTTTTGCTTTGTTCCCTTTCAACACGTTTGATTCTTTAATTGATATTTGATAAATACTAATTGTTGTCATTATTTACGTCTTAAGAAAAAAACTGAAATTGTTTTAATTGAGCTCAAAAAGATCTATGGTCAAATTTTCATATATTTTTAGATTGTAAGATTTTGTTGAAACGCTGCTGGGGATCAATATTTTGAAATTATTGGTTAAGCTTCAATATTTATAATTACATGATATCCATCAATTATAATTACACATCAGAGAAGAACAAGTGTGGAGTATTTGGAAATATAATTAGCCTACAAATATTTTGAAATGTAATTAGTCTACAAAACAGCATCAAACATTGTTTGGAAAAGAAACATGAATAAGACAGAGTTTGGTTAACCATTTATTATTGAAGAAAGCGAAGAAGAAAAGTTAATAAAACAAAATGTTCACTTATGTCTTAGTGGTGGGCATAGGGTTACAATAAGGCAATCATATGTGTTTTCTCTCTCTTTAACTCCTGTCTATTTCTATCTATTTCCATCACTAACAGCTTTTAACAAAATATCTCTGTTTCTGCTGCTTGCTGCTTGTCATGACTGCTAGGTGATTGACACATTCTGTGCAACCTATATTTCCTTTTAAAACCCATCAACGACATGGTTTATTAGCACTAAACACCGAGCAACAACATATCCCGCTAAACCGCTTGGTTTCTGTTCTGACTTAATGTCATGAAGATACAATTTACCATTATCAACCATTATCAAAAGGATTATATAATGGTTAATACTGAAGGATTATATAACTTTAGATAGGTTCTTCTACTATTCAATCTAATCCAAAAGTAAATAAATAAATTATTAATTAATTTTTTAAGATATTTTAAGTTTTTCATTAAAAATTTTGTAAAATTTATTAACCATATAATAGGATATTTTGTTATATTTACAATTTAGATTAAAAATAGAATATTATATTTTATAAAAATATAATATTTTAAAAAATTATTTTACAAGATAATTATTATAATATTATATCAATTAGTAAATAAATTCTATAGGTAATTTTATTAAGTAAAATATAAATTTTTCTAATAAAAGATTAAAATATTATATAAAATAATCTTTAATAATTATTTGACAACTTTTATTTTTATAAGTTAAGTTAAATATAACAATTTTCTTAAAAATAAATTTAAATTTTACTCAATGCACAATATGAAAAATAATAAAATTTAATCTATTCTTTTAAATTATTTTAATTCTTAAATTTGTATGATTAAACCAATTTTATTAATTTTATTATAGATATTAAATTTAACTACGTATATTAATTTAATTAGTTTTTTAAAAGTAAAAAGTTTATTAATTCAACAACTAATGATGTAATATTATTTTTATAATTATACATCACTTTTAAATATTTATAAATTTTATTTAATAATTAATATTTATATATTTAAATAATATATTATATATTAAAATAAAATTATATAATTATATAATATTATATTTATTAATTTTATGTTATATGCAAATTTAAAATTTTTTATAAAAAAATTTAAATCATCTATTAAATTGATTTACTTTATATTTTATAAAAAATATTAAATTAATATAAATATTTCAACAAAAACAAATGCTCTCAATGTATAACATATAATAATAGAAAAACAATAACACGGTTAAAAAAAATGTTAATTTAAAATTGGTTATCTTTTAAAATAAAAATAAAAAAGGCTGAAATTATTTCATTATGTGCACAAGATAAGCCGTGACGAGAATATTTGCATTAATAATGGAAGAAAGATGTAGACAAGTGAGTTATTTGTCCACAACGAAGTTGATGCAACAAACTTTTTCAGAAGCACTCATGCATGCAACTTAATACAAAAGTGTTTTTGTCTTCTTGAAAAAAAAAAATAAAAAGAAAAAGAGTTATATAAAATATAAAAGTATATTTATAAAAATATTTGATAATTTTGTAACTTTTATTTAAGAATTAATAAAACTTAAAAAATAAATAGAGTAAAAATAAAATATGAAATATTTGATATATTAATTACAAAATAAATTAATTAAAAATAAAATTCATTTCAATTTAAATTATTCAAAAACACTTACGTATCAATGTTACAATTTATTTTGTATTTTAATTTATATTAAGAAGGAGTTTATAATTTAAAATGTTGAAACATATTCAAAGAATTCATTAATTGAAAATTGTGTTTAATCAGAAATAAATACCAATTTAGGGTTCATTTGTTTGTTTTTTTTAGTAAATTACTTCATTTTCTTTTGGGTTTTTATAAAACTTTTATTCTAAAATTACAGAAAAAAATCATTTTATTTATCAATATATTATTTAAATTTTGAATATTTTATTATATTAACTAAAATATCCTTAAAACACTTTTGACATATTATATAAAAAAATATTTTTATTTGTTAAACATAACTTTTTTTATTTTTAAATATATTATAATTAAATCTAAATTAAAATTATTAAATATTTAAAATATAACATAACATTTAAGAAATAAAAATAAAAATGATAAAATAAGGCGGCTACCTATATGATGAAACCTGACAAGCTTAAATAATCACCGTTGAATTTATATAAAAATAAGATATCTTTCACTTAATTCAGCTAAACTGTAACTCCATAAATAGCAATTTTATCCCAAGAGAAACAGTTGTAAAAGTACAAATTTTTGATAAATCTCTTAGCCTTTGGGAAGAAAGCTTGTATTCCCAATCTTTTTATTTTTATAAAACATTCATGAAAGAATTAAAAATAAAATATAAAAAATATGAGGATTATATCTCATCTCCACGTTAAACTAGTTCTATTTAATCTGCTTTGTTAAATCAATTTTAATAATCTATTATTTTAATCAATTTTTTAAAAATTTTAATAATTTAATATTTTAATTAATTTTAAAAATATAGACAGATCATTCTTTTAATTTTTTTAATTTTTTTTTCAATATAAAATACACATATTACAGATGTGCAAAATAAAAAGTAGCTATTATTATATTTTTTTGTCTGGCCATCTATTATAACTTGTATAATTTTGATTTCATAATAATGCTTTCTTAAATTTATTTTTATATAAAATTTATTATTAAATGTATCAAAAAAAGTATTAGAATAAATTAGTTAATTAATCACACTTTAAAATAACACTAATTAATTTTATTTATAATTATTAAATAATTAATTTAGGAAAATTATTAAAAATAGTTAAAATAATTAATATTGAAAAAATTAAATTTAAAAATATTTATAATATAAAACATAATTTTTATAATAAAATAAAAATATAAATAATATATCCTTAATTTTTTATTAAGTATCCTTAATTAAACATTAAAAAATATTAAAATAATATTAAAATTATTATAATGATTAATTGGTAAAAATTATTTTTAATAACTAAAGTTGTTACGAGAAAAATAATAATTAGTACATCTTTTATATTTCAAAATAATAAATAATTTAAACCAAATAAAATATAAAATATCATCTTCAATCTTTTTATATAAAATAAATAACTAATTTATTTATATTATTAAAGATAGTTAAAATAATTAATATATTATAATTTTAAATTTTATTTTAAAAATAACTATAATACCAAATATTTAAATCAGTAACATGTAGATGAATATTTTATTAATATAAATTTTATAATAAACCAAAAATATTAAAAAAATTAGCAATTAATATATTTGGGATACAATTTATATTTCTATATAAACAGAATAAAATCAATTTATGACTAATTTTTATTAAAAAAATAGGAATTTTACATATAAATAACTTTTAATATGGTTTCATATATTAAAAAATATTCTTCCTAATACTCGTATAATGAGGGAGGGAAGAGAATTTTTATTTATTTTTAGCTTTAAAATTTTATATTATTAAATATTTTATCGTAAAAAATAAAATTTATAAATAAAATATTTTTACCTTTTACTTAATTTTTATTAAATATAAATATTGTTTTTTATTATCCTATATTTATTTATTTTATTTTTCTAAATAAATTGAATAATATTTATTTATTTTTATTTATGTAAATATATATATTATTTTATTTTTAATTTTAATTTGTCCTTATCTTTTAATTTAATTCTTAAAATAATAAATAAAAAATTATTTTTGAAGTTTCATAGATAAAATAAGATGGAACAACAATGAAAAAGTATAAAAAATAGTGTAAATTACTATATTACATTATAGATGCAATTTGGAAGAGTTTTTGAGACTGTTTCTTTCACTTCCACAGCTTAATTGCTAACTTTTCAACCCACCCTACAAATGCTAGCTATATACCTCTTCCAGATCCAAAAATGTCCAGGCAAAACCTATGAGCCTAATACATGCTACGTCTGATTTTCAGGCTAAGAAAACGTTCAGCATTCTGCCGCCATCCACAAGTCCTCTGTTTTGGTCATCACTGCTTTGTGCAACGCGTGGTACTATCACTCTGTGGATTCTGTCTCCACTTCCTTTCCTTTTCATTTTGTCTTTAACCAACCCAAACAATCCATTAATTTCCTGTCCTCTTTTATAATTATGTAGCTACAACCATTGATTATGTGCCTATCCCACCAAATGACACATACTATCTTTTTGTCCTTAATCCTAGCTACTCCATTATTTAAATTTTTAATTTAAAAATTTAATTAAGATGCATCATGCACGGGTGGTAGTAACTCTGCAGCTAGCTACATGATTGAAGTTATAAAGGAAGCTGATACTAACTCTGCAGCTAGCTACATGATTGAAGTTATAAAGTAAGCTGTTACCACCTGTCATCAAGTAGAATTTGAGGCTTCGATTAATGTGATTAATTAAAATTAAAATTAAAATTTAATTGTAATTTTAATTTATTTAAATTCTGTCCAAATTAAAATTAAATTTAAAATTATCTCTTATATTAGGATGTTTATAGAATTAGAGTATGCAATTAAAATTTTAAATTAAATTTTATTGGACAACTTATATTTATAAATTTGTTTTTTTAATTATAAGATACCAATATTATTATTTTAAATTATTATGTAATTGTTAAAAATTTATTATAATTTTAATCTTTGACCATAAAAAATTTAAGTTTTTACTATTAAAACTTATAGTGCTGTTGTAATTTTTATTTTAATGCTTGGCTACAACAAATTTTTTATAAAGAGCATTCACCTCTTAATTTACATTAATTTTTTTATAAATAGCATCCGACTTCTATAAATTTATATATAAAACCAAATTCTATTTTTTAAATTATTTTATATGCATTGTTTATTTAAAATTTTAATTAATGTATATTTGGAATGTAGAGTTTGTGTTAAGTTAGAAAAATAATTGTAGAATTAAGTTATATTAAAAATAGAAATGAAAGTGATAAGATTGTTTAATATAAATTTACAGTCTAATTTATTTAAATTTTATTTTGATTTAATTTATTTAATAAATAGATATATTTAAATTTGTTAAAATATTTTTTTAGATAAATAAGTTAAGGTTAAACTTAAATATAGATTTTTCTCTGTTGTGAGAATCTTATCTATTTTTTTTTTTTGTGAAACCTTATTTTGTCGATCTTGCTTGTAAGGTTGGTCATTCAAGATTATAAAAGCCCCGTCCGTGCCTCAACCCATATGCTGTGTGAATCGGTTATCTCGTAAATGTTTGTAGTCGGACAAGAGGTTCAAATAATAGGTCATGTTCCCTATAACATTGATTGGTTATTTACTTGTGTTAAATCATTGAATTATTTATCTTTATCTTTTTCTATTTTCTTATAATTTTTTTATTTAACTTATGCCATGAAAATTAAGATACCCTATCAATTTATATCAAAATGATTGTGTTATAATGTTGATATGTGAAGTATATATTAATATTTAAAATTAATTTGAATATAATAAATAAAATAATATCATTTTTATGCTTCAAATTTAAAATGAAAGATTTATAAATTGTGAGAATAATTTTTTTTTAAAATTAATTATATTATATTAAAAAATTTTAAAAGAAAATCAATATTTATAATGCATACTAAAACTATATATAATATTAATATATACTTAAAAAAAATATTAATATGAGAATGTGTCTCAATATTAAAATTATTGGTTGTGTTATATTTTTAATAAATTATATTTAATTTAATATTATATATTCTAAATAAATTAAATCATTATATTTATAATTTGAATGATGGACATTAAAATACTCTATTTGCCTTTTGAAATATTTAAAATTAATTATGGATTGAAGTTTACATTTTTATAAATATCTTTTAATGTTAAATTTTTTTTGTAATAGATAAATTTTAATCCAAAAAATTATTGAACATCTAAATGATATAGATACACTTTAAGAAAATAATTAAAAGATAAAAAAAAGTAAATAATAAAATAAAGATAAAGAAAAATAAAATAAAATAAATCAAAAAATTTTGTAAAAAAAAATATATGACAATGATTGTTTGGATCAAACTATTTAATAAAAAATAATAAAAATAAAAATTTAAAAAACCTAATAAATAATATAATAAAAAAAAGCAAGCAATAGAAATTGTATTATAAAATAAAGATGCATGAGATAAAATTATTATTGATTTAACAATTTTGTTAATCTTATTTTTTATGTTAGATCAATTTTAAATATTCAAAAGTAATAGGTTAATTTATTAAAAATTAAAGTATTTATTATATTTTATATTTTTAATATAATAAATACTTATTTTTTAATAAAAATTTATTATTTTGATGTTTAAATTAATTTTAAAAATTAAAATTGATATTTTTTTAATTTAATTTCCATATTTATATTGATAATAATAATAGTGTTAATCTGGATTATGATAATAAAAAAGAAAAAAATAATAATAGTAATAATCAATGATAATAACATAATAATAAAATAATTAATAATAATAAATAAATAATTATATATAGAATATGCAGGTAAATTTTTAAATTTTAAATATAAAAAAAATATCAAGAAAGATTAATTATATATATATATTATAATTTTATTGACTTAGAGCATTGCATTCGCAGTATAATTCTAGGGTTGAATACCAGTCTGAGTGCTATTCTATTCCAATAGAATATCAACATACGCCGAACAATTAATCCATAGAAAAATAGAAAATTATATAAAGAATTATAAATTCTGTATCTTACAATTTTAAGATATAATGTTATGCAACCTAAGGTCACATGAAGTGACCCTTAGAACAAGTGTTTCTGGACCTCTTACTCCAACATGAGAGACTGTATACTATTATGTAGCATGTGTGAATTAACATGTATAATGTAATTTTTAAATATTTTTAATTAAAGATAAAAATTAATAAAATTATTTAGTTAATTTATTAAATTTTAATTTTTTTATTTAATAAATAGATAAATTAAAATTTTTAAATTTTTTTTAGATAAATAAAATTTAAGTTTAAAGTTCATATAATTTATACAAAAATTTATTTATTTTTATATATTATATATTTATTTTAATATATTATATTTATATAATATTAATATATTTATATAATTTATTAAAATTAAATTTTTAATTTTTAATTTGAAAAAAAAAGAATTCTATATTTATTAAATTCTCTAATATTTATTATAAGAATTATGTATATTTAATTTTAAAATAAGTATTGTATATTTTTTTAATTTGTATGTGTATCTAAATTTGTATATATGTACGAGAGTTATGTTTTTTTATATGTTATTATATTTATATATAATTAATATTCAAAATATATGTTCTAAAATTATATAGTTAAGAATATAAATCTTTTATTTTTCTGATTTTAAGGTTTAAATTTTTTAATTAATCATTTATATAGGTTTTAAACAGATTTACAGTTTTAAAACAGCAAGATCCAGGGATGGAAGTGAATAAGGCCATCCGATTGAGGACACAACTTGGCTGTTTAAGCTGCCTAACTTGCTTGCCTTGATTTGTTTAGTAAATAGACATGTTCGATTTATTAAAAAGTTCGTTTAGATAAACAAGTCGCGGACTTATAAAAAATATTTAACCTATTCAAGGGTCTATTTATATTTTTATATTATATATTTATATTTATTTTAATATATTATATTTATATAATATTTATTTTATATTTTATTTACATAATATTAATATATATGTTTTAGATCTATTTAATGGTCTTTTTATCTTGTAATTTTTAAGTTTGCAAACTGTTTTAATTAATTATTTATATAGATTTTAAGTGTATTTATTGATTTTTTTGCAATGTAAGCTTTTAAACAAAGCTCGTATGCCTTGTAAACTTTAAATCAGGTCGACATTGAAAGAAAAAAAAATGGGGATTGCTTTTTGCACCCCCAAAATTTCTTTTGCACTCTCTTTGTATGAAAAGACAAAATATCTCTCGTTTATTAAACTTCTTTCTCCTTCTCCTCCTTCCTCCTTTCCTTCCTCCTTCCTCCTTCCTCCTTCCTCCTTCCTCCTTCCTCCTTCCTCCTCCGTCTTCCCTCCGTATTCCTCCTACTCCTTTTTTTTTTTTTTCTTTCTCATTTCTCGTTTCCCATTATTACATCTTCTTCTTATTAATTGAATTCATATGTTCTCGCTTTGGTGGGAAAAACTAAGAAAATAAACCTTGGAAAACGTCGAAGGAGCCTCGGAGAAGATGAACGGATATTGTATTTAAACTAATTTGCGGAACGCAAAAACTTTCCGCAAATTAGTTTACTTTAATGCATCGGTGTATTCCGTAAATAAACTTGGAATGTATTTTTTTGTTCCGCAAATTAGATTACTTAATGTAAAATGTAACCTTCCGTAAATTAATCTACGGAAAACAAAAATTACATTCCAAATTAATTTACGGAATACATTTTGCATTCCGTAAATTAATTTGCGGAACAGTAATTTTAATACTTAAAGAAAAAATTTTGGAAGAGATGGCAAGGTATTAAGGGTAAAATGGTAATAAAAAAATTTCAAAAAATAAAAGGGGGTGCAAAAAGAAAAAAGGGGTGCGAAAAGTCAAGCCCAAAAAAAATCCTTTAACAGGTAATAGGCTCAGCTTGGGTCTCAAAATTTTTAAACAGAACAGACTTAAACACTTAAAGGCTAACTTGGTTTGATTTACTTCTAGCAGATCCAAATTCAAAACTCAAAATTTTTAAACAAATTAAACTTAAACCCTTGAAACCTATTTTAGATTAACTTTTACCCATTCCTATATTCGATGACCTAATCCCATGCTATTCTACGCCAAGTGTGAATCAATATATACAATGGACTAGTTTAATACCTCCTTAGGCACTTTTTGCTTCCAAAAATGATTCTTCCACACTTTTCTTACTAATGAGGGATAGATTTAAAAAAATAAAAATAAAAAGTTTAATGATTTATACTTGAATCTTAATGAATGCATGCTAATATTTAGAAAAAAAAATTTATTTTTATAATTGGATGAATTTTATTTCTTTATTTCTTTATATTTATCTTATATAAAAAAATAAAATAAAATTACGTAGGATTCATCAATTTTTTATTTTTCTAGATAGTCATGAAAATAGGAATGCAATTTTTTTATTTTAAATTACTAAAACTATTAAATATTTTTAAAAAATAAAAAATATAGTAAAAACAATGAAAAATTTTAAAGTTACATTTTTATTTTTAAAAAATATATAAACGAAGATTATATTACTAAAAACTTTTTTCATTCTATTTTTTATTCATTCAAATAAAAGAAGAAAATTTCTTTCTTTTACATTCTTTCTATTTCCATTAATTTAAATAATTTATTTTTATTTATTTTTTTATCTTTTTATTTTTTTTTTATTTTTTAAATCATAAAAAAATAAAAAAATTCATTAAAAAAGAAAATATGTACCACGCAAATAAGATAACTTAATGTAACACAAAATTTATGGAATAATGAAGATATAAATATATTAAATTATGAATATAATCAAGAAAATATGTACCACATGAATAGGTAACTTAAGGTAATACAAAATTTATGGAACAATGAATGTATAAATATATTAAATTATGAATATAATCAAGTAATTGTTGTGAGGTTGATAAATTTTTTTAATGAAAAATTACTAAAATTATTATTTATTAAATTTAATATATGATGCATGATTATATCGTTTAGATTTAATATTTTATTTATATAAAAATAATTATTTTCTAAAAAAATTATATATAACAACATATATAATATTTATTATGAAAAATTTTATTTTATATGAAAATTAATATATTAAATATGAATGATATAACTATGTATTAATGTCAAATTTAATAAAATAATATTTTATTTATCACAATAATTGTTTGGTAACATTTTTAATTTTTCTCTTACATATATATATAATTTATTAAATTTATTTAATAAATATTAATTTTTTTTTAAAATTTTATAAATTTTTTTAAAAATAATCTATATAATATAATTTATTAATTGAACGTTGATGAAATTTAATTGTTTATACAAATTATTGAATGAAGTAAATTTAACTAAAATTACTCTCAGAAGGGACATGATCCCTCTTTTATATATATATATATATTATATATATATATATATATATATATATATATATATATATATATATATATATATATATATATATATATATATCCTCCTCCTCCGTTATCGAGATTTTAGTATGCAAATTTCATGTCAAAATTAGAGCATTATACGATTTTTTAATCAAATCAATTTTATTAGGGATTAAGAGTCTTATCTATATTAAAATTTTATTTAATGATTTATAGTTTGTTACTAATTAAGATGTTCCTTGTTCTAATTCAGAGGTGTTCATAACACAAAATCCAGGACAACTTCGAAGAAAATTTGAAGGTTATATTTGACCTTTATCTAAATACTATTGTGTTTCTATTATATAGTATTCTAAGTATTTTGATCAAATTGATTTTATTAGGGATTAAGTATCTTATTCATGTTAAAACTTTATTTAATGATCTATAGTTTATTACTAATCAAAGTGTCCTTCGTTTTTCAAAGGCATCCTTAACATAAAATTCAAGATAATTCCATGAAAAATTTGAAGGTCGTATCAAGCCTTTATTAGAGAAAATTTATATTTTTTATGGTTCCAAAATGTTATGGGATTTGTTTCACATATTTCTTTCTCTATTCTCTAGTTTAGGATTTTGTACCTATTCTTCTATCCTTTTATATTGAATTTATTTGTTTGAAATATTAATATAATTTTTCTTTTTTTTTCTATTAAATTTATCTTAGTTATTGACGATTCTTATAACATGTTTGGTTCTTTTAGTTTAGGATATTTTATAAATATAAAATATATTTTTCTTTGTAGTACTTCAGATACTAGTCCATTTTTTATGATCTTAAGTGGATAAAGCAATATGAAAATTGAGGTTACTTATATTAACTGGATAGTCATATTTTTTACTAATACAAATGATGTTGTGTAACATATTTTATTTTTACAAATTTGTGCATTTGTTAGTTTATATTGTATATTAATTTATAATCCATTTACACTACTTACTCCTTTTGTTATTTTCTCATGATATTTTTTTGGCATAAACCTTTCTTGGATACAATTTATGTTGGTTCCAAAGTCTATTAGAGCTACCATTCAATTTTTTCTTATTATATTATTAATGTCACCTCACAATTACATTTTTAAGTTGTAAATACATTTAATAAATTAATAAAATATGTTATCCTTCTAATTCTTCTTCAATAGTTTTATTTTATATTTTTAATATTTTTTTCTTTTAATTCTAGTAATTTATATTCTAATGTAATACTATTTTATTTAATATTTGTATTTCTTGTTTAAGAGATTTAATTTCATTTTGAAGATATTTTATATATACATGTTCACTTAGTTTTTAAACCTATTATATTTTTTTTCATATATATATATATATATATATATATATATATATCGGTGTTATTTTTGTTTTCTAGTTTCTTCAATATTTTTGTATTAAATTATTTAGTTGTAAAAAATTATTTTTTAGTGATGACTCATCCATTTTTTTCTATATTGATATTAGAGTAGATGTTTAATCTCTAGTTAACATGTTAACACTTTTACTATTTAAGTAATCAGATAACCTTTGTTCTAAACAATAACCTTCCCTTTTTTTTTAAAGGGGAGAAGTTTTTTGGTTCAGAATTTATTAGTACATTATTGAGACTTTCTTTTATTTTGTCTTCTAGTTCTAGCTCATTTATTTTTTGCTTGACTTTACATTGGTTAGCGTAATATCCTATTCTTTCGCATTTTCAGTAAACATTATTTTTTTTCTTAGATTTTAAATATTTAGTTTTCTTAGAGGTTTAATGGCACTACTTTAGGATATGTTTTTGGCATATGATTTTTATAAAGTTTCTTATGTGTAGGGTTTTGTTTTTTATATCTATTTTTAATTTTATTTTTGTTTTGGGGTATTAGGAGCCTTTATTGTTTATATTCTATATTGTTGACAAGATGTTTCTACTTCTCTTTTATTTGTCAATTTTTCTTTGTAGATTCTACCTTAAAGTTTAAAATTTGTACATACTTGGATTCTAGTGCTAATTAGTATATTATGTATTTAACCATAGGTTAAGGTTTCACAAGGTATCAGATTGTCATATACTCTTTGTAAAGTTTCTTTTAATTTCTCAAAAAATAATTCCAAAAGACCAGCAATAAATCTCTCTTTTTAGAATCATGCAAACTCATCTTCTCTAAGAGTTACCTTTGAGAAAAATATATCTTTATACCATCTATAATTTGATTTGTTGGGAAAATAATTTTTTAATTGACACATTGCCCTATCTTTAAATATATTAGAATCTCTTACAAAGTTTTGAATTAGAGTCTATATTAAGGTTGATATTGCATAATGTTCTTGGTTTTCTTCTTCTATACTTTTAATACAATGTCTCCATCATCTTGATTATACAAATTATCCCACATCCTTTTAATTGTCCAGTAAAACCTTAGACTATTGCTATTGTTGTGTCTCTATTTGAGCATCTTGTTGCCTTGTAAGTTGTTGCCACCATTGACAATTGGTAGGTTTAATCTAGAATTTCTTGTTCACTTAATCCATCTAAGTTCCATTCTACTAAATTGGATCTGTATTTAAATTTTGAACTAATTCTCTTTTTTCTTCAAGTTATATATCTAGATTTGTAGGCATAAGATAGTAATTTCATTGTTTAGGATAACTTTTTGATTGAGATCTTATTTTATTTACTTCTAATGTATTTACTGAATGTTTGTTTGTAATAGGATTATCTATACTTACTTTTTATAGATTTTTCTTAATATGTTCAATTTTTATTTCTGTATCATTTCCAAATTTATGGCTTTATGGCTTCCAATTCCTTTTGGGGGACATTTATTATTTGTATATGAATTTTGTTGGATCTTTGAAAGATTTATAATTAGAATTATTTGGGGGTGTCAATCATAGTTTTTCCTTTATTTTCTTTTATAGTTAATTTTTTAGACATGGTATTTTATATGGTGTTTGAGTAGTTTAATTATTGATGTATTTTGTTAATATCCTTTTTATTAGTTGTTTTTTCTTCTCTAACTACCTATTTAAAAGGGATTGCTTTTATTTCTAATCCATTTATTTGAATCTTATATGTTTTGAGGAGGGTATTTTAATTCTACAATAGTATTTTTTGAAATTTTCCATGCCGTGTTTTATTGTTTCTAAGGGATTTAAGGAATTTGTTTCTTTTAAAAAGATAGCTTATCTAGTTAGGTTCATAGTAATATACAAACCATTCAAAAAATATATATTAATTTTTTTCTCTTCTAAATATTTGTAAAATAGTTGTTTAAATTCTGTTATTTTGCCTTGTTCAAAGGTGGAGAAAAACCATTCTCTCTTTTTCTTGATTATATTGGGCTTTACAATCTTTTCTAATCCAAACTTTATCTATTTCAAAGGGTTGTTCTCTACCGAGGATGTTAAGGACTTGAGTAGTAGAAGGAGAGTATTGAGAAGATTCTAATTTACTAGTTTGTTCATAGATTGGTTTAGAGATTTGATGCATACTATTATCTAATCAACTTAAGTTTAGATTTATTGTAAAACCATCTACTAAATGTTTTATTTCTTATCTATATAATTTTTAAGGTTCTCATATTTTTTATATTGAAGACCTATTTATTCTTAAGCTAATATTATTTCCTTTTTAAATTATTTCTCTTATTTAGGTATTATAAATATTTGCATATTCTAATATATCTTCAAATAACCAATCTTCCAGTATTTTATTTATAATTTCTTTGTGGCTAAAGCATTTTAGGAACTTGAAATTTGGATTTTCTAGGATTTGCCTTGTCGTAACTGTAATTACAATGAGACAACAAACTCGCTAAAATTTTAAGAATGAATTTAATTGGTTAGTGGAGCCGCCACCAAATTTTATTTCAAGGGAAAATATTTGGAAAAATCCTATCTTGATGAAGAAATCTAGGTCCGGGAGTCGATTATGAGTAGGGAGGGTGTTAGGCACCCTACCCGCCCGTTTCGAAGAACGGTATGCTTAAACTGAGTATGTGATCTTGATATTTTTGAAAATTTTTGATCCTTTTAAATAAAATAGAAGTAAATAGGTTTGTATGAAAATAGCTTGATAGGACTTGATATGCTCTTACGTATTCCTTGGTGCAATAGAAAATTCAAGGTTACGTAGTTATAGTTTTGAAGACTTGATCTTCGAAAAAGAAATTGAAAGATGATTTTAAAAGCAATTTAGATATTTTTAAATAATCCTTAGTCCACATATGCACAGGGTCCAAGACAACTACGGCTACACTGGGACCCACATGAATCTCTAAATGTCGAATAGTAGAAAAAACTACCAGTTCGTGTTTAGAGCTCATCGTGTGAGACCTTAGAACTATTAAAATGTGGTTTTCTGGAATCCTTTATTCTTGAAAGCTTTTGGGGTCTACATATGCATAAGGTTCAAGCCAACTAAGACTGCACTAGGACCCATATGAATCTTTAAATACCAAATAGTAGAAAAAACTACCAGTTCGTATTTAGAGCTCATTGCGTGAGACCTAGAATTTATAAAAAACCATGTCTTTAAATTTTAATTCTTAGCTATTGAAAACTTGTTTTAAAAAAGATTAACTTGGTTTAGGATGAATGAGTTGGGTTTGGTACTTGACCCAAATTACCTAAAAAAGAGTGGGCTTGACCCAAATTAGATAAGAATTTTGATCACAAAAATAAAATAAAAATTTTCGGGCTTAACCCACCTAAGAAATGGAATTTGATTACAAATAAAGAAAAGGAATTGGGCTTGACCCACCTAGGAAAATGAAATTTGATTTCAGATTAAGTAAAAAATTTCTCTTTCTTTTTTTCTTTCTTTTTTTTACAAAAAAATGAAAAAAATTGGGTTTGGCCCATAATAAAAGTTTTAATTTCAGAATAAGGAAAAGAAATTGGGCTTAACCTGAAATCATTCTTGGACTTAGTTTAAATTATTAACATTTTATTCAAAATTTTTAATTTAGTTCTAGTTGGATTTTTGCTTAAATCTATTTAGGAGGTAGGATGGCCAAGTGACAAAGGTAGCCAAATTGAATAGAAAATTGGCTCTTTTTAGATTAGCCTAGCATCGCCAAACATTTGGTCCTTTATGATGCATAATAGGACTCATTTGAAGACAACCTAATTGGCTTAGCAACACTCATGTATGAGAGTCGAACGAGCTTGGTATCACATTTACCATGGGCCCCCCCGTTGCTGCCTAATGACTAAAAAGGGAGGCGAGGGAATTTTGAGATAAAAGGTGGTCTTCAGGATCGAACCCACGAATTTACGCCTGTACTTCAATGGAAGTTGCCACTTAAGCCAAATTAAAGTTTTATGACTTATGATCGTCTGAATTTAATCGAAATCGATGACCAAGGCATATCTGCATACCAATATGTAACGCTGCATAGAGGCTGATCCCTTATTTTCATTTTAAACAAGATGTATTGGTGGCCCCCACACTTATTTGATCATTTTTATTCAAACCTTTTTTTGCATGGAGTTGCACTCCACATTGAGGGGCCCAGTTTGCATGGGATTCGTTTTACTCAATTTAGCTTTCCTGCATAGAATTTTGGAAAAGGAAATAGTTTGCAACCCAAGGTCTTTGCTGCCTTGCTTGATTTCACCTTACCTCTCAACTGTGGTAGCATAAATTTGGTCTTGAAAGTAAGAGACTTAAGGTCCTGTTTTGCCTGCTCGAACGTCCAAGGAATTCATATAAGCATTAGCTCAAGGTTAACTTCCCATGATCGAGAGGCTCCAACAAAAGCCACCGCACTGAGAACAATGCATCCTTGTCCAGCGGTAACCAAAGCATTTACCGCAATTGAGACATTCACAGCAACTAGCATGACAACTTCCTTCTAACTTACATGCAGCAGCAAAGGATTTGTTTAGAATATACAGGAACCACATGTCGCTTGAAGTAATGGGGATCTCTTGCATGCAATGACGCTCCCACCCCAGAGTATCAAGTGGCGGAGTGCTAGTGAAACTTGTTAGATGATTGAAGAACATCGAGCTTGAGGAAGAAGGTAGAGTAGTCTCAAGCTTATTCTAGTGTAATGGATTCCATATTCTAACTAACTACAGGCACGCATGAATTAATACTAACGGATGCGATCAGAATGTACTTTAAGTTTCAAGAATCATCCTCATGCAAACATATAGAGAAGTTCATGATATTACCTGGAGTTTTGTGAGGAGGAGCTACGAACTTCTATGATTTATTCCCAAGGTTTCAAGGAAACATGCATGATAACTTCTTGTGACTTGATCGGAATTTTCAAACGAGTGAAGAACCGAATAAAGATCGGTGATGCCAAAAAGCTCCTTGAGATCGGGTGACTATAGTACGACCAGGGTGATCAAGCCTTATGTGTTCTTGCTTAGGTTAACATTCTAGACCTAGCATTTGACTGCATCAAGAAAGACAGATGGCCGGCTGTAAGCTACTGAGCTTAAGCATGATCATATTATCATTTTGCATGGGCGGTTTGTTGCACATCTGTCGCAACCGTAATCCCGACGAGACGACGAACTCGCTAAAATTTTGAAAATGAATTTTATTTTAAGTGTGGAGTCGCCACCAAATTTTTATTTAAGGGAAAAGATTTGGAAAAACCCTAACTTGAAGATGAAATTCTAAGTTCGGGAGTCGGTTACGAGTGAGGAAGGTGTTAGGCACCCCACTCACCTGTTCCGAAGAACGGTACCCTTAAACTGAGTGTGTAATTTTTGAAATTGTTTGATCCCTTTAATTAGCATAGGAATAAATAACTTGATGGAGGTTAGCTTGACAGGACTTGATCCTGCTCCTATGTATTCTCGGTGCAATGGGAAACTTAAGGCTTACGTAGTTATGGTTTGAAGGCTTGACCTTCGGAAGGGCTTTAGAAGGAATATGATATTTTGAAAAGATTTTCACTTTTTGGAGGAACTTTCAATCGACTCATGCACAAGGTCCGAGGCAGCTAGGTTGCCACGGGGCCTATACGAACTCTAAACATCGAACAGCAATGTAGACCGCCAATTTCCCGTTTAGAGTTCGTCGCGTGAGACTATACATCCCAAAATTTTTGAAAAGAGTTTTATTTTTGGGAGGAACCCTCAGTCCACTCATGCACAAGGTCCGAGGTAGCTAAGGCTGTACGGGGGCCTATACGAACCTCTAAACATCGAACGCAGACCAGAGACCGCCGCTCTCCATTTAGAGTTTCATATGGGAGACTATAGATCCTAAAAACCTTTTGAAAAGAATTTTATTTTTTGGAGGAACTTTCGGTCCGCTCATGCACAAGGTTCGAGACAGCTAAGGCTGCATGGGGGCCTATACGAACCTCTAAACATCGGACAGCAGTGTAGACCACCAGTTTCCCGTTTAGAGTTCGTCGCGTGAGACCTGTGGTTCCTGAAAAGAATTTTACTTTTTGGAGGAACTTTCGGTCCACTCATGCACAAGGTCCGAGGCAGCTAAGGCTGCACGGGGGCCTATACGAACCTCTAAACATCGAACAACAGTGTAGACCGCCAGTTTCCCGTTTAGAGTTCGTCGCGTGAGACCTGTGGTTCCTGAAAAGAATTAATTTGAAAAAAAAGACAGGAAAAGAATTGGGCTTGATTTGAAATAAGAAATGAATTTGATTCAAAATTTGAAGAAAAGAATGAAACTTGATTTAAATGGAACTTGATTTGAAAAAGAAATTTGTCTTGGAATGAGTCTTGCAATGAATTTGATTTTGAATTTGAGAACTTGGACTTGACTTGAAATGAGCTTGACTTAAAAGGAACTCGAGAAGTTGTACTTGCTTTGAAAATTTGATTTTAGAAAAAGGGACTTGATTTTTTGAGAAAGGAAGAATTAAAAAGGAATGCTTGATTTTTTAGGGAATGGGAATTAAGCTTGATTTCAATCGAACAGAACTACTCATCTTGAAAGGAAGGGGGATTGAGTTGGATTCGGATGAATTTTATGGTTTGGAACTAACATGAGTTCCTACTTGAAAGCTTGAGGGAAAAGAATTGGATTGGATTTGCAACAAAATAAACTTAATTGAAATTGAAGGAGATTAAAAGGAAATGAATTCAGATTGGATTTGACCTTAATTTTGGACAAGAAGGAATTAAATTTAAATTAAATGGACTTGATTTTGAGTTTTCTTTTTTGACTAAATTGAAATTAGATGAATTCATTGTGAAAGGGTCGAATAGTAATTTTCATCCAATTCTTTGTGTGACCTAATTGGAAGCTGCACATAATGCGGGCCGACTAATCCTGATTATGGTCCATTTCCTGGATTTTTGTCCATTTGCAATTCAGTTCCTGTGGGGGCATGTGGCCTATCCGCCGACGGCCCAAACGCAACCTGATTGAAGAATGGCCAAAACCCATACATGAGGGTCTTTAAAGGAATAGATGTACCTGAGAATCGAACCAATGGTGGGGAGATAATGGATTATCTACTCAGCCACTTAAGCTATCCGATTTTTATGATTTATGTCTCGTTGCCCTGTATATATCTATGAGGTTGTACCGTTTCTGTAGGAATATGGGGCCAGTAGCTGCTTGGTCCATTTTCCTGTGCTAGGTAAGCCCATTGAGGACGTACTGCCTGGCCCATCCGCAAGCGTTTGGGAGAAATTTTTAAAAGAGAAATATAGTGCGCAGGGCTCGAACCCCGGATTCAGGAGAAGATGGATGGTGTACTTAACCAATAGACCAGGCTGTCTGATTGGATCTATAAACCCTTTGGCCGCATTTATCCATATGACCGACGCAGAACTATAAGGGTGCATGGGCGTTGCATGTTTTATTTTTACCTTTGGGAAGTTATATGTGCGTTTGTCTTTTGAGAGCCCCAGCGGTAGTGTTCCTTTTGATGGCTTGAACACAAACAGTAGCATGTCCCAAGCTTGGCCCTCTTTACTTATTTTCCTAACGGATAATGTGAGAAATGACTCTTTGAATTATCGTGGTAGGAAATGAGTAAAGACGTGAACACATTATGTCCGAGGCGAGCCTTGAAGAAGGTATGAGGGCGACACTTGAAGCTTTGAGCTTACAGTGAACCCTTTGGGTGCCTAGAAAATGGTGGTTGAATGACCTTACCGGCTTTGTGTGCTGATAGGGTTTAAGTATACAAAGCTAGATGGCTTTGCCTAAGTAGGCTGAAATGAATGAAGGTTATTAGGACATGCGTGGAATGCAATGGGATTGCTTGTTAGGACAAGCAAAATGAAATGAAAATGGCTTGTTTGAGGTAGGGAAGTGTGCAAGAACTAAAAGTAAGGTATGTATAGGGTGGCCTGACAACAAAGGCCTAGATGCGGAAAAGAGAACTTAAACGTGCTAGAAAAGAGGACTCGAACGTGCTAGATTACTGGATGGGGCCTGTCAACATAGGCCATGATGCAGAAATGTAAACTTGATGGAGGCCTGACAACATAGGCCATGATGCAGAAATTTAAAGTTGATGGTGGCCTGACAACATAGGCCATGATGCGGAAATTTAAAGTTGATGGTGGCCTGACAACATAGGCCATGATGCGAAAATCTAAACTTGATGGTGGCCTGACAACATAGGCCATGATGCAGAAATCTAAACTTGATGAGGCCTGACACTATAGGCCTTGATGCAAAACAGGTAAACTTGATGGTGGCCTGAAATATAGGCCATGATGCAGAAATTTAAACTTGAGGGGGACCCCGTTGTTGACGGGAAGAATGCAAATGAAATCCTATTGTTGCCAGGATGAATGCAAACCCGCTTGACAGGTGAACGAGAATTAATCATGCTTGAAGTCCTGTTGTTGACAGGAGAATGCAAATGAGGTCCCGCTGTTGCCGGGAAGATGCAAATGATAAAATCCTACTGTTGGTAGGATAAATGCAAACCTGCTTGACAGGTGGACAGAAAATTAAACATGCTTGAAGTCCTGTTGTTGACAGGAGAATCCAAATGAGGTCCCGCTTTTGCCGGGAAGATGCAAATGAAATCCTGCTGTCACCAGGATAAATGCAAACCTGCTTGACAAGTGGACAGAAAATTAAACGTGCTTGAAGTCCTGTTGTTGACAGGAGAATGAAAATGAGGTCCCGCTGTTGCCGGGAAGAATGCAGATGAAATCCTGCTGTTGCCAGGATAAATGCAGACCTGCTTGACAGGTGGACAGAAAATTAAACGTGCTTGAAGTCCTGTTTTTGACAGGAGAATGCAAATGAGGTCCCCCTGTTGCCGGGAAGAATGAAAATGAAATCTTGCTGTTGCCAGGATAAATGCAAACCTGCTTGACAGGTGGACAGAAAATTAAACATGCTTGAAGTCCTGTTGTTGACAAGAGAATGCAAATGGGGTCTCGCTGTTGCCGGGAAGTATGCAAATGAAATCCTGCTTAACAGGGTGTATGCGGAAAATAAAATTTGATGAGGCCTGACACTATAGGCCATGACGCAGAAAATTAAAAGTTGATGATGACCATTTGGACAGCAAAAAAGGACTTGTTAAGGCAGATGACTTTGAAGTGGGAGGGGCCTACACTACTTGAATGAAAGGTGATCTATGCTAACTTGAAAGGATGGCTTGTTAGGGCGGGCGAAGCATGAATGACCTGTTATGACAGGAAAAGGGAAAATGATGTGATGTATCCTAGGAATGCACGTGAGGATGGGATATGGACTCCTTCGTCAGCTGCCTCGGACAATTTATTTTGAAATTTGTTTTTCTTGAATTAAAATAAACTGCTTGAACTTGAAGGTTTTTAGGCACTTGATAATTATTTTCTTGAAGAGACTTGGGCAACCATTTTGCCCCAGTTTTAAGATTCTTGATAATTGATGGATGTCTTGATTTGAAGGGAGTTTAGGCAAGTGTTTTCCCCAGTTTAGGCCTCGATGAGATTGAGGATGAGCTTGACTTGAATTTTTCTAGGCAACTTTGCCCTATTGAACTTGATTGGAGTTGAGGAATTGAGGATTGCCTCAACTTGGATTTTCTTGGGCAAATGTTGGCCCCAGTTTTGTTCTTGAACCTAAATCTTTCTTGGGCAAATGTTTGCCCCAGTTTGGACTCGATCCAAAATCTGAGGATGACCTCAAATTGAATTTTTGTGGGCAAGCATTTGCCCCAGTTTGGAAGTCTTTTAATTATGATCAACTTGGGCCATTTTACCCAGGTCTTAATTAGTTTTACGAAAATGAGTTATGAAATGCTTGAATGACAAAATGCTTATTGCGATGTTTGAATGAATGAAAAAGAATATGGTATTTGTGATTCTTGAATAAGTGCAAAATGATGCAGGGTTCTTATTTTAATGTTTGAAATAATTGTTTGATGAAACAGATGCTATGGGATGAATGCAAACCATGAAAAGGTGTAAAAACTTTTTTGTTTCTCTTGATTTTTGATTTTTCTAACACATTCTTCCTCGACAACCTCATAGTGGGTGTGAAAGGTATCAAGAATCAATGCGAGCTGGATTGACTCAGTCTCTTGGTTTATTGGTCTATTTTGGAATCTTCTTTCCGAGATCTTTAAGATCCAACAGTGGTCAATATTATTGAGCAAGACACACTCCTTTTTGGTGGCATCATGGGTGGTAGGAAGATGAATCTTTGGGAAACAATCCTATCGTGTTGCAACGGTCGAGGATTCATCCAACTTGTCATGACTTTTCAAAATTAATCCTTTTTATTTTTACATTTTTCACATCTCTTTTGGCATGTGCGCTATTGAGGTGTGCAAAGTGATTCTGGATAGTTAATGAAAATATAGAGAAGGTTTGCAAAGAATGTTTGAGGTAGTGCACTTGAAAGGGAAAGATGACAAAAGATGTGGGTTCGATTGCCCAAATGGCACCTTTTGGTGAAAAATGCCAATGCTGTTTTTCATAATCTTGATTGTCAAATTAGCCAAACTTGAGAAATGACAAAATTTTGCCTCAGTTTTAGGAAGATATGAGGTGCAGAAAGGTCATGTTGTCTTGGGATTCTTGGATTGACCTTAATTTTTCCTGGGTTGTTCTTTTGAGTTTTTAACCTAGTAGGTCTTTTGTATTGCCCTAACTTTTGCCTAGGTCACCCTTTGAGGGTTTTCAACCTAGCGGGCCTTCTGCTTGATTATGCCCTAACTTTTTCCTAGGTCGTCTTTGAGAGTTTGTGACCTAGAGGACTTTTGTCTGATTATGCCCTAACTTTTGCCTAGGTCATTAGGATTGTTGACCTAGCGAGCTTTTGTCTGATTGTGCCCTAACTTTTTCCTAGGTCGTTAGGATTGCTGACCTAGCGGGCCTTCTGCTTGATTGTGCCCTAACTTTTGCCTAGGTCGTCCTTTGAGGATTTTGACCTAGCGGGCTTCTGTTTGATTGTGCCCTAACTTTTGCCTATGTCGTTTTTGAGGATTGTTGACCTAGAGGGCTCTTATACGATCCTAATTTTTCCTGAATTGTCTTTGGAACCCAGCAAGACCTTTTCTGATCATGTTTTTGTTGATTTATTCATTTTGTCCTTGCTTCTGCCTGGACTCTTTTTGAGTTTAAATCCCGTGAGTTTTTCTTCTTCTTGAATTTTGAATTTTGACCCTCATTTTTCCTGGATTATTTGGGGGTTTTAATCCAGCGGGTTTTCTTCTTTTTCTTGAATTTTATATAGTCGATATTGATCTTTGCCAGGATCATTTTGACTTTTAATTCTGCGGATCTTATCTTGCATCCCTAATTTTTCCTGGATTTGAACTTGGTTCCAGCGGGATATTACAAGGTATTCCATTACAATGAATGGTGATCTAGAATCCCTGGTTGTTTATTCTGCTTTCTTATTGGGGTTTTCTCTTTTAAGCTTGATCAATTAGACGTTCAAGATTATTTATTACAGCACTGACATTGTCACCAATTGGTATTTTATTTTTTGGGGTATAGGAATAAGAAGTGGGTTGAAGAGATAAAAAGAATAGTAAATTTTAGAAGTAAAGCCAACAATGTGAGGCACGTGCTGAAGAAACATGAAAAATGTAACTTTTGTATTATTCATTGAGATTTATTTACAAGGATTGATTTTAAAAAATATGACAATTTCTGGATGAATATCCTCAATTTGTACAAGGCACCCTGTTGTGCTGCTCCCGTCTCTTTCAGCTGGTTGACGGGCTCTCGTGATTTGGCAACAGATTGTTTTCTGTGTTGGGAGCGAGCCTCCCAAAATCCAACCATTTTGCATCAATCAGGCTTTGTACCTTTCGCTTCAACGTTAGGCAATTCTCAATAGAATGACCAATAAATCCTGCGTGGTAATCGCATCTGACGTTAGCATTGTACCATTTAGGATATGGCGGCTCTTGAGGTTTCAGAGGATAAGGCGCAACCAACGAGTTTTGGATCAGCCGAGGTAGTATCTCAGTGTAGGAGATTGGGATAGGGTCGAATTGGACGGGTTTCTTCTCCTTTTTCTGGCTTTGATTAGGATTCTGGCTTATGGCTTATGTTTGGGCCGTGTATGGTGTTGGTGGTCGGACTTGTGTCGGATAGTTGTAAGTAGGAGGGTATGGTGTTTGGTAGGCGGTGGCGATGTAGGGGTATGGTATATGAGGTGTGTATGGTGGTGGTTGGAGGTCAGTTGGTCCATAAGGTGCCATACAACGTATATACTGTCTTTGATCAGAAGCTACATTATAAGCTTCACCTGTCATCTTCTTTTCTATAGAGGCGTCAACTGTCCTTGTGGCGTTGTGCGTGATTCTTCCTCGACGCATGCCACCTTCGATCCATTCTCCAATGATGACGACATCAGAGAAGCTAGAAGTCACACTGCCTATCATCTTGTCATAGAAAGGATCTTGGAGTGTGTCTACGAACATGCTGACCATTTCTTTCTCTGATAAAGGAGGTTGCACTTGAGCAGCTAACTCTCTCCATCGTTGGGCGTATTGCTTGAAAGTCTCATCCCCCTTCTTGGCCATATGTTGGAGTTGAGTTCGATCAGGAGCCATCTCCACGTCGTATTGGTATTATTTGAGGAAGGCCTCAGCCAGATCCCTCCGTGAACGGATGTGGGTCCGCTCTAGCTGTGTATACCAGTTAGCAGCAGCCCTAGTTAAGCTGTCTTAAAAGAAATGGACAAGCAGCTTATCGTCATGCATGCAAGGAGACATGTTCCTGCAGTACATGGCCAGGTGGCTCTTCGGGCAGCTAATTCCTTAATACTTCTCGAATTCAGGAACCTTGAATTTGGGAGGAATTACTATGTCCGGAACCAAGCACAGGTCGGCTGCGTCTCTGGCTTCATAAGCATTCCCCTCGATTGCCCTGATTCTGTCCTCTGGACCTTTCCATTTTTCTATGTCCTCAGTCGAAGGATAGCTAGGGTATTCCTCAGGCATGTGGTGAGGTTGAGGAAATGGTATGTGTATAGGGTGAGGCCCTTGGGCGAACATAGGATGCGTTCCCCCAACAGCTGCTTGATAGGCTTGTGAAGTGGTGTTTGGGGGTAGGTTATGTATTTGGGTTTGTGTTTGGGTTTGTGTTTGGGCTTGTGTTTGGTTGTATGAAGGTGCATGCCCATGAGGAAACCCATAATGAACTCCTTCGGTTGGCGGAGGCATATTTGATGGCGAAGGATTTTGTGGAGTGAACCCAGGAGGATATGACGGGTCTGTTGGTTCTCCCAGCAGGGATTCTCTTGCCTCCTTTTGTTTAGACAGTTGTATGGACTCCATCAGTCTAGCCACTTGATCTTTTAGAGTTTTGACCTCTTCTCTTAACTCCTCATTCTGTCTCTCCAGCTCATCCATGACTTTTGATTGTGCACGAGTCCTATAAGGATGTCGAGGAAGTTGTCTTTCTCTAATTTTTCTGTTAAAGTTTTAAAAATTAATTTTTTGAGAAGTGACTTGAATGCCAAAAAATCATGAATGATAAAAAGGTGATGCACAATAAGCATGAATGTGTGGAATGATTTTTGAAATCCTTCTTTTTGATGATAAATTCATGACTGAATGAATGAATGAATGTTATGCACAAATAAGTTTAAGAGATTTGAAGTTTGACTATTTTGAAAATAAATCAGAGTTGCTTTATTTTGAAATCCTTCCCTTTGATGATAAATTCATGACTGAATGAATGAATGAATGTTATGCACAAATAAGTTTAAGAGATTTGAAGTTTGACTATTTTGAAAACGAATCAGAGTTTCTTTATTTATTTGTTCTTGATTTTTAACAAGTTTGTTTTTAGGAGTTTTGGTATTTTTTATTTTGCTAGAAAAACCTTTAGTTTTGTTTAAAAACTCTTTAGTTTTGCTAGAATCTTTTTAGAAAGCATTCTTTAGGTTTTGAAATTTTTCCGTTCTCTCTTTTTGAACTTTTTGTATTTTCAGTATTTCCAGAAAGTATTTTCTAATTCTCTTATTTCTAAAACGTTCTTTTAATTTTTTTTAGTCTTTTCAATATTTTCAAAATATTTTTTCTAATTTTTCATAGGAATTTTCTCCTTCTATTTTGGTTTTCTTGATTTTTCTCTTGATTTTATTTTTGTATCTCCCCAATTTCAGCTTTCAACTCCCTTGTATCTTGAAAGGGGTGTGTATGCCTTCTTTTGCTTCTTGTGTGGGTTACCTGTCCTAAGGATCTATGGCTTTTAATGCATGAACCTCTCCAAGGTAGGTTGTATTCCTAAGGGTATAAAGGTCACTAGAGCCAAGTTCTAATCCATAATGCTTGCCACAACAGTAGAAGTAGCCACTAGTTGCAGAGCATTATGAATAGGACGCACTCTAGCTGGGATTTTCATGATAGCCACACAGGACGTAGGCCCCAACGTGACACCACTAGATCCCTCTATCCTAGGTAGCACTCAGACACGGGTATAGGGCCCTACTCATGATAAATGCATATGCAATGTATGAGGGCACACAATTTTGGGATACTTGCAATTGGGGAAATTGCACAGATATAACAATATATCGTTTATCTATCCTAGGGTTATACAGAGAATAGAAAAACAGGCAACAAATAAATAAACAAATAAACAGATAAATGACGTGCAAATAAACAGGAAAGGGATCGAAACAACACACTTAATAAAACGGGCTTGACTCACTAATGTCCCCAGTGGAGTCGCCACCTGTCGCAACCGTAATTCCGACGAGACGACGGACTCGCTAAAATTTAAAATGAATTTGATTAAGTGGAGTCGCCACCAAATTTTTATTTAAGGGAAAAGATTTGGAAAAACCCTAACTAGAAGATGAGATTCAAAGTTTGGGAGTCGGTTACGAGTGAGGAAGGTGTTAGGCACCCCACTCGCCCGTTCCGAAGAACGACACCCTTAAACTGAGTGTGTGATTATTTGAAAATGGTTTGATCCCTTAGTCAATGTGAAAAGCGGATAAATTGAGGGTGGTTAGCTTGACAGGACTTGATCCTGCTCCTATGTATTCCCCGGTGCAATGGGAAATTCAAGGCTTACGTAGTTCTAGTTTGTGAAGGCTTGACCTTCAAAATGTTTGAGAAAAGAGTATTCGGAGATTTCGTTTTTTGAGAAAGTTTTATCTTTAGGAGGGATTTTTGGTCCACTCATGCACAAGGCCTGAGGCGGCTAAGGCAGCATGGGGACCTATACGAACTACTAGATGTTGAACAGCAGGTGAACCGCCAGTTCCCCATTTAGAGCCCATTGCGTGAGACCTAGAATCCCTGAGTATTGGAAAAAGAGACTTTTTAAAGTCTTGAAGAGGACCCCAACTCCACTCATGCACAAGGCCCGAGGCGGCTAGGGCAGCACAGGGACCTATATGAACTACTAAATGTTGAACAGCAAGGTGAACCGTTTTATGATTTATTTTGGAATTTTATTTTTATGGTTTATTTAGGAATCATAGAGATTTTTAGAATTTTTATGATTTATTTTAGGATTCTTAGAATTTTTAGGCTTTTTATGGGACTTGTTGGGAATTATGGAATTCCCCAGGGGCAATGTGGTCAATGTGGTCATTTATAGGCAAGGGACATAATTATGTAAAAGGAAGGGAAATTTATTCCCTGGCAGGTTCAAACCCTCGACCCCGGAGTGGGTGAGAATGTGTCTAGCCACTGAACCACGCTCATGTATTGTTATGATTTCATGTCCCTTATGCTTGAACCTGGGGTCTTTGAGGATGTGGAGAAGTTGCTCAACCACTTGAGCTGATTGCTTTTGACATATATTTCCTAGTTTTTGTATTAGAAGTCCTCAGAATTAAAGCTGTTGGAGGGCTATGTATCGGCAAAATGAAAGGCGTTTAATGGAAATGCTTTGGCGGGATTCGAACAAAGGATCAGAGGCACTAGCAGTGTGCGCTCAAACCATTTGAGCCATGCACCCCATTGGGTTTTATTTTTCACAGTGATCAATTCAAATAACTTAGATTCTGGAACGCCACGTACAGGCGCGTCTGGATGTGCATGTCTCTATGCATGCAAGGCTTGAAAGCTATTTTCAACGTACCCTCACACCTTTTCAATCGAAACTCCACATTGGTACCCAAGTTTTGGCATCTGTATGAAAGATCAAATCCACCTACCTCCTGTTTCTATTCAAGGGTGGCAAAGCGTCAACGAGACTACTAGAAGTCGTCACTTTGATCGGGTACATCCTGTACCTACCCATCATGTATTGATTTCTACGAGCTCTAGGAGATGTATGGGTTTCCTAAGCTTTCTTTTGTTTTGATCAGAGTGAATGAATCTGTAGTTTCAAGGCATGAACGAATTCTTGTCATCCACCGTCATGGCAACCTAAATATTAGGAGAGTCTCTTTCAAAGCCTACGACTCGTCAAGATGCATGTAAGTTCGTCCGCCGTAGTGTACTCTTGGTGCCAACAGGGAAGGTCTTACACTTTAGACCTTATTAGTGTAGCCCTTCATGAGCCCATGCTTTTTGTGGCGTTCAAATATGATGCAGTACTCACGACGTCCAGGGCAGGTTAATTCACTATATCGCATGCACGAGAGAAAGAGGCACAAACCAACTAGTCTACATCTAATTGATTCAATATTTGTTTGGGTTTGAAATCTACTCAGTTATAGTAGTGCATGCAGAGGCAGAATGAACTGCTCGATGTACTCATCATGATTCTTTCTGATAACAGCACATATAATCGTATGGAGAAATGATTAAAATGAATATTATATGGCGAGCAAAAGAAGAATGCAAACCTGTGAGATCGAGGCGAAGAATTTCCTTTCTTAGTTTATCAGATTCACGAATGACCTCGCAGATATTTCTTCTCTTCTTCGAGGTCTTTGGGTTGCAGAGATTCAAAATACCATATTCCCTATCTTGTTGGAGAATTGTTATCAGAACAATTCCATTAGCCTTGATCCCGATTTTAGCTTGAACCCATGGATGCTTTCCCCTTTCTCTTGATTCCACGAATTCTTGAGTCTGCCCCGGGCCTCTGGAAGTGGAAGGAAGTGACCTAGAGTAGCCAGAAAATCCCCAGCGTCTCTAATCCCCCCTTGTTAAAAGACCCCAAAACTGTTCTTATTTGTTAGTTTTTATTAGCTAGGTTAGTTTTTCTGTTTCTTTCCTTTAATTTTTTCTTTTTTGCCTTTTTCTGATTTTTTGCTTAATTTCATTCTTTTATTATTTTAATTTTTTATTTTTTCTGACTTTGATTTATTATTCATTTTTTAATTTTGTTTTCTCTTTTTTATTTTTCCCTTAATTTTTATTAATCATTTTCAGACTTAAATTTTGTTTTTAATTTTCTTTAAATATGTTTTTTCTCATTATTAATAGTTTTCTTGTTATTTTTTATTTTTATTTTCTTTTCTGTTTTATTATTATTATATCTTTATTTATTTTTCTAAAAAACGGATTTTTGTTTTTTTTGTTTGTTTTTTGTTTTATTTATTTGATATATTATTGTTTCTTTCTCTTTTTTATTTTTCAGTTTTTATTTCTGATTTTGTGTCTTCTTTTACTGATTTTGTTGTTTCTTTTTCTGATTTTTTTTTATTTTCCAGAATTCTATTTATTTTTCCTATTTTTTGTTTTAGTTCCATATTTAGTTTTTCTTTTTCCTCTTTATTTAATTCCTTTAATTTCAAACATTTTCCTTTTTTTTTCTTCTTTAATTATTTTTATTTTTATTTTTGATTAATAACCTTTATTTTTCAATTTTTCTTCTTTTTATTATTTTTTAGATTTTATTTATTTTCTTTTTCTGATTTTGTTTTTTTTTTCCTGATTTTGTTTAATTTTTTATTTTCCAGATTTAAAAAAAAAATTTTATTTCTATTTTTTATTATTTTATTTTTATTATTATTTTTTTTATTTTATTGTTTTTTTTTTCTTCAGATTTTATGCTTTGTTTTCTTTATTTATGTGAAACTCTTGGGTTTTTAAGTGGGGTTTATCTACGAATTGACTTATATTGGGCCTCGGACATAATTGAGTGTTTACAATCCATATGACCGACACAGACCTATAAGGGTGCATGGGCGCTGCATGTTTTATTTTTACGTTTGGGAAGTTATACGTGCGTTTGTCTTTTGAGAGCCCCAGCGGTAGCGTTCCTTTTGATGGCTTGAACACAAACAGTAGCATGTCCCAAGCTTGGCACTTTACCATTGTATCTATTGAGACAAATTGAGCCTCCCTTGCCCCTGATATATAGCTTTCCTAAGAAATTGAAGCTCCACATCCTTATCTTGCTCGACACTGAGCTACCAGACCTTTGAAAACTAATGGAGCTCCTATTATGCTACGCTCCGATTTGACGAGTTCCTCTTTAAGATCCCTGATTTCAAGGCTTGAATATGATAAATGTTATTTTTTTACGTTAGCCTTGGAACTACTATTCACATGCAGATTTAGTCATAGTCGAGGCATATGCACGATGCTTTGAAGGAGGCATTGCCAAAGTGGACGTCCCGCCCGCACGATAAACGTGAGTATACAATGTTAGGACGGTCATGCAAGACATACCCTTGAGCTACCTTGCAAACAGGTGCATTTCATGTAGGGAGGTTTGTTCATTAGAGAGAAAGTAAATTGGAAAATCTCTGCCTTGCTTTGGTGTATGCCTGACGAGTTCATGGTTATTCGGATCATGAGCCAAAGACATTCCACAAAGCATGGCAGTAGCGGATACCTTCTACCTGACTTTCTTTAGGCAGTCTGCTTGTCAATTATGGATGCATGGCCATAGCCTTGACGTGGAGTAGCTCACAGGGATTCATGCAGCAGAAGTTAAAGCAAAGTCATCTTTTGGAGCCCGATCTAGTGATCATTTCCACGACTTAGCCTCTGTCAATGCATTCTGGTGACACCACTCTCTTTTATTGGTATAGGGTAGTTTCTGCAGAGGAACCCCCATATCACGAATGATCATGGGAGCAGGAGTTCATGCATGCATTTTCTATCAACATCAAATGATGGCGATCCTGTTGATGAACTCTCACCCGACTTGAGCGTGCTAGGAATAACTAGCAGCAGTATAGTAGCTCCAAGTCCAATGGCCCTGCAACTGGTTCTTGAATTCTTGAAGACCAGCCAGAGATAGGTTTTCCACACCAAGCCACTCCATTTGAAGCCTTCGTTCTATTTCCCTCATGACGTATGCCTGCTGCAGGTTTTAAACAGCGAGGATCTTGCCTAACTGATTCTCGCATGCAGACTTGTATGAACAATCTCATGGCTTCGAATCGCATAGCAAAGAATTCCATTTTGCATTGTCATCTCTGATACTTAGAAACTAAACTGATATCCGTACCATTCCTCAACATATTAATTCTGACTCATCCGAATTTGTATTTACACGATAGGAGGTGTCCCTCTGTGATTTCCCAAGATGGAATTTTGTCAATTCCTCATGAGCTGAATATTCTAATTCGGATCCACAACACTCTTGGCTCCATAATCAGCATTTATCAATTCAAAATTCACATGACGTGGTTCATATGGATTGCCATTATCCAAATATATCACCAAACACACAGACGCATGAATCCAAAATGTGATCAAGCAGTTCGAACATGTTTGTACAGCATTAATCATGGATTTGCAAATGATGAAGATTGGTCAAAAATGATTATGAACTCACCGAGAATGAGGAGCCCGATCAAGAACAGATCGCTTTATAATCAGTGAGGAATAAGAATCGCGACGCGGGGCTTCTTCACTCTAAGGTCAAGCTTTTGATTCAAGTGTTATGGACTTCCTCTCCGAAACTCTGCAAAGAGAGATTGATCCTTGCCACCTCTCCCTCAGCCTTCTCCCTCCTTCATGTTGTATGCTTTATTGTGAAGGAACTCCACAAATTCCACTTCTTAAGTGTCACTCTACTTTGGTCTTTGCTTTACTACAAGAAAACTCGAATGGATGAGATCCTTGTCATGCAATCTGGCTTCATCATTCGTATACTCGGATATGCCACTTTGATGATTTCTTTTGCTGACCCTGCCTCTAAGAACAAGATCAAGATGCAGAACTACTTTCCTTTCTAAGCATGGCTTTAGCCAATCTTTCTGCTCAGCTTGCATGGTCCCGGGAGGTTCTGATTTAGTAGTGGCAAGAGTTACAGGAATGATTATTATGAATTAGGCCATGAGAGCAAACCTTACGTCTAAACCTAGCCAGGAATTCGTGGCTTCGGTTTGCTCATATCAGCCTCTTACATTTCTGTCATGATCGAACCACAGTATTCATGAAAGTTCGTGTAGGAAACAGGTTCTGTGGCGCGCTTGAAGCTTACATCATAAGGTGCTAGTGAAGCAGAATTTAAATTCATCTAGAGGATTTGTCTTACACCCGAACCTCATATCATGGAAGTACGGAAGTGTAAACACGGATGCAATAGTTATCTATGATAGATCTGTAATCTCATTCAAGATTCACTCCAACAACAAGATCATGCGTATTAAAATGGAGCAATGTATAACAGATTTCATCATTCTGCATGAAGCGCATGGACAAATTGCTAACCTGAAATAGCTAGGAGTCAAGTTCTCCCTCTTCTGCTTATCGAGGCTCAGTATCGCAGGATCAATGGCTTTTTCCTCTCCTCCTTCCTCGTTCCTCTGGAGAGTCTCGTGCTCAATTTAGGGCTCTTTTCCCCTTTTTTTTCTCCAACGAACTGAAACCGATCGAGAGAGAAGCAGAGAGATTTCAATTTCAATTTTCTAAGAATGCCCCCGGGAACCCCTCCTTCTAAGCATTTTTCCTTCTTTATACTCGTCTTTCCCAAAATTCCCGCTTTTCTTTTCTTGTTTTTTCCGTTAATCAATTAAGCTCCATTTTTTTTTCTGTTTCAAATTCTTGTTTATATATTACTCATTTTGTTTTTGCGTTTTCTGTTTTATATAATTTTTGTTTTTTTGTCACTTGTTTTATTTTTGTTTTTGCATTATCTTGTTTTCATTTTCATTTTATTTTTGTTTATTATTTCAATTTTTATTTCTGTTTATTTTATTTTTAGTTTTTTCATTTTTTCAATTTTAGATTTTTTATATATATATTTTTTATATTTTATCCTTTCATTTTTTGTAATAATATACTTTTTTATTTATTTTTTCTGTTTCCCCCATTTTATTTTCTATTTTATATATTTTTTTGGTTTTGTTATTTTTATCTCGTTTTCTATTATTTTTTTTTGTTTTTATTTTGTTTTTGTTTTAAATTTTTACTTTTCAATTATTTATTTATTTATTATTATTATTTTATTTTTCATTGTTATTATTTTTTTGTTTGAGTTTTTATTTCATTTACTTTATTTATTTCCTTCTATTTTTGTATTTTTCTTTTGCTTGTCTTTCTTTCTATATTTGTTTTCTGTTTTTTCTGTTTATTTATTTTAATATCACTTATTATTTAAATTATGGTTTGTTCACTAATTAATTTTAACAATTGGGGACCTCAGACAGAATTGGATGTTTACAACATCCTTGGTAGCAGAGTCTCTACATGCTTTCGAAGAATGAAAAAGAAATCCAAAGGAGTAGAGAGATTGTAGGGAGGGTGCCAATCGAATGAAGTCCCCCATTCGAAGAAGTCTCCCAAAAAGCCACTCCTTCCTATTTATTTTCCTTCTCTGTTTTTTTCCCTTTTTTCCAATTCTGTTTTTTCTAATTTTTATTCTATTTTTTTCTGTTTTTTCTATTTTTTATTCTGTTTTTTCCTTTTTTTTAGATTTTAAATTTTTATTTATTTATTTATTATTTTGTTATTTTCTTCATTTTTTATTTAATCCTTTTCTTTCTTTTTTCATTATTATTATTTTATTTTCTTATTTTCTTATTTGTTACTTATTATCATTATTATTATTATTATTATTATTATTATTATTATTATTATTTTATTTTTGATTTCCTTTTTCTTGCTTTTATTTATTATTTTTATTTTTATTTCCCTTTTTTTGCTTTTATTTTCTATTTATTTTTATTTTCATTTCCCTTTTTAACTTAAATTATTTAAATTTAATATACCTAAGTTTTATTTATTTACCAATTAATTTAAAGGAAGTTCTCAAATATAATTGGATGTTCACATGCTATACTAATATAGTCTATTTTTTGTGCATGAAGATCTTAAAGCTTTAAAGTTATAGTTAATTTTAGTTATTTTATAATAAATTATGTATATTAGTTGGAATGGATCATTTTTTTGTTTAAGGTTTCATTGGGGGCTTTAATAATTTTGTTGATTCAATAGTATATTCATTTTTAACATTCATAGAAAATTTTGGATAACAATTAAAGAAGTCTAATCCATCATGGAGATTTCTTTCTAGGATTACTATCACTGAATCATGAAATCCTTTTAATCTTATATTTTGTAACAATGTAATGATGGGTGTGTCAACACCTAACCTATAATTTGGTTTAGCTGCATTTTGTAGTAGTTCTAAATATATAAAATTAAATTCTTTTACAATATGTTTGTCTAATATTTGTTGTTCTAAAATGTTAATGATTTTGTTGCTTTTTTTCCTCGATAACTATATTTAACATATGGACTTCTTCATTGGAAGAAGATGACAATAAAAACTGTTGTTTGTATACTTCACATTTTTTATTATGGATATTGACCAGTTATGTAAAGCATTTTCTATCTATCCTATTTGCAATTCGGATGAGGTGGCTTGTTTTTCTTGGCCACCAACAGTAGATGAAGAATTCTTTAAAGACGTTTTGACAATAATTTTATTATTTTTTAAAATTTAAATCACTTATTGTCTTTAGTAGACTAGCCACACTTAATATTCTTTAATGTTTCTTGATATGGGGCCACTTCCATCTGAGGGCTTAGTTGACCAATGAGTTTACTAACTCTTTTTAGGTTTTACTACCGGGACCAATAAACTTAAAAGCTGCCTAGCGTCTTGTTCACACTATCAAAGATAGCAAGATTTCAACCTTTTCTAAAAATAGTTTGTGATTTATTTTAGGTTTTAAGCATGTTTGGATACAAAATCTAAGTGTCTCCTGGGACTTTGGCTTTGATACCAGAGTAGAGTGAAGGCCTAGGGGGATGAAGGAATACTTTCATTTTTCATATTGAGAATAAATTTAAAAATGGATTTGTGACAACTTATTTTAAACATATTTATAAAAGTTATGAACATAACTAATATAAATACAAAAATGTAAAGTAGAGATTGTAAGACTTAAGAAAGATGCTAAGAACTTTGAGAGAACTTGAAGATTTGATTCTATACTCTTTTAGATGAGTTTAAAATAAAAATATTACTAATAAAAAAATCTACTAGACATCTTGAAGTCTTCTCTTATTTATATTAATAAATGCTATGAAGGGTTTAATAAAATATTACATAGTGAAGGCTGTTGGTTCACATGCTACAGTTAAAAATATTACATAGTATAGACTGTTGGGTCACATATGAGTAGATGCTTTCTGAAAAAGGGATTATTTTTGATATTTTTTTAACCCTTTTTTCTTCTTCTGATAAAGTACTTTGGGTCTGGTAAAGTTAGGTGATGAGAATTGATGGGTAATGCCTCTTAAATATTTCTCTTGAAAGTTGTTTTGGAAATAGATTTTGTCTTATTATTCTTTAGTGGTTTTTGTCATGCTAGTTTGATAAGCATATTTCAAAGGTTTTTATCGAAGCATTGTTTTGCTGGTTTTAATTAATCATATATTCTGTAACAGTCATCTTCATTTTCTTACAAATAATTATCGAGACTTCGTTATCTGTTTCTAGAGATTAGGTTGGCGTTACAACCTTTAATCTTTCTTTCCATTCTTATTATGAAGTAGAAAAGGCTAAGGTTTTGCAATATCTTTCATTTTTCAGCAAAAAATAAATATTTTTTATTATTTTTGTTCTTGGCTTTAGATTTTTTTTTGGGATATCTTGATTGATTCATCAATTTTTTCTTTCATGATTATTGAATTTTTTCCATCATTTAACTTGTATTGACCAAGATAAGTAATAAAGGCCGATGTTGTTTAAGTGTTTTACCGAGTCATAATCCCAAGACATTATTCATATAATTTCCTGGATGGAAATGAAGGATATGAATCTATAACAATGAATAGAAGTAGTTTTCTCTTTAAAATATTGATAACTTTTATTGGCATCTTGTGTTAATAATGTGATCATGGGTCCAAAGTCATAAAACCATTTCATGAACCATCTTAAAAATTTTAGAGAGATACCCCTTTTGAACCAGAAGATCCATGAATATTGATAAGGATGAAGATAAAAACTGTTGTACTAGACATCAATATAATTATAATATGTATATTGTGGCAGTGATAATTTTATTAAAAAAGTTTTTGGGATAAGTTTAGGCTTATCTTGATATGTAGTATTGAAGATTCATGAGGATGACTTAGCTTTATTAATATCATAGGGTTTTATTAGTAAATTATGATATTTTAGAGAGGTAAACTTATTGTAGTGGGAAAATAGATGAATATTAGAGAATATTGGTATTTCTACTAAGATAGGATGGGTTAAGATAATTTGAGATAAAATGGTTGACTTTTTGGAGATTATTGCTCAGGATTTTGGGGTTGTAGGTTTTAATATGTACAATTTCAAAATCAAGCATGAAAGTACGATTTCCATCTTGTAAAAATAGGTTTTGAATTTAGATTTTTACATGATTTTTGTAGAACACTTGGACTTGCTTTACAATAGGTTTTTATTAAAATTATTTTAGAAAATAAATCATCTTGGAGTTTGGTGATGCATAATAAAATAAATAAGATATCTTTTTTAACAGGAGAGTATTTTTGTTGAGGTGGGCGTCATATGCTCGAGTAGTGTCTAACAATTTGTTCTTTTTGGGAAATTTATTGAAACATGTTTAGAAATCCTTTGTATCCTGCTTTGGATGCATTATTTTGTACAACTAAGGAGACATTTGGGTCAGGGATTCCTAAACGTGGAAGATGCTTAACAATTTGTTTTATTTCGATAACTACTTGAGTCATTTCTTGATCCGAATGAATCCTTTCTTAGTCTTTTATATAATGAAGCACATATAATTTTAATGTTAGGGATAAAATGTAACACATAATTAAGACATTCTAAAAATCTTTGTATTTGTTTTCTATCTTTTATCTCATTATGAAATATTTTCACAAATTCTAATGATCTTTGAATGAGTGTTATGGTGCCTTGGTAAATTTCATAACCTAGGAATTTGGTTGTTGTTTGGAACCTTTTTTCCTTTTTTTTCTGATACTATTAATCCATTTTCTTTAATTATTTCTTTAAATTTAGATAGATGTTGAATATGTTGATTATATCCTTTTAAAATATTAAAATGTTATCCAAGTAAACAAGTGAGAAACCCATGTATTTATAAAATATATGATTCATAATATTTTAGAATTCACTTGGAGTATTTTTAATCCTTATGGCATTAATTACATTCATAAGGACCAAAAGGTACAACAGAAGCAGGTTTGTGGACACTAGATATTAAACTTTAAATTTACACCAACTTAATAATTTTTTTTATAATATACATAATTTATCAATCTAACCATTAATTTGAAAGTTATTAGCATGTAGATCATGTTTATAAAACTTTATACAAAACAAAAATTAATAAATACTTTATTGCACGAATTTATTTTAATAATTAATGTTATTTAAATATATGTAAATATCAATAGTTGAATAACATACATGTAAATATCCAAATTATTTAAAATTTGATATATATGATCATAAGGATATTATTATATATTTTAACAATTGGATTGATGAATCTTGTATTTTATAAAAAGTTATTTGATTGGTGAAAGTGTTAAGTTTGATACTTGGTATGGATCCTAATTCCTCTCTCTCTCTCTTGCGCGCACACACACATACACACACACACACACTCACACACACATACACATGCCAAAAAATAACATATGGACCCCACCAATCAAATTTGAGTACATATAACATATACAAGAAAATGAGAATCATGCACCCTTATAATGGGCAAAAGAACTGCATGGCTAACACTTACGATGTCCAATGTCCAAGTATCTATAAAACATTGAAAAGTTAAAAATAGTTAGAGAGATTGTGCTAAAGAGAATCAAATCATCTCCTCACCCGGTGGTAATTCACTTGCCTCTTATCTCTTTATAAAAATTTGCATGTTATCTCTTTATAAATAGATAACTTGATGGACAAGGTACACATTTTTTTTGTTATTTTATTGAAATAAAAGCGAACTTTGGCATTGGAATACCATTACAAGTACCACCCATTCTTTACTTGAGTTCTTTGACAAAAATTATAACTCTTTTCATCAATCTTGGAGCATTACCAAATCGATAGTGGATCTTCCTAGTACACATAAGATCGTTTTATATTTTTTTGTGGAAAATGATAAATTTATTCACACCATATATTTATTACATTTTATGAACATGGTGAATACTTATCATCAACTTACTATTGTCCCAGTTTGTGAGGCCACTCCTAACAAATACATTGGTGACTTGTTGGATGTTTACTAAGTAACTAACCCTCAACCCTATGCCTAACAAGATTAAGTAGGAACCATCATTGTAGAAAGAGAAGTGTCATCTTTTGCAAGATTACTCCATTAAGAAAAATTTAAAGAATGAGCACATTCGTTACTTGGAAAAAAAAGAAAGGAGTTGGAAAGGTCCTTGAATTTGTTTGCAAAAGATTGACCTAGAAGAAAGAATGAAAAGGCGTAAAATTTTGATGGTGAAAAATCCACCAATAACATGCCTAAGGAAATTAGTATGTCCTTTAAATAACCCTTAGATAACCCATTGTATTAGGAGAAGTAGCTGTATTCAATCACTCATGCACTAATAAGATTGCTAATTTTAAAGTTTCAAGTATCTTCAAAGTTTCTACAGAACACTTTCCTATTTATCAAGGACAAGCTTATCTATATGATTACATTACTATGTTTACTATAAATATTGTAACATCTTAATAATGATACCTGTAATATGCTTAAGTTGTATGCTAGAATCATTATTAGTTTGTTAGTTCATAATGCATAACTTCTTTATAAAATACTATTATTTAAAATATGGTACAATTTTTTTTTCTTTAAAACATTTTATTGAAAGTGAAAGCCTCATGGTAGTAATTATCATAGTAGAACATAAACTTCAGAAATCATCTTTAGTCAATTTTTAGAACTCATTCATTTATTAAAAATATATACATTCACATATACCATCATATGTACATTATTATTTATACTTTTTATACACATACCAACATATAATGTCAAAGGCTCTTCTGTAGTAAAACAAGGGCATCGATACCCTTTTAAGATTACAGTAATCCATAATAGCATATAGAGTACATACAAGCAAAACAAAATCATCTTTAGTGATTCATGGGGGATCTCCTCACAAACGGATGGCCTCTTCTCCTTCTTGTTTATTCCTACCCATGAGAATTATATAACTTGATGCAGAGGAATCCTTAGGGACATTTGGACCTACATTAGAGCACTCCTTTACTCTAGGCAGGATCCTCAAGCCCATTTGGCCTATCAATAGGGGCAGGGCCAAGAGATTGTAGATAGAGGTGGAGGCCTTCTTGGGCCTCTAGGAGACTAACTCTTAGGACCAGCCCACCTCTCCACTCGTCTTAGATATTTTAAAATAGGACCTAGGACTCTTTTTTATGTTAAGAAGTAGAAGACCCAATATGTATAGAAATGAGTTTGTTTTCTCTACACATATTCTATTGAGCTCTTTGGGCTTAACTTGGCCCAATTTGCAGACTGCTCCTTGTCGCAACCGTAATTCCGACGAGACGACGAACTCGCTAAAATTTAAAAAATAGATTTATTTGATTTGTGTGGAGTCGCCACCAAATTTTTATTTAAGGGAAAAGATTTGGAAAAACCCTAACTTGAGGATAAGATTCTAAGTTCGGGAGTCGGTTCTGAATAGGGAAGGTGTGAGGCACCCCACTCGCCCGTTCCAAAGAACGGTACCCTTGAATTGAGTGTAATTTTTGAAAATGTTTGATCCCTTAATTAATGTGAAAATAAATAGCTCGATGGAGGTTAGCCTGACAGGACTTGATCCTGCTCCTACGTATTCCCTGGTGCAATGGAAAACTCAAGGCTTACGTAGTTCTGGTTCATGAAGGCTCGACTTTCAGAGGTGTTTAAAAGAAAGATGACATTTTGAAGAGGTTTTCGTTTTTTGAAAGGATCTTTGGTCCACTCATGCACAAGACCCGAGGCGGATACGGCAGCAGGGAGCCTATATAGACTACTAAACGTTGGACAGCAGGTGAACCGCCAGGCCCCCCATTTAGAGCCATCGCGTGAGACAAAGAATCCCAAAATATTTAAAAAGAGTTTTTATTTTTTGGAAGGATCTATTGTCCACTCATGCACAAGACCCGAGGCGGCTATGGCAGCATGGGGGTCTATACAGACTACTAAACGACTACTAAACGTTGGACAGCAGGTGAACCGCCAGCCCCCCATTTAGAGCCCATTGTGTGCCAAGAACCCCAAAATATTTAAAAGAGCTTTTGTTTTAAACATAATAAAGGTAAGGAAAGACATAACTTGAAAGGAATTTGTTTTGAAGGGAACTTGATTTTTGAGTTTTGAAAACAAGAATTTGATTTGAATTTTGGAAAAAGAATTTAATTTTAATTTTGGGGGTTTAATTGTGATTTTAGAAAGAGTGGGGGTTTGATTGTAATTTTGAGAACTTGAGGGGCAGTTTTGTAATTTTGAGAACTTGAGGGGCCGTTTTGTAACTTTTGAGAAGCTAGGGGGCATAACTGTAATTAGTAGGAACCGGGGGCAGAATTGTAATTTTTGAAGAGCTAGGGGGTATTTTGGGTAATTTGACCTTGGGGGACAGAATTGGAATTTGGCAAAAGTGAGGGGGTAAAATTGGGATTTCTGGAGGTTGAGGGGTTTAGTTGAAAATTGTGAAAGGCATGAGGGGTTTAGTTGAAGTAATGGCGATTTGGCTTAATTAGAGACCAGATTCTGTGAAACCAAAGTTAGCCCTTTGGCCCATCATATTTGAGAAACTCAAAATGAATTGCAGGATGTGGGATTCGAAGGCGCTGCCCAGGAGTCGGAGTCCATCCACTCGACCAGCAGGCTATGCCCTTCTACAGTATAAGAATCCTGAATCATGTATATGTACGGGTGAGGCTGCTTCTTCATTCCGAGGAGACGTGATTCACTATGGGTCTATATCTACCTTAATTAACCCTTTTTGCATGGCCTCAAAGCCCAGCTCTTCCTCTGCCTTCTTTTAACTATTATCTCATACGGACACCGGTACTTAGGCTGGGAGTCTTGTTTTAGATGTCTGTGTCTTCTTCCTTTAGGGGCCTGACAAATCTGGCCTGCAGACATTCTTGAAGGAGATTGAATGCAACCTTGAAGTCGTAGAATTTGCTCATAATAGTTATATGAAGTTGCAAAAGCAGTCCAACATTCTGAGACCTCTAGCGTCATGGTCTTCTGATTCAACAACAACCCGCCTTAGGTGCGTTAAGTCTTGATTCTAAGATTTGCGGCGCGGTCGGAATAAAATCACGGCACTTTGCTTCTTATTCGGATGCCTAGGACTTTGATCCAGAACAAGATCATCAACTAAGCGGGTATTCATCTCATAACTAGCTGCGTGCTCACGGACCTTATCCCGATCGAATTTTGTTTCATTACAAGGATTTCTTATTATTCGAATCATCGTGACCAAGAAAAAGCCTAGGTTTGCTTCTAACAGTCCTTATGTCACCCTTTGATCACCACATCCTACGCTAAGGAGGCAACTTTGGTTATTGTCATGGCTCCCGATGTGAAGATCCTTACGGCTTTCTTTTTAAGGCAAGTCACCCAGCATCGGTAGCTATCTAATTAACATCTCGAAAAGAATCGGTGTCAGCTAATCAACTTAGTGGCCATGGGACTTGCATGTAAGGTGTATGTAGCTGAACAAATGTGGAGGACTTGTTAGAAGCAGCAATCCAGCCTTCGATCAGCACACGGGTCATACATGGGAGGGTCACAATCCACCGAAATTGTTGATGTTATTGAAAATGAGTTGAACCCGGGAATGCACATAGGTGACTTCACTTTGCCAAATTAGCTGAATTCCAATTCAGCTTGCATGAAAGTTAGTATGCTTGTTCCACGATTTGGCGACTTGTACTCATGAGGAAGGGAGATCAATCTTGTATAATTCTGGCGGTGGTCGAGCCACATCGAATGGACTGCTTTTGGGCTGGTAACTCAAGAGAAGGAGCCAGCGACTCGTTAGTCTGTTTACCAAAGAGATGATTCAAGGCGACTTGTGAACGTGATTCCTTCTTTCGGCAAATCTTGATTACTTATGATCCGGAGAATTGATAGAAATCAAGCCTCGAAGTGGTGTACTTGTGTCGCACATCTTAGTAACCGAGAGGGTCTCGGACCTCTCTATGCCATGACATGCGAGGTGGCGGGAATTGTATCCATAATGGCTAATGTATCACGCACCATGACCTCTTTGTTTCTTAAAGTGAGAACGAAACTAGATTTATCCATGAATTCGGGCTCTGTGCTAAGAATCTAACATGCATCTTGTCTTTATGATATGAAATTGCTAACAATCTAAACGACCATAGAATCTGAATTTTCCATAAACTATTTTTTCCTCGGTCGATGGCTGCTTCTTCATTAATCATCTCGGCATTACAACCAAAGGACAAGACTACACCAAAGTATGATCAAATTCGAATCGTGGAGGCATATAAGCAAGTGCATTGATTAGTCTATATGTTGCTGACACCCTCCAATACTCACGGGATCGCTACTTGCAGTGCACGAGTTTCTTATCTACATTAAAGCGAAATCAACCTTGCTTAGAATTTATTGTCCAATATTAACCGGCCAAAGCAGGCTGATCTCCGACAAATCATAGTGAAAAGACAAAGACGATTAATTCATCAAGGTTGCGCAGAGTGTTGGCTATCATTTATGATTGATTTATGTATTGCAGTATGAATACTCGTGGTGACCGAAATGTCAACGATATTAACGTCTGATATCGTGAAAGTGATTTTTCGAACGAGAATTCGTGGAAGTGCTGGATCTAACTCTTGAATATGTACAATATCAAAGAAACAAAGTAATCTCAAATTTATATATGCATGCATGGATTAAAGCCTTCAGATTCAATCATCGTAACGCTTTTCAAGAATCGCCTCACTATGACATGTAATGAAATTCATGATCTTACGGAATTACGCGGGGAGTTGTGAATTATGGTCTCAACGCGTCTCCCCCAAACCCGGCAAATTCCTTCGGCAGCCTCAAGAATGGTTCGTCTTCCCCTTCTCTTCTTTCCCAATTCCAACGTCCACTTTCCTGCTTGATCCCGAGAGGAAGCGAAAATGGTCTTAGCCCGCTTTTATTGTCTTTTTTGAATTTTTCTATATCTTTCCCGCCTTTTCCTTTTTTTTTCTTTACGATTTTTACCTTTTTTCTTTTTGCTTTTTAATTTTCGATTTTTAATTCTTTAATTTTAGGATTTTCTTTTTAATTTTTTCAGATTTTCCTTTTCTTTTTTTTTTTCAGATTTTAAATCTTTTGTTTTCAATTTTCTTCTTCTTCTTTTTTGTTTGTATTTTCATTTTTCGTATTTTTTCCCATTACTATTTTTAGTGTTATTATCATTTTTTATTTATCTTCTTTTTGTTGTTTTTTCCTATTTTACTTGTTGTTTTATTTATTTATATTCTTATTTTCTTTATTCATTTATTTTGACTTTTCCTTCTATATTATTTATTTCATTTTATTTTTTTTAAATATTTTCCTTCTATTTTTTCTTTTCTCTATTCCTTTTTTTTATTATTTAAATTATTTAATTAAGTAAATTTGAAAGAGGGGCCTCAGACATAATTGGGTGTTTACACTCCTAAGGACAAGGAGATACTTATTTTTGGGCTCCACATTAGGCCAAACTCAAGGCTCTAAGTGGCCAGAAGCTTCCCCATGCTAGGCACAGCATAAGGCCTATATAAGACACATTTGTATGCATTTTTCAACACTTTTGAGTCAAAATAGAATTCTTTAAAGAATTGTGTGAGAAATTCTCTCTCTTTTATCTCCTGATAGACTGACTTGGGGTATAGAATCATCCTTATCCATCATAGCGAACAAGGAGTTTATTCTTCCATGGAAGAAGGCGTTCCCAAGAACTTGAAGAACTACATCGAATTCATCTCCATCTTCCACTTCTTATTTGATATCCATTTCACAGTATAGATTCTTCTTCCAAGGCTACATCAACCTGGTATCAAAGCTCCAACAATGGAGGTTAGTTTCGCTTCTTAGTTCATGTGGATTTTCTTGCTTCTTCTCGATTTTTTGAGCTCATCTTTTCCTCCATTTTCATTTTTATTTTTTATCGATCAAATGATCTCAGATTTTAATATTTTTGTTGCTTTATATTTTCTTTATTTCTAGTTTCATAATTATTATCATTTGTGTTAATTAGATCTAAAATGAATTTTTTATCTCCTGATTATGAAATAGTGTTCATTGTGGCGTGCAAATGCACTTAGCATTTTTGATTTATGCATAACTTGCTCATTTTTGATCTGATCTTTGTCAAACTTATTTTTTTTTTTACTTTTGTGATCCATATCTTTCAATTTGTAGGACTTAATTTTTCATTTTTTCCAATTTTATTTAAGATTTAAATTAACAAAAGTGGCACTAAAATATCAGGTGCTCTTGAAGTTCTTATGTTGATTCAATCCCTTAAGCCTTATTTAGGAATTATTCTTTATATTTTGATCCTTCTATATGCATGCATCATATATGCTAAGTGTAGCTTAAGTCATGCATGATTAAGTCATTGAACCTTAAGGATTAAGTGTATGGTTGAATCAAATTAAAAGACACTTAATTCTTCTCCATGGACCTTATGACCTGAGCTGGATTAGAGATAGTTAGATAAGGACTTATGACTTAGAATACCATACCTATGGATAGGATAAAGTGAAAAATGCACTAGGATGGATTTTTGGACTTAAGACCTTAATAAGAGCCTATGCAAGGATTAATCGAGGACTTTAACTCCTTGGAATTTAGACCAAAATTATGAAGGGAATAATTTGAGAAAGTTGAAAACAAAAGAAGGAAAAATAAAAGAAAAATAAAATAGAATTAGACAACAAAAACAAGAAGAAAACATATAGAAAAAGGCCTGCATAAAGGTAATTTGCTTTGCTTTCCTTGAGTGTGGTATGCTAGTTATCCATGCTCCATATAGGCCATAGGTTTTGCACCATTTTAGGTTTAATTAATTAGTTTATGCTTTCCTTAATTGTTTGGCTGAATAGCATCTTCTCATTGCATAAGTAAGTGCATGCCACTTTTTAAAGTTTTTAAGTATTTCCTTTGTGTGCATACCTTCTTTGCGTGTCATTAATTCTTGTTTTTCTTTGATTAACTGTTGCAACCGTAATTCTGACGAGACGACGAACTCGCTAAAATTTGAAAATAGAATTTATTTGGATTAAGTGGAGTCGCCACCAATTTTTTATTTAAGGGAAAAAGATTTTGAAAAACCCTAACTCGAGGATGAGATTTAGGTTCGGGAGTCGGTTACGAGTAGGGAAGGTGTTAGGCACCCCACCTGCCCCTTCCGAAGAACGGTACCCTTAAACTGAGTGTGTGATTTATCGAAAATAGTTTGATCCCTTTAACTAGAGTGGAAATAAATAGATTGATGGAGGTTAGCTTGACAGGACTTGATCCTGCTCCTACGTATTCCCCGGTGTAATGGGAAACTCAAGGCTTACGTAGTTCTGGTTTGATTTGAAGGCTTGACCTTCGAAAGTGCTTGAAAATGAAGTATTTGAAAAGGAATGATGCTCAAAGGCTTGACCTTCGGAGCTACTTGAAAAGGGGATATTTGAAAATGGCTATAGTATTTGGAAAATATTTCAGAGAGAACCCTTAGTCCACATATGCACAGGATCCAAGACAACTACGACTGCATTGGGATCCATATGACTCCCTGAGCATCGAACAACAGAAAAAGCTACCAGTTCGTGCCTAGGGTTCATTGCGTGAGACTAGAGATTCCAAAATGAATTTTTCTTGAGGTTATTTAAAGGGATTCTTAGCCCATATATGCACAGGGTCCAAGACAACTACGACTGCACTTGGGACCCATATGAATTCCTAAACATCGAACAGTAGAAAAAGCTACCAGTGCATGCCTAGGGTTCATTGCGTGAGACTAGGGATTCCAAAATGAATTTTTCTTGAGGTTTTTTAAAAGGGATTCTTAGTCCACATATGCATAGGGTCCAAGACAACTATGGCTGCACTTGGGACCCATATGAATTCCTAAACATTGAACAGCAGAAAAAGCTACTAGTTCATGCCTAGGGTTCATTGCGTGAGACCTAGACCCAAAGAATTTTAATTGAAAATGATAAAGATAAAGAAATGAATGAGCTTAAGTAGAAAAAGGATCGACTGATTCAAACTAAAGAAATGAACTTGATTTTGAAAAACATTTTGATTGGAATAGACTTGATTTGAAAAACGTTTGACTTTTAAGGAAGGAGAATTTAACTTGATTTTACTTGAAGAAAAAGAATTTGATTTAAAAAAACAAAATGTTTAGCTTGACGAGAAGAATGATTGAATTTGACTTTATTTTTATGGGATATAAAAATGAAATGCTTGGCTTGAAGGGAGAAGGATTTAAATTGAGGTAGATGAATTAGTCACAAGAGGGATGATTGGAAATTTTGGGAATATTGGGGTTTAATTGGAATTTTGGAAAATTGAGGGGCTTAGTTGCAATTTTGAAAGTTCAGGGGTTAAATTGTAATTTTGGGATGTTCAGGGGCTGAATTATGAAAAGGAAAATGTTGGGGCAGAATTATAATTACAGGAAATGTGAGGGCCTGGTTGCAAGTAAAGGAAATATGGGGGCCTGGTTGCAATTAGTGGAAAGTGCATTCTTTGGCTAAATTGAAAATAGTTGTGCTTGGGGTTCGTACTTAGTATCCTGTAAATATGAAGGAAATGCTCAACCACTTGAGCCACTTGATTTTTGTGATATCACATGCCCTTATTCTTACATGTAGGCGTGGATGGGTATTACGATGAATTTTAAAAACTGCCGCCTATGGGACTCGAACCCTGGTCTTTGGAGCGGTCATGGCGCGCCTACCATCAGGCCAAGGCCATCATTTAGTAATAGTGCTACCCATTATCTTTGTGGGTTATTCAACACCTGCTCAGTATTTGAGGTAGATGAATTAGTAGGAATTGAACTCACAACCCACGCTTCAGTCTAAAGCCGCGCTCGAGTTTTCCTTACTTAGGCTCAGCTTTAATTAATATTGAGATTCACAGCGTGCATGGGAGTGCTGATTGCAACGTGGGAACAGGCTACCCAGTTTTTGGGACGTAAGTGAACAGTATCCGAAGGCTCTCCTGTGATTAAAACATGCACGCGCAATAGGCGTCAATTAATTACTTTTGAAGCCTGGTAACTCAACCATCGACTTTGCCTTGCATTTGAGTGCATTAAAATAAATGGCTAAGGTCAGTGACTTTCCAAATATGGGGGCTATGGGGTCTATCTGGATGCACCGCTGCACATAGCCCAACCCAAACTCGAACAGAAGGTCGTACGGAGAAGGGCAGGCGGAACCGCTACTCACCGTGGGCGAATATTGAGCCACCGAGCTAGCGCTTGAACCACGAGTGTGACTACATCTGTAACGGCAATCCTATGCTCAGCTATTCGACCATTTAGGTGCATGAGAAACTGCATGGCTTTTGCATGATTTCCCTTAGCTATTCAGATCACTTGTGGACTGTGGCATGATACGGGAGGAGTCAATACGCCATACGTGGTGATTAAGATCCATTATGCAGTACCATAAGGCTTGCCAATCAGGATCTCAATATGAGTCAAAGCTCAACTCTCTCAACACATGAGACGATTGCGATGACCCTTGCTTCAAAGAAGTTTCCTCCCCATTTACGTTCAAAAGACGCTCCCTGACCAGTGTTGAAGCACCCTTAACCAATCCTTCTTGGTCGGTTTTCGTTCGTTTTCTCCTTCAATTACATCTCCTAATTCTAGTTTTGAGGGGACGCGTATGTGGTATCCCACAATAACAGGGGACTTTCCTATTTGGAGCATGACCCATGCGTTCTGTTTTCATAAGCATCCGGACATATGAAACCTCGATATTCGTTTCCTCCACCTTCATGCACACTAATATAGCCTTACGATGCTCGTGACGATTAATGCCGTGGAGGAAAAGCCATTCAGAATCACAGTGTTTGCATGAAATCCATCAGAAAATTCTTCGGCTTGTGCGGGAACAGAGTACTTCATATACCATTATTTGAGCCAAAGTGGCCAAACTATCTATGCAGGGGCAGCCAAATGAATTCTGGATCTATCCTATGTGAGTCCTTAGTTCTACTCGATAACCAGATACATGTATGAATCGAAACTAGTAAACAAGCCATGATTCACTAAAATGCATGCATCATCTCATACTATAACAATCGTTCAAGATCAAATCAGGAAGGAGAAATCAACCATTGCTTGCACAAATCAAGGGAAGGTAGATCTGAATGCTAACCTACTCGGAGGGGGAGTGGAAGATCCTTATTCAAGGAGATGCTATCCTCCGACTTTTTGACGTCGACATTCAAAGGAGACGATCCGCAGAGCCAGGCCCTCTCCTTCACCTCCCTTTCAATGCACACATTGGGGTCACAACTTAAATACCATGCGATGAAGTGGCCAAGATCTCTTCCGTGCCCGAACGCTCCGAGCTTCTACCGTCTTCCACGAGCACACTCCTCCCTTTTCATGACTTTGTTTGAAAATCTTGAACGCCAAGAACTCCCCCCTTTCTTTCCCCCAAAAAAGCCAGTCCTCTCTTCTTCTTTTTATTTGCCCTTTTTCAGAAGCCAAAAGCCAGAAAAGGAAAATGCCCCCTCCCTTTTGTTCTCTGTTTTCTTTTTGTTCAGGATCTCTTTTTTCTCTTAAAAAAGACATCTGTTTCTTCTCTTTTCTTTTCTGCTTTTCTAATTATTACTTTTTTGCTTTTCTAATTCTTTTTTCTTTTTCTCTTTTTTTTTTTTCAGTTTTTTTTTATTTTAATTCTGTCTTTATTTCTAATTTTAAATTGTGTTTTTCCTTTTATTATTATTAATTATTATTATTCAGTATTTTTAATTTCCTTTTTTATTAATGATTCTTGTTTTTATTTCTTTTTTTTTAATTTCAGATTTTTTTTATTTCTTTTTCATTTTTCTATTTTCAGATTTTCAAATTTTTAGATTCTATATTTATTTTTATTTTTAATTTTGTTGTTTTTTGTTTTTTTATTTTTATTTCTTTCTTTTGTTTTAATATTTATTTATTTTTATATTTTTTGATTTTCTTGGGATTTTTAATTTTGGTTTATCAACTGATTAATTTAAAAACAGGCCTCAGACATAATTTAGTGTTTACATTAACCTTTAAGTTTTGTCTTTCTATTTCATGGAGTATACGATTCTTGTAATAGCTTTCTTGCTCATCCTTTAAATTTTCTCTAAATTTTGTCACCTTTGCACATACACTTATAAGCATTTCTTCACCACCTACATATCATGAAGGCATCTATGTTGAGCTGAGTTGTTCCTTGATATCAAATCAGTTTGGGAGGTTATTTGTGTGAGTGAAATGGTGTGAGAAGGCTGGTTGCATGGTGAGTACTGACAACCGATGTTGCGGTTAGGTCAAATAAAATAAAAGTAAAGAAAAAAATGTAGCACAAGACACAACCTTAGTCATCTCTCAAGGACCTTTGAAAATAATTTGGTTGAATTCAAAATTAGATAAATGAGGGTTTGTATTTTATTTTTGGTAAAATAAAAATGAAAATTAATAAAATTAACAATATTAAAATTAATTAACCTTGCTAGTTGAATTCACAAGCGGGATTATCATAGGTTTAAATTTTTTTTTGAAAAGACTTTCAATTCTTGTTTTGTATAAATTTAATCAAGAAAACAATAATTAAACTCATTATTTTGTACCAGGATAACACCTATAATTTAAGTTAATTTATGTTTAGATAATTAAGTATCATCCGAAGATCCAAACAATTCTAAAGAACCAAAGTCACCAAACCCTATAAGAAAGCCCTAATTTTTATTTAGTTTGAATTCAATCAAACAACTTCCAATTGGAATGATGATTTCCTACTAGAATAACATTTGGAATTTGAATTAATTTATATTCATACAATTAACCATCATCTGATGTTCCAAAATTAATTCTGAAGAATCAAATCACTAAATCTTATAAGGAATCCTATAGCCCTTTTTAATTTTTGCATACAAATTAGAGAAATAAGCAAAATGACTAATCGTTAGAATTCACATCACAGCAAGATAAAAACTAAATAATTAATTTAATAGAATTAACAAATCAAATTCAATTTTAATGTATTAAAAGGTAGCAGAACTTAAATCGCAATGTAATCTCAATTAAAGAATCAAAACCTCATAAATCCATTGAAGTTGATGCAGTTAAAACCTACGAGTTAACCGAATCTGCAAATTAGCCTTCATAAGGCTGCTATCAAATTAAGAAGAAAATAAAAACAATAATTGAAACCATTATTGATAGAATTGTGGAATAAGTTTCAAGCAGTGTCTAACAACGTGGTAGGCTTTCCGTAATTTATGACTAGGCTCATTAGTGCTATTAAAATGCAAAATTTAAATTTAAAATTTAAAATCAAGATAAAAATTGAATAAATTATTTGAAATGTAGAATAAATATCCTTCAAGAATTGATTCATTGTCCCTTATGGTTTGTAATTGAATTCCTTATTTGTTCTAACATTTGAATTCAAATTATACATCGATATGAGTCTTTGTTTGACACCTCTATTCATGAATTTTCATGGGCTTAATGATAGCCTAATTATGGTTTCTTCTCTGAAAAAATATTGTAGAAAATACTTTTCCATGATTTGAATAAATTTATCCCATTTCAAAATAACTTTTATAGCCTAAGATATGTCCATTTTATTTAAACATGTTTGGATACTCTGGACAGAAGCTTTAAGTCATGGTTCAACCAAAATAACTTTGTGATCCATTTTGGGTAGGATACATAAGCATACATGCGATTTTAAGATTTTGTCTCATCTTTATAATGCCTCTAAAATCACTTCCATCTCAATTTGATATCCTAATATATGGCTTACATAATAAACAAAGGTCAAGAGGCATGAAAATCCAAAAATTAACCAATTTTATCACTTAAGCCTAATGAAGCCCAATAATATAAAAATTACTCAAAATGATGTAATTATACATGATTAAAACCTAATGAAGCCCAACGAAAAATGAAAATAATTTTAAAAAAATCCATTCATCAAGGACATATAGGGACGTGAGTATAAACATTTGGTGAGAACTAGTGAAATTTAACTTGATTTTTTTTTTCTAATAATAACCAAGTGGGACAACAAGTGTTCTTTTTGTTTGTGCTTGATTTTGTAGGGATTTGGAGAAGTTTAAGCCTAAGGAAAGGTGTTCCAAGGGATTTAAGAAATCAAGGATTGAAACTTGTACTTCAATACCAAAGTGAAGAACTAAAAGAAAACCCAAATTGGAGATCAATGTGAACATTTATTTTTAATAAGCTTACATTCAGGTTTTGAAATGTAAATTGTAGGTTGAATTTTGTAATTATGTTTTATTGAAATCTTAAAAGCTAGTGACCTTGTAGTAGGATCTTATTTGAGTGCAATTCAGTTTTCCTTTGCAATTTGTTTGTAATAAGGACTTGTACTTTCAGTCCTTGGTGTAGGATACTCATCTAAGGTCAAGTTATAGCTGTTTGTGTGCCTTACAACCTAAGTTGTGTGCTAAGTGTTACTTACATTTTTTATAACTATCTTATGTAACACTAAATTTTATCTTCTTTTGCAATGTTAATAGGAATAGGTAAATTACTTAACCTTTATGTGTTTGCATGTACCTTAGAGCCTAGATTGTGTGCTAAGTGTATTGACTTATGTGATTGGATTTCTTAGCATAAGGAATCCGAGTGTAGAGAGGTATTTTACTACTTTGCAAATGAGTACCCACAAATTATCCCCTAGAAGTTAAATGGAACAATTAGTCAATAGACTAGAAATGGTTTTCCAAAACCAAACAAGGGTCATAGAGTAAAAACTAGATCACTTAGAAAGAAAAAGCATAAAAAGAAACCAAGAAATGTAAGAATAATTAAAACTAGTGGGATCTAGGAATGAGATAATTATCATGAGGAGGAGACATAAAGTGCAGATGTCAACTTGTATGAGAAATACATAGGTCATAGGGAAAGGAGAAGACACCCTTCACAAAGGGAAAATACTTTGTCAAGGGATAGATTACGCTCACAAAGGAGGACACTACCCTCCAATAACTATGCACTAAAAGTAGAAAGAACTAGGAATCATGGGCATAGAGAAGACACTAGGGCTAGGGAACCCTTTAGGCCTAAAACTCATAGGAATAGATCCTATAGGTCTAGGGAACATAGGAGTAAGAGTTCATTTAAGGATAGCTTAGATAATATAGATTGTAGAGTTATTCGTAGGAATATAGATCCAAGGGGTAGGGAGACTTTAGAATGCACAAAGATACCTAAGATTAAGATGCCTAAGTTCCAAGGGGGGACCAACTCAAAGGCATACTTAGATTGTGAACTTAATGTTGAACAAATATTTTCAAGCCATGCAATTAGGGACAGACATAAAGTCATATTAGCCGCCTTAGAATTTAGTGACTATGCCCTAATATGGTGTGATGGGCTTAACAAAGAAAGGTTTATGCCTTTGAGTGAGTGGGAAGAAAGACGCATATCATGATGACAAGGCATGTACCTCCCCACTATTTAATATAGATCCATAATAGGTTACAGAGACTCTCTCAAGATTCAAGAGGCATAGATGAATATTATAAAGAAATGGAATTTGCAGTAACTAGTGCTAATTTGAAATAAAATGAGGAAGTAGCCATGGTTAGGTTCCTAGATGGACTTAGTCCAATGACTCTAGTTCACCTTCCACCTCTTCAAATAGTGAATCCTTAGAGTATGTCCTTGATGGTGAGCTCTTAGTGGTTAGGATATTATTTGGAAGTGAAGTTAGAGAGGTTAAGGAAATTCAAAGGAAGAAAATCTTCCATACAAGATGTTCATTCTTGGAGCACACTTATGTCGCAACCATAGTTTCGACGAGACGACGAACTCGCTAAAATTTTTGAAAATGAATTTTGATCGATGATGTGGAGCCGCCACCAAATTTTTATTTAAGGGAAAATGTTTGGGAAAACCCTAACTTGAAGATGAGATTCAAGGTTCAGGAGTCGGTTACGAGTGGGGAAGGTGTTAGGCACCCCACTCGCCCGTTCCGAAGAACGGTAGCCTTAAACTGAGTGTGTGATTATTTGAAAATAGTTTGATCCCTTAATTAATGTGAAAATTAATAGGTTGATGGAGGTTAGCCTGACAGGACTTGATCCAGCTCCTACGTATTCTCCGGTGCAATGGGAAACTCAAGGCTTACATAGTTCTGGTTTCATTTGAAGGCTTGACCTCCGAAGATATTTGAAAGAGAAGGATTTTGCAAATGAACATGTTGTTTTGAAAGATATTTTTAGAAAGGGCAATCCTTATCCACATATGCACAAGGCCCAAGACAACTACGACTGCACTTGGACCCATACGAATCTCTAAACGATGAATAACAGAAAAAACTACCTGTTCGCGCTTAGAGCTCGTCGCGTGAGATCGAGAATCGCAAAACCAGATTTTTATTTTGAAAAAACGATGAACAATAAACGATTTTTATTTTGTAAAAGAGAAGGACAATCCTAATCCACATATGCACAAGGCCTAAGACAACTATGGATGCACTTGGACCTATACGAATCTCTAAACAACGAACAACAGAAAAAACTACCAGTTCGTGCTCAGAGCTTGTTGCGTGAGATTAAGAATTACAAAACAAGATTTTTATTTTGAAAAGCGATGAAAGATAGGCAAGACATAATCGAACATAGAGGGATACAGGGGTGTGCTTATCATTAATGGAAATGAAATTTATGGATTTAATTTGTAATCAGAAGAACTTTGAGAAATTAAATTGCAATTAGGAGAATTTTAGAGGTTTGAATTTGTAATTATCAAAAATTTTGGGGCAATTTATCAATTAAGGAATTTTATGAAATTACTTAGTAATTTTATGAATATATTTAGGAATGATAGAATTTTTATGAATTATTTAGGAATTATGGAATTTTTATGAATTATTTATTAATTATAGAATTTTTACGAATTGTGGGAATTATGAAGTTTTTATGAATTATTTATTAATTATGGAATTTTTATGAATTATTTATTAAATATGGAATTTTTATGAATTATTTATTAATTATGGAATTTGGGGACTGTTTTGGCATTAATGGAAAGATTAAAGATAGTAATTGCTATGGTTGTGGACATATTTGGGAATTAATGAAAATGATTAAGGGCATTTTAGTATTCCCCGCCTCTTCGTGGATGAACAGCCCATCGAAATGACTGGCAGATTTGGATATTCAAAGCAGGAGAATATGATTAAACTTTTACCAACGCGGGGGCAATTGGGCAACCACATGAGGATATGATTGGAATTACCGGGAACGCTGGGGGACAATTGGGCGAATCAAGGTGAGGATGGACTCCATTACTGGCCGGAATGGCTCTCGATGGCTTCAACTATTTCTTGGACTTACACACTTGCTCGCGATCATTTGGAAAAGAAAGTTTAGCTCCAACTGCTCGAACTCGGGGTCTTGAGTGTCTAAGAGCCATTGGACAACAAGCATCGACACACCTTTATGTCTTTGGTGTTTAGTGAGTTCCTCTATGTATTAGTAAAAAGGTCAATGTGCTCGGGGTGGGACTTTAATAAAATCGGAAGCGCGGATGGGAATCGTAACTTCGACCCGAAGTTATCGAGCAAATTATCAACCCTTAAGCTTAGGCATGTTTTTTTTATCAGGACAATGTCTCGCGAGTTTAATTAAGTACGGACAAAGGCGTAATCAAGTCGAAGAAAACCATCATGTGACTCCTCTATGGAAGGTCACGAGACAATCACGTGCTCCCTATCTCTCCTTTTCATCGCCTCGTGTAATGCTGCGTCCCCATGCATGTTAGGGAGCAGACTAACGAGATAACCAACGTTTGCATATTCACTCCGACTAATCACTTCTTAGATTCGGCTACATGCGAGTCCATAGCCATGTGATTGCGAGATGTCGCGCCTGGTCGTATGCAAACGCAGAGCTCTGGGAACATGATATATCCCACCTTTATGGCAGATTGAAAGTCAGTATTTGTTCCCTCCATCGCAAAGAACCGGACCTCAACATTTATTACGATCAAAACTTGGACGTTTATCTTGAAAGTGCGTCAGACTTGAGCTCATGGGAAGGCTATTACTAATGGCTGGCAGGCTCTGGACTTCAGTCTTTCTCATGGCTCGTCCGATCGGGAGTAACTAATGCCTCGTTTCCACGACGATAAGTGCTCGCCATACTGCGAGATGCCCCTACACCGCATATGTCTTTGTTATTGTTCTAACTCCCCTGGCTTCGCATGATGTCATAAACACTTGAACCTGCGGGCAACACTGATCGCATGATCACTTGTGCTTTGCTCTAACCGAGGTCTCTTTGCTGCCACGTGCAACTCCTGAAGTGCTTCCTAGTCTCATCGTCATATAAGCCCTGTCGATGCCTCCACATCTTGGTCTGTTCATTCACTACCTGCTCAACAAGATCGAACGGGCCCGAAGTCATGCCCAGAGTCTCCATTCTGCAGTGTCTCCTCTTGCCACAATGCAGCAATGCACTCTCTCCCTTTTGACCCACAGAAACACTCAGGTTGACTTATATTTTATTTCGGCCTATAACCCACCTCCTTTCCTTTGAACAAGATTATGTCTACAACCTATCGACCACATAATGCGTTCCTCCTCATCTTATCACCATCCACTATGTGTGCAAAGACCATTGGTTTTGCTCTCACTCCGAATTTGCCGATAAACCCCGACCTGTATACTATGGCAAGGTCTGGAGACCTCAATTCTGTGATGAGGTGGCGTGCGTACAAAGATTGGGTCTTCTTTCCTAAGTCCTAGATCTCATTCTTAGGCCATAATTTCTCTTCCTGCCTTGCAGGCCCCACTCCCAGTTGAATTAGATAGCTGAAACCTTTACCACACATTCTACTCCGATCTCCGTGGCCGACAAATAGTATTAGACAATTTGTTACGTCATACTATCTATGACACGTTGATTAGTCGTACAAGCATGAGATTAATAGCAAATGCATCAAAGGCTCCAACAATATCGACTTGGGCTTATCACGACTCCATTCATCGATTTCCAAGAAGTGTGCAGTCGTGACCAATGTATGCATCAAAGAGGATCTCTACTCTCTTATCATATTTTCAAATCCGGTCGCGATCTATATAGGCATTAAATAACAGACCAAATTGCATGCAAACAATAATCTTCTTTTCTTGAACTCTGGGCTCTTTGGGAGCCTCATTGTCCCTAGCTCCACTGTGCATTAATAGGTTTCTTGGAGTACTTTTCGACTCATACTCGCTGTTTCTTTTAGGATTAACCTCATGAACCAGGGGTTATTATCCCATACGTTCATAACACAGTCCCGGAATGCAGAGCATAGATTCTTATTTACCAGAATTTGCCATGTTTTCTACTTATACTACATCGAGTTTCTTCCTTGCAGATTATAGCTTTGTTTCAGAACAATTCTTGGTTTCAATCAAAAACAGAGGAAAGAACTATGCACAACAATGCTATCTATCCATAACCTTTGATTCATGTAAGAATTCTACAAATCAATGTACTTTTCATGCAAGATTTGAGGTAGAAATTTTAGAGGGCTACCTGGTAGAAGAACACTCGTGAACCTCGCCCTCAAACGCTCCTTGCAAGATTTAATTCTTCTCCTTCTCTCACAATGATCGTAGTAGATAACCGTGGCCAGCCCCTACGGGTTATCGCCTTCGCTGAACTATTCCCACTGAATCCAAGTCTACCTCACTCCTTCTGTCATCGTAGGCTTGAAATGGATCACTACATTCCTGCTGATCTCTTAATTTCGATCTTCCTTCTTTCTTTTCTCTCGTGAGCAGGCTAAAGAGCCTCAAATTCCTCCTCTTTCTTTTTTATATTTTTCAAAAAGCGCTCTTTTTTCTTTTAGATTTTTCTCTATTATCAATTATTAGTTTTTATTTTTCTTTATTTTTCTTTCAGATTTTAGATTTTTTACTATTTCCTTTTTAATCTTTATTTTTCATATTTTTCTAGATTTTAATTATTATTTATTTTTAATTTTCTGTTTTGTTTGTTTTTCCTCCTTTTTTTGATTTATCTTTTGTAAATTTTCTGACTTTAAAAATTTTTAATTTCTAGATTTTAATTACTTTTATTATTTCCAGATTTTATTTTTCTTCAAATCCAAAATTTATTAATAATCTTTATTTTTCAATTTTCTTCTTCTTTTTATTTTTTTTTCCGTATTTTATTTTCAATCTCGATTTTTTGGTTTTAGTTTTTTTTTCACTTTTTCTATTTGATTCTCTTCTGCAAAATTGAATTTTTAATATTATTCGACTATTTTTCATTTTTTTAATTTCTTATTTCTCGCTTTTAATTTCTCAGGATACCGATTTATATCTCCTTTCCTTTACAGAATCATTTTCACTTCGTTTTCGTTTTCATATTTTCACACCTAACGTTTGAATGATGTCTCTTTATATGAAAATTTAGCGTTTGCTTGGTTCTTTTAGACACTCAGCTTATCCATTAACATATAACTAAAATACGGCTTCGGACATAATCGAGGTGTTTACAACTTGCTCTTTAGTGTATCGAATGTCTTCATGTGGCTTGCACGAGGTTGGGCGCAAACTGCTGTGATTAGACCACCTCCTTACCCTAAGACACACTAATTGCAATGGTTCTAAGTGGCAAAGGCGATTTTGTCGATTAACCATTGAAGTTCTCCTTTCTTTTGCTTATCGGAATGTGTACAGTTGATGTGTTGGCTGTGATGTCGTTCCAATGGAGGCCAGCCATGTATTCTTGGGAAGGCTATGGAGATTTGACCGAAATGTCCATCATGATAGGATACGTAATAATTTTTCTTCCAGTTTAACTCCCACAGACATACTTTGGTTCCATTTAAGCCCAAGTGAGGTCTATGAGAAGATCTGACCAAGTGCGGGGGATATGAATAGAAAAACTAATATGAAGAAAAGGAACATAAAGGGAAAAGAAACCTAAGGTATCTAAGGAGGACGCATATAATCTTAGCACCTTACCTGTAGAACCTAGGGTGGCAATGGCTTTAAGTCTTAAAGCATACTAGAAGACCATGTTACCTTATCTGCCCTAGGGAAAGTAGAAGACTTTGCCTGTGAGGCTTCTGCATTACTGAGGTTCATTCAACCGTTGTAGAATGAATGGTAGGAAATTTTCCCAAGAAAATCCCCAAGGGACTTCCACCTTGAAGACGCATGGAGCATCAATGAATGCAATATATAATCCTGTAGAGCCTCTTCCTAATAGGATAGCATACAGAGCATGCTCTGAGGAAACAAAAAAAGATACAAAAACAAGTAGCAGGAGCTTTCTTAGCCAAAGAGGTGAGTAAGTGGTGCTTGCTTCCCCAGGCCCGGCCTTTGCCTCTGTCTAGTCCCCAAGGTAGTTGTCATGGAGTTGCATTTAGATTCGTGATAGCTTATCAACTCGATCACATATTAGGTATCAGTGTATGCCCATGATTAGCGTGCAACACACCAACGTTTGTCGCATACGGACTCCCTAGAGTACAAAATATCCTCTAATAAGAAATAAAATATAAATAATAACAAAATCCAAAGAAATTAGATAATTGTTACAAATAACAAAAATGTCCCGACACTAGGAACATATATAAATGTGCAAGAACCCCTTAATAAAAATTAAGATACATTCTAAGGTATTAGAATTTATCATTTATTGTAGAAAGTCATAATAAAAGAATAGACACAAAGAGAGAACGAAAAAGCCATCAAATAACTTTGAACACTGCTGGCACTTCTTTAGAAAGCTCTATCTTCCATGTGATAAACTGCTCTCAGTTAAAATAGAACATTAAGCACAATGATTTGAAAACCAATAAGTGTTAGAAAATGAGGAAAAAATTTGGGAATCTTCTGAATTCAGAATCACCAAAATGCCCCTAGGCGTCTATAGGGCCATAAATGCGGCGTGTCAGAAATGGGCTCCACACTAACAGCACGAAACAGCATCAGAAAACAAGGTGAGACTCACCATATAGTCATCATACTCATGACCTCTATATAAAGAACAAAAATATTAAGTAGAATAGATAAAATTAACCATTATGAAAGTAATTTAACCTTGATTAATTTAAATTAACCATGTTTAGAATAAGTTAATCTTGATTAGTGACAAATTCAAAATAGTTAGAACTAAAATAATGCTAAAAGGATAACTACTTACATTTATATTTATTTTAGAAAATGAAAATTACATGCAAATGTTCCAAAATACCCTTAAGTGGAAAATTGATTCCCAAATCACTATTAAGTGGCCGAATGGTATCTTAGGCCTTGGAGGGATCATTTTCTTCATATTACACCTCCTAAAAATTTATTAAATTCTATATACTCTCTCTAAACTCAAGCTACTCCCAAAACAAGAAAAGTTACACTAAGCTTAAACTTTCATGTTTGAGGTTTAAGTTAAATCAAAACAAACCTGTTAAGCCCCACTATCATTACTAAGAGATCTTGTGTGGAACATAAAGGAAGGGGAATATCATCCTTGAAGACCCACCAAAACCATCATAAAAGTCTTCAACAAGTAGGGGTTTTTACCATATTTTTTATAAGTTTTTAATCATATATTTATGTTTTGATTTTCTTATTTTTGGTGAATCTCTCTCTAATTTTTGATGAAAAATAAAAAAATAAAAAAAAATAAAAAGAAAAAGAATATAAAAGAAAAAAAAAGTAAAAGAAAACTGAAACTAAGATACTAAAAAAAATAAATAGGTTGAAACTAAAAGACAAAAAGGAGAAAAATGGAAAAAGCAAGAGAAGGGGGTGGGGAATGAAAAAGGAAAAAGGTGATAACAGAAGAGGTTATAACAGAAAGGAGAGAGGTAAAAAAGGGAGAAGCAAACCGAGGGGGAAAAAAGGAGGACTTGAGGCTTGCTTTTGGTTTTTGAGGACGCTTGGCTCTTCTCTGCGGGGAGGTTGAGATTTCACATAGCTTCTCTCTGCTGAAGGTGGCTCTTTCTCATAACCGGGATTCTAGATCCTCCTAGCTGTAACCATCACGCATGCAAGGGTCTGTAGCTCCACTGAGGTTAGTGCTTCTTTTAACTTCAATGCCCGATTTCATGGTCGAGACCATATTCATTTGAATTGATGAATATGCTGTTGTGATTATCGCAGTAAGTATCAGTGTGAATCATCAGTCTTGCTTACTATCACCAAAGCCTACTATTCTTTTGGGAATTCATTGTAAATCATCTCATGTGATTAACTATGAATAACATGATTGATCCTATGCATTTGCTAAATCGTCAGAACTGCTACCTTTATTGATTTCGACTTCGCGTTAGCTCGTTACTCGCTATGTTTGTCAGAATAACATGAATAAAGTCATTGATCCGCTTTATTGCTGAAGCTATCGTCCATTCGGATCATTGTTTCACTTGGCTTGTTTGAGGTGGTTGTTTGTGAATAATGCGAGGCCGAATCGTTGGGTTAAACCACTGTTCGTTCACTGGAATTGATCAGATTGCTGATTTTTTTGCTAAAATCATACACATTCCATTGTAGCTTGTTGTTGTTCATTTGAATCGCTAATGTTTGTAGCTTGCTGTAGTTATTTGTGAATGGCATGAGACTGAATCTATAGCCCAAATCCTAAGCTGCATGATGTAATTACTGAATTCTTAGTCTTCTCTGGAAATTGGTGTGGCTTTGTACACGAAAATTAATAAGGAAATGAATTAATCAATATTCTGGAGCCTGACTAGAGTAATAGGTTGGAATGCCAAAAACATATGCTAAGCACTGTATTCACATCGCCGTTCAAAATCCTAAGTCAAAAGATAAAATCCTCCATTGTAGCTACGCAAGAACAGGTAATTAACCACCACTGCTGGGAATAGACTATGGGCTTTCGTAATCTGTGTCTGAAGTTTGTGTCATTGATTCAATTTCATGCTGAATTCTGGTGCACATCCTGCAACCTTGTCTTGGTAGGATCATATTTCGTGTTTCATATTTGTGATTGCTGGCAAGTTATGACAATCAGTTATAGCAGACCATAGGCTAGTTGTGCCAACTGGTCATAAGTAAACCTGGATCCTGACTTTACCACAGCAACAAAATAGGTCCAGATCCTTGTTCCTCATTCAGGAATCTCCCCTGTTAGATTTTATTCCTCTCAACATCATTACTAGATTAGAAAAGGAGTCTAGCTACCCCTATGTCTAAGGATTATAGCTATAATATCCAACTTTTTGTAGTACCTAATCATGTTCAATCGCAATCGAAACGGTGACGCACTTTACAAGAGACACTCAACACCCTTTTTTAGATTTAAGTGAGTTAGGACTTCGCCACTGCATACATTGTTAAAATTGGATCCGCTAGGACAGAATTCCTTTGAGAGGACCCCTGATCCGATGCCGTGATGGATCAGCTTTGTTTTCTAATCGGTTATTGGCTCACCATCCGCATCCGCTCTGCATGTCTGCACAGAGTCTGCCTCCTCATAATCAAAGAAAGGTTGACTAGTGGCCTTAACATTCCAAAAGAGCCACCTAGGTAGTTATTGGAAACTTGTGAGCAAATATGACAGATTTGATAGAAGATAGTTTGGAATGGTTTTTGTATAGTTGTCACCATTGTCATTGGTAGATGTTGCTCGTGTAATTCATCAAAGGATGAATGGTTTAAATTTTCTAAAATGAGCCTAGGATCCTTGTAAGACCTTGGAATCCAGATGAATGCTCGTATACTCCTAAGAACTGCACCTGATCATTAAACTAAACAGAAACAGTGAAGTTTGTGGGACCCCAGTGAACAAGCTACTACGGCTATAATTGTCAATCCAATAACATTACCCGAATCTCATGCCTCAAATTGGATTGAAATTTAGGTAAGAGTGATCTCTCAAAAGGCCTGCATTCTTGCGGATATCTAGAGTTGCATTCGGATTCAAGAGTCACTGATCTGTTAAGATCCAGCCTCGTTAGTCAGTGTCGATGGAGTCATCGTTTATGAGATTACTCTTAACTGTGTGTTCTGATGACTCCATATTTGTGATATTCCTTAGACTGCATCGACATATCCTTCACGTCATTTAAAGCTACCGCAAGTTTGATTAATTGATAGGAGCCTAAAAACAAGGTAAAACAGAAACTGGCCTCACCATCATGTAAGAGGTCACAGGATTCCCAAAACTCGTATGAAAGTTAATCAAGAGCCACCTCAAGTCGTAGTAGGGTTACCGGATCACTCAGTCATACTAGTGCTAAACTCACCACAAATGGTGGTTTCCATCAAAGTCCAGTTCTGATATCGGATTTAAACCTACCTACCTCTACTGTAATTGAACAGTCATTCACTGACAAAACAGGTTCAAATCCCGAGGTCACAGCATCGGGCTGAATCAGCAACTTCTTGGAATGAATTGCTAGAAAGACCATTCTATAATATATACAAAGAAGTCTATCCATCTTTCTACATAAGCATCGATAAATGGCTGTCCAGTCTTGAACCTGGATTTCGATGTCGATTTAAGAACCTCCTACTTCTTTGCACAAATCTTTGTTGAGCCATAGCAAACTTTCATAGTCGCTTTTGACTAGTATACATCTAAACCATAATACTTGACAAAATTGATCCGTAAACCTAATAATCTCTCCGCTAAGATCCCGGTTAAATAAACTCTGATAGTGACCCCAAAACCTTTCGAACAATACAAATCGGTTTGACGGAATTTTTAGTTTCACGCGTGACTTCACTACCGTAACTGGTAGCTTTTTCTATTGTTTGGTGTTTAGAAACTCGTAGGGGTCCTAGTGCAGCCTTAGTTGTTTGGAATCCTGTGCATAGGTGGACCTTGAAAAAACTTTCCAATAATAAAAATTGTTTTCATAAATTCTGGGTTTCACGCGATTGCTCAAATACAATTGATAGGTCTTCATCTCGGTATTTAGAAACTCGTCGGGGTCCTCACCGCAGCCTTGTCATGTGCGAATCCCCTATGCACAGATGGGCGCCTTCAAAAACCTTTCAAATAATAAAATTCGTTTCCATAAATTCTCGAGTTCAAGCGACATGTTCTAAACACGAACTGGTAGCTCTGTCTACTGTTTGGTGTTTAGAAACTCGTATGGGTAATAGTGCAGCCTTAGTTGTCTGGAATGTTGTGCATATGTGGACCCTGAAAAACTTTTCAAATAATAAAATACTGCTTTTTCAAATTCTTAGTCTCACTCAATGGATTCTAAATATGGATTGGTGGCTTTTTCTACTGTCCAATATTCAAAGATTCATAGTAGATCCTAGCAAGGCTTTTCAAGTTGTCTTGGATCTCGGGCTATGTGTAGAACTACAGCTTGATTATTACCGTAAAGTCTTCAAAACCAAAATCATCTTTCAAATTCCTTTTACCTTTGAAGATCAGGTCTTCAAAAAGAAACTAGAACTGCGTAAGCTTTGAGTTTCCCATTGCACCCGGGGATATGTAGGAGCAGGATCAAGTCCTGTTAGGCTATCTTTCCATCTACTTATTTATTTTCTATTCTAATTAAAGGGATCAAATAGTTTTTAAATAAATTACACACTCAGTTTAAGGGTACCGTTCTTCGGAACGGGAGAGTAGGGTGCCTAACACCTTCCCTATTTGTAGCCGATTCCCGAACCTAAAAACTTTTCCTCCAGTTAGGGGTTTTTCCAAATACTTTTCCTTAAATAAAGATTTGGTGGCAGCTCCACTTATCATTATTAAATTCTTTTCAAAAATTTTGGCGGGTTCGTCATCTCGTCGTAGTTACGGTTGCAATAGATGGCGGCTCCACTTAGGACCTTAGAGAGTCGAGCCCGTTTGCAATTGAGTGTGCATTGTATTGATCCCTATTTGTTTATTTATCTATTATGTATCTATTTATTTATTTGTTTATTCATTTGTGCAACTCTAGGGTAGGTGAACAAATTTTTTCTCTATACATACTGTAAACACCCATTTATGTCCGAGGCCCCCAACCATTAAAATTAATCAAGAAACTTACACTAAATACAAAAATAAAAAACAGAAAGTAGAAAAACAGATAAATAGAGACAGAGCAAGCAAAAATTACAAGACAAGTAAACAAAATAAATGAAAAGCATTTTTGAAAAATACTGAAAAGAATAAATAAAGAAAAATAAATTACAAAAACGCAAAATCTAAATAAAACATAAAAACAGAATTAATAAAAATGGAAAAACAAAGAAAAAATTAAAATAATTAGAAACTAAAAATAAAACAGTTTTCGAAGAAATGTATAATAAAAGAATTTAGAAAAAACAAAAAAACAACGAATAATTAAAATAAATATAGAATAAAAACCAAGTAAGAAAAATAAAAATACAAAAATAAATAAAACTGAAAATTAGAATCTGAAAACTTAAAATTCTGGAAATTGAAGTAAATAGAAGTCTTGAAAAGAAAAATCCAAAATGATAGTAAAACTTTTAGAAACTAAAAAATAAAAAAAATAATTAAAAACTCCAGAAAATTAAAAAATTAAAAATCCAAAAAAGAAAAAAGAGAAAAAAGACAAGCTGAAAAAAATATATGTCAATTAATAAAAAATTCTGAAGATTTTAGAAAAAAGGAATAAAAAAAGTTAAAATCCAATTACAGATTTTTTTCTTTAAAATAAACGAAAACTGATAATAATTATTGAAAACAAAAAAAGCAAAAACCATTTTTTGGAAATCTGAAAAAGCGGAATAGAACAAAATCTGAAAGAGAGTATAAAAGGGGCAGGGGGCTCAGGATCGGGGGTTGAAAAAAAAATCTTTTGGTACACCTTTTGCTAGGCTAGGAATTTGAAAAAAGAACGATCTTCAGAAATCAAAAACTTCACCAACCTGGGTCTTGAAGTTTTTTCTTCACCAACCTCCTGTGGAGAAGGCGCATCTCATCGTAGAAGAAGGAATTCAATCCCCGACCCTCAACAGTTAGTTGCTTCTCCAGAGCTCCTTTAATAGAATGGAACCCAAGAATGTTGTCAAGAACTATCCATTGCTTCGTATGAATCTAGGGTCAATTTAATTGCAATGAACCTTAGATGTTACATTGTTGCATGTTCTGTTAAAGATAAAAAAACTAAGGGGAATTTCGTTTAGCAAGTATGTTGATCATGTTGTATGCTGTAGTGATTCAAGAATTGGTGAATAATAAGCAGTAGACACTGCATGATAGAATCAAGAACTGGGCGAGAGATTAGATGATAGGTAGGATATCAACGTTGCATGGGGAATATGTGCTCAATTAGATGTCAACGTGATTGTGTTTCCGATCTGTTCAACAGAAATTAGAATAAGAGCTGGCTATGGCACTAGAAACAGGTCTAGGCAATGTTGATCATGACAAGGCTTAGACCTCAGATTGGTGGGAGAGCAGGGTTATGAGTCAATACCCAAAAATAGTTCCGCCTTCTGAGTGTTGTGTCCTTACCTGCATTCCATCGTGCCCCAACGCTGAGACTTTCAGCCAACCTCCCTAAGAGCCAAGCCTCCTTAAAAACAGATCGAGTGAGGAAAGAGACTTCAGAAAACATGCCAAGCCTATCGTGAGAATGAACCCAATTAGGAGAGCCCGTCTTAAATCCTACTTTGGCCAAAGTACTCTTTGAATCTGATGCAATGACTAGTCCCTGAATATTTACAAGTCCATGAATATTTACAGGTCTATGTACGAGTCCCACATAGCAGCCTCATGAACCCTTTTGCAATGTTTAGAAACCCCAAGGATATTCCCCGTAGAAAGTGAATTCGAGGGTGGGACTCTGACCCCAATATTATCCCAAACCGGGTCGACCAAGCTTACGTGCCCAAGTGCATGCTCACCTTCCCTGTTGAAGACATGGTCCTTAAAGTAAGCGAGTACCACAAACCTTAACCTCCAAACCTTGTAAAGGTCTGATATCAATGACCTCTTGTCATTCGCTTAGATGGATGCGTGAGGTTTACCAAAACCTTGTACTCTCTCTGGTAATTTTCGTCCTTCGTGGTGTAACATTATTACACTCACTCCTCCACCTCTCGCCTCCTCTCGCTCGAGCATTAATCCATTCCCATGCTAATCAAGGATTACTGCAAACCTCCAAGGGAGGATTGGTCGCCTCAGTATGATTGATAAATAAAGGGTGGATACATATCTAGCTACACACTAAGTAGGCATCCAAATAAGCATAGTCTAGACAAAAAGAAAAGAGGGAAGGGTTCCCGCATACGCCGATTAATGGCCCCTCGTATAGATATCCTCCCTAAGTCTCTGGTTCCGCCTTACCCGACCCGTAAGATCCTCTTTTCTCCAACTACCGCTGTGTGATGGATCCAAGGTCTTAAGTCCCTGGCTCTTTCCGAGAGTCTCCTCGGATTATAGACATATAATATAGCTCATCAACGTCTGCACGTCGACAGGTGGTCTCTCTTAGCAAAGAGCAGCTGAAGGCCCAGTCCAACGAACCATTCCCGAGGGGACAGATGCTGATCGATGTGTCCGGGAACCTGTTTAAACTAGTATAGAGAAACTCAATAGGTATTAGTGAGAGGGCGTTGTGAGTCATATATGGGAATGTTATGAACACATTCGATGATCATCAGAGGACATGACCATCCGAGAATTCTCTAAAGACTCAGCTTACTTCTCCAATGTAATTCTGGAGCCAGGATCTCTTGCAAACGCAGTTGAAATACTATGCATAGTCAGCTGATGCAAACCTGGACATGCCTCTGTGAGGCTGCAGATACATGCACCCAAGGTTATTTTGAAAATCACTTTAGAATTAGACTCCGAACACCACAACCCAACAACCTCGTAAAAGCTCGTTGGTCAATACACCCTATTCCTCCCTCATGCCCAATTTCTTAAAAAGAGAATTTCAGGTCCACTTTAACCAAATCTGTTATATGTGACACACGCAGCGCCTCAAAATCGATAGAACACCCGACCTTTTACCTGACCCGGTTGGCAAGACACAACGCCCCTTAAGATTCCACACTGTCACCTATTCTACCTCTGCTTTTTAGATTCACCAAAATGCCCTCAGGAAAATCCTAAAATCCCCATCCTGTCCCCAAAAAATTAAGAAATTCCAGAAAATTAAAAATTAAATAATTAAGAAATTCTAGAAAAAAAATAAAAATTAAGAAATTCATTAAAAAATTAATAAAAAAATTTTAAGAAATTCTAGAAAATTAAAAATTAAATAATTAAGAAATTCCAGAAAATTAAAAACTAATAAAAATTACAGAAAACTAAAAATTAATAAAAATTAAGAAATTCCAGAAAATTAATTAAGAAATTAAGAAATTTCAAAAAATTAATAAAAATTAAGAAATTCATAAAAAATTAATAAAAATACAGAAAATGCATGAAAAATTAATAAAAAATACAGAAAAGCAATAAAAACAATAAAAATTCAAAGAATTAATAAAAATCCCAAAATAAATCATAAAACACTTAAAATTCCAAATTGCCTAAAAAATCTAGTTTTCTTTTATCCAAAGACCTATATCATTTGTAAATTATTTCTGTTTCAAATGTAAAACCTAAAAAAATCTTTTGATATTCTCGTCAGATTTTTAAGTCTCACAATGGACTCTAATGGGGAACTGATTTGGCTTACCTCGTTGTTCAACGTTTAAGAGGTTCTTGATGGAACCCCATGCCGCTTAGCTGCTTTATCTTGTGTGTACGAGTGGACTTGAGGTCCTCTTTAAACCAAAAAATGATGGCAAATATTTGGATTCTAGGTCTCTCACTTAATGGGCTCCCCAAATGGGAACTCAAGGCTATCTGCCATTCAAATAAATTAGTGGAGCCTGCAGTGGTCCCTCAAGCCCTGGTTTAGCCGCTCTAAGCCAGGTAATGGTCGCTGAGACCAAAGACCCCTTCAAAAATAAATCTTTTTTTAAATAGCAACGTCTTCAAATATTCTTTTTAAAACGCCCTTTGAAGGTTAAGCCTTCAAAACAAAACTAGAACTACGTAAGCCTTGAATTTCCCATTGCACCGGGGAATACGTAGGAGCAGGATCAAGTCCTGTCAGGCTAACCACCCTCAATTTATTCATTTTTACATTGACCAAGGGATCAAACCATTTTCCAATAATCACACACTCAGTTTAAAGTCGTTTTTTGAACGGACGAGATGGCAGCCACACCTCTCACTCGTAACTTGACTCCGAACTTTGAATCTCATCCTCAAATTAGGTTTTTTCCATACTTTTTCCCTTAAATAAAAATTTGCTGGCGACTCCACAATAATCCAATAAATTCTCTTTTAACATTAATTCAAACAACTTCATTTTAAAATTTTAGCGAGTTCGTCGTCTCGTCGGAATTACGGTTGCAACAGATGGCGACTCCACTGGGGAAAATTAGAGAGTCAAGCCCGTTTATTTGAGTGTGTTTTATATTTGATCCTTTCACTGCTTATGTGCATGATTTAATCACTGCATGTTATTTATTTGTTGATTTATTCTTGTTTTATTGTTTACTCTTTATACACCCTAAGATAGACAAAGAATAAATTGCTATATATCTGTACAAGTTCCCCAATTGCAGGTACCCCAAAATAAAGTTCCCTCCATGCATCGCATACGTATTTTTATTATGAGTGGGCCCTATACCCGGGTCTAAGTGCTGCCTAGGATTAGAGGGATCTAGTGGTGCCACACTGGGGCTTACGTCCTGTGTGGCTATCATGAAAATCCCAATTAGAGTGCATCCTATTCATAATGCCCCGCAACCAGTAGCTACTTCTATTGTTGTGGCAAGCATTATGGACTGGAACTTGGCTCTAGTGACCTTTTGTACCCTTAGGATTACAAGTACCTTTGCTGGTTCATGCATTAAAGCCTTAGATCATTGAGGACCAGGTCCTACAGTGACATGAGGAGGGCACGCCCTATTTACGCGACATCGGTTTTGTAAGATTTTATTTACCTGTGATTGTAGAATTCTAAAGTTAAAAAGAGAAGAAAATGAGGAGTAGGCAAAAAAGAGAAAGAAAGAAGAAAAATAAAGAAAGAGTAGACCAAAAAGAATGGTGAGAGAAAAATATTTTTGAAAAAGAGGAAAATCAAAAAAGAGAGAGAAAGAAGAAAAATAAAGAAAGAGTAGACTAAAAAAGAATGGCGAGAGAAAAATCTTTTTGAAAAAGAGGAAAATCAAGATGAGGAAAAAGGAGAGAGAAAGAGCAGATAAAAGATATGTGAGAGAAGAAAAAGGCAAAAATAACCAAAGAAGAAAGGGGGAAGAAGGATAGTAGGAGTTACCATATTTATTGTCTTTAAAATATTCATGCATGCACCATACATTAATACCATTCATTTAGAGTCTAACATATTTATTTTTATCCTTTTTCTTCTTTCGAGGGACCAGATTCTTAGTGACTATCGTAAAAAGGGGTGAAATGGAAATTAATGTGGAATCTGAACAGTTGAGGAAAAAGAGACGTATCGGCGTCAAAGTAGCAAACTTGGCCAGTTTAGAGGTGTTTGCGAACAAGTTGTCAAGTATCTAGCAAATGGCCGTCACCAAAAGATATGGCAACATACTGAGGCTTTTAAAGGTCCAAGTGCAAGAAAGGGCCTTCACTGCCTTGGTGCAAAGATACGACCCGCCTCCGATATTTCCTCTACTCCCGCACTTTCACAGCCCCCCCACTCTGGAGGAGTTCGAAGATTTTGGATCTCGCCAATGGGAGTGGGAACTAAGCCGTATCAATACCTAGAGCATCATTCCTCTTTCCGGGCTGCCGCACAGGCTTTGGGGTTGCAGATTGGGGAACGTTTGGCAGGTTATCAAACAAAGGGCCAAGTCAAGGGGTTCATCAGAGAATTTCTGGAGAAGTATATGCAACACTTGGCCGACAACAACCAGTGGGCCACATATGCTGATGTTAGCACTTACCATCTACATGCGGGCTAGTACTTTTCCTTATATAGACGACTTCGTCGATCTGAACGCAGTCGATATCTTCTTGGCCAAGAGAGATAGAGCAGAAAATCCCGTGACGGCCTTGTTGGCAGATGTTTATTGTACGTTGAAATTTTGTCATGAGAAAAAGAGAACAAGATTGATCTATTGCCTACCTGTGTTGTTCGTATGGATAACCGCTCACATTTTCAAAAGGGACACAAAGACACAATATCCCATAGCAGACTTCTTGAACTACCAGCTGAAACCAATGAGCAACCTTGAATGGTCCTCCCATTTCGCCAGCTTGACCGAAGACCAGGTTAGATGGCAACCGTCGTGGCAACAGAGAACGGAGGTCATTTATCACTGCAGGGGGTTCCCGAATGTACCCTTCATGGGAGCTAGAGGTTGTATCAATTATAACCCGATACTGGGGCAGAGACAGCTGACTTACCCTGTCAAAGCACCCCCATATGATGAATTGCTGACTCCTTTCTACTTAAAGTATGAAGGAGACTTTGCCGAGAGCCTTCGTAAGGTTCGAGAGGCATGGGAGGGGGTCGCTCGTAAAGGGAAAGAGCTGGGAGTACGAAGCTGCGCTGCTAAGGAAGAATACAAGCAGTGGGTTAGAGACAGGGTGCAACACATCAAACTGCCATTCAAACCACCTGCTCCTCCGTTCGAAAGTCAATCGGCATCCGCGGTGTTTGAGGATGAGATCGTCAAAAGCCTGAAAGAGAAACTAGAGGCTATGGCTAAGAGAAACGCTCAGCTAGAGGAAGAACTTCTGAAAGAACGACAAGAGAGCGCTGCGTGGCGAAGAGAAGACGAAGTGAACAAAGCTCTTTTAGCATCTATCAGAGATCAGCAAAAAGGGGAACGAGAGCGTGCTTCTCGGGTGCACATGAATTTGCAAGCGGCCAACAAAGAGCTCGGCATGAGAGCACAAGAAAAGGATGCCGCACTCCAAGAGAATAGCCAGTTGAGGAGTACCTTGGAACAAATGAGGGCCAAAGTCCGCACTATCCGAGAAGAGAAAAATCAGATCCTAGCTGCAAAAAGGAGAGTCCAAGCAGAAGCAGACAGTGTGACAGAGGAGAGGAATGAATTGCTGCAAAGAATAGAGAACATGAAGCAGCAAATCGAAGGGCTACTCATAGCCTGGCAGGATGAGGTGAATGAGGAAAAATGGAAGGTCCTCGAGATCATAAGAATGCAGCAAAAGGGCATAAATGACATACAAAAAGAAAGCAGGTGGTATAAGGATACGACTGAGCACTGGATCAAATGCTTTCAAAGATTGGCCTGCCTAGCAAATACGGCCATAGAAGAAATACCGCAATCACTTAAGAAGGCAGAAGCATCTCTGCATCCACTTCACACCCCGCCTGAAGTAGAAATTTTCATTCAAACTTGTAAAGACTTAGTCTTAAGAATGAAAAAATACATTGTACTGGCCAAGCAAGAAGGACAAAATGTAAAGTAGACGTCATCTGTTTTGAATAAAACAGGCTCTTCTCTACAATTCCATATTAATTTCCATTTCACACTCAAAGCACGAAAGATGCACACGATTAGCACTCAATCGGATTCTGGTCCCTCCGTGTTCACCGCATAGTCAAACTTTTTTTTATGATTGTTAATTAATGAATGAATTTAACTTCATATTCAGGTAACAAAATAGCGGACTCACGACTCCCCCGGTATTCATATAGCACCAGATCGAGAACCAAAATCATGAGTGAGCTGGAAACACAGAATGAGGAGCTCTGCAGTGAGGCCGCTGAGTTAAAAGACCAAGTGGCTAAGATCATGAAGCTACTTGAGAAAAGCACAGAGGGACCCGCATGCACTGAGGCACCTGGGGCAGCCGCTACATCTATGCCTCTTCAGATTGTCACTGAGCAAGATTGGTCGTATGGACTGCCACCCGGTTATGAACCTCCTCATGGGTTAAGTTCTCAAGGGATCTTGGCTGGCGAAAACCTTAATGCACTACCACTCCACATAAACCTTACTTCCCATCAACCTCATCCAAACCTTCCTGCTGGACCCCCACACTCGAACCCTAACATTCACAACCCTCACATCAATCCACCAACTTACATGCTTCCCGCTAATGCAACTGGCTATCCGCCACACTCACACCCAGCCTACACGAACCTGCATCCCTACCCTTACAATACAAACACTTCCTCTGCTTTCCCTACACATACAAATCCATCTTTCCCTCCTCACATTAATCCACCAACCACATATCCGTACAATGTCCACCCCGACTATACCCACATGAACACGATTGTCACAGAAGACCCTACATATTCTGTCCTAGTTGTCGTTCATCCAGCAAACCCCCATCAACCACATCCCTACGGTCAGGCTGCAAGACCCCGGGGACCTCATGCTTTACCCCATCATGCCAGCCAGCCCTTAAACGAGCCATGGCCAAAGACGGCTGACCAAGAAGCCCTTCTCGGAGGGAGATGGCTGCATCTAGAAGAAAGGGTCAAGGCTATCGAGGGGAGCGGACATGGAATAGTCGAGGCTTCTGAGCTCTGCCTCGTACCGAATGTCATCATACCGCCGAAGTTCAAAACTCCGGAATTCGAGAAATACCAAGGGGTTGGCTGTCCAAGAAGCCACCTAACAATGTATTGCAGAAAAATGGCCTCTCACACGCATAACGACAAGCTGCTCATTAACTGTTTCCAAGACAGTCTGACAGGGGCAGCGGCCAACTGGTATACCCAGCTTGATATTCGCTCGTGGAAGGACTTAGCTGATGCCTTCCTAAAGCAATATAAGTACAACATTGAGATGGCACCCAATAGGACTCAACTACAAAACATGGTCAAGAAAGAAAATGAGTCCTTCAAAGAATATGCTCAACGGTGGAGGGAGCTAGCCGCTCAAGTCCAGCCACCCCTACTGGACCGAGAAATGATTAGCACATTTATGGAGACGCTCCTCGCGCCCTACTATGACAAGATGGTAGGTAGTGTCTCTGCTAACTTCTCGGATATGGAAGGATTATACATAATGCTGTCGGCAACGTGAGCACGAAAAAGCCGATAAATAATACATGGAAGAAAAAGGAGGCCGAGACCCATTATGTCTCCTCTGATCCAAACCGACCAACCGCCGCACAACCCATGTATCAACCAACCACCACACCGCCTAACTACCAAATACCCTATCAACCACAATTCCCTACGCACCCACATATGGTAGCCTCCGCCCAACCTGCTTACGAACCAACCTACAATCCACCTACCCAGTTCCAGCCAAACACCACCGTCATGATTCCACCCCCTCAAACATTTCCTCCACAATAGCCCCCGAAACCATGGAACCAAAACACTAACCCTAACCCACCTCAACAAAAGACTAACAATAACCCAAGGAAAATTGTACAATTTGATCCAATTGCGATGAGTTACTCGGAGCTGCTCCCCCGTTTGATTCAAAACTCTTTGGTTGCACTAGTTCCTATGAAGCCATTGGAACCCCCATACCCAAAATGGTACAATCCGAAGGCTAAGTGCGATTATCACGCCGGAACAGTGGGACATTCTACTGAAAACTGTCTGGCCCTGAAACATAAGGTCCAGAAGTTGATTAATGCTAAATGGCTGAACTTTGAAAAAGATGCTCCAAGTGTGGGGAGCAACCCACTGCAAAACCATGGGGGAGCAGGGCCCTCGGTGAACTGTATTGAAATTGAGGAAGAGGTGGACATGGTCAATGAATCCTTCCCAGGGCATCCTAAACCCCTGGTTATCCGTTATACTGAGTCGTCGGTCTCGCCGACGCCCAATGATGAGGCCCGTTACAAAAAAGTGTCGGACCCTTCCAAAGACTACAAGAATAAGGAGGTGCCTTGGAGGTATGATGTAGAGGTACTTGGAGGAAAAATTGAAAAGGATATGTTGGAGAGCTCTTCACCTGATGTAACCAACATTGCCGGGATAGGAGGAGTGACCAGGAGTGGTCGCATTTACGCTCCTGGCGAAGACGCGAGGAGGCAGCCGACCATTCAAGAAAAGGAGAGTCAGGCTAGAATGGAGCCCGAAAATGCCAGTAAAGAGGTGGAGAAGGAACTAAAGAAGGCTGTCTCAGATGAAGAGGCCTGCGAGTTCCTAAAACTGATAAGGCAAAGCGAGTATACAGTAATAGAGCAACTGAACCGTATACCCGCCAAAATCTCATTACTAGCTTTAATGATGAACTCGGAGCCCCATCGAAAGGTGTTACTGAAAATCCTGAATGAGGCCCATGTAGTCCACAACATTTCGATGGACAAATTCGAGGGAATCGCCAACAACTTGACCGCCAACAACTTCATAACCTTCGCCGATCGCGAGATTCCGGATGAAGGGGCAGGACACAACAGGGCATTACATATCTCAGTGAAGTGTATGGACCATATCTTGGCCAGAGTGCTGATAGATAACGGCTCCTCGTTAAATGTAATGCCTCCTACTACATTGTCAAAACCTAAGCCACACGTCCCCTCTCAAGCCGAGCTCCATGGTGGTTAGGGCTTTCGACGGATCGAGACGGGAGGTAATGGGCGAAGTAGAACTGCCGGTCCAAATTGGCCCAGTTATCTTCAACATAACCTTCCAGATCATGGATATACAACCGACTTATAGCTGCCTTTTGGGTAGGCCCTGGATCCACGCTGCTAAGGCAGTACCATCGACCCGACATCAGAAGCTGAAATTCATTCTTGACGATAGGCTGATCATCGTCTCAGCGGAAGAGGATTACTTGGTCAGTAAGCCCACTAATCCTCCTTATATTGAGGCAGCAGAAGAGGCTTTAGAGACTCAATTCCAAGCCTTGGGAATTGCCAATGTCACTACCATTAAGGAAGGAGAGGTGGTTGACCATAGGCAACCCCCTAAGGCCTTAATGATGATGGCCTGAGTAATGCTAAAGAGCGGGTTCAAGCCAGGCGACAAACTGGGGAAAAATAAGGGCGGCTTGTCTCGGCCATTGCTAGTGGACAAAAATAGACGGCGATATGGGTTGGGATATCAACCCACTGAAGAGGAGAAATCAGTAAGACCCTGTTATAACAAGGTCCCTCTATGCCACATATCACAAAGTTTTCGAAGTGCCGGCTTCAAAGACTCAAGCATGATCGCGGTCATAGACGAGAAAGGGACGATGACTCTTGAAGATCTGGTAACGTCCTGTCCCCCCGGACAAGAACTGACCAATTGGGAAATTTTCGATCTACCTCTGAATTTTGGTTCAGTTCAAATGTAATTCTGTAATTGTCATGACAAAATTTTATACATAAACATTTTGTACATATTTTTTGACAAATAATACATACAGTTGCATTATCCAAAATATCCTCTCTTCTATTTCCCAATATATTTCCCTCTGTTAAATATACATATCTTATCCCTTCTTCTCATACCTAATACGTAGATTTGACCTAAAACCGCCTCGCGACGACAGTGCTAGTATTGTATTAGGCGATTTCGACTTATTGACGACTCGGCCGATGAAGAGTCAGAATTTGAATACGAGCCCACCGATGAGATGTTGAGATTGGTGGAGCGTGAATCTAAAATAATTGAACCTCATCAGGAACCCGTGGATTTGATAAATTTGGGGTTCGAGGAAAATAAAAGAGAAGTCAAGATAGGCACGCTCATCGCTGGAGACAATCGTGAGCGGTTGATCTCACTCCTACAGAACTACAGCGATATCTGCGCCTGGTCTTATCAAGACATGCCAGATCTAGATACTTCTATAGTGGAGCACAAGTTGCCTATGAAAGCTGGATGTGGACCAGTCAAACAGAAGCTGAGGAGGATGAAACCAGAAATGTCTCTGAAAATCCGGGAAGAAGTAAGAAAACAATTTGACGCCGGCTTCTTGGCTGTTGCAAACTACCCTGAATGGGTTGCAAATATAGTACCGGTCCCCAAGAAAGATGGAAAGGTCAAGGATGTGCGTGACTACAGAGATCTTAATCGAGCCAGCCCAAAAGATGATTTTCCACTTCCTCACATCGATGTGCTGGTCGATAACACTGCGCAATTCTCTTATTTTTCATTCATGGACGGTTTCTCGGGCTATAACCAGATTACGATGGCTGAGGAGGATAGAGAAAAGACACCTTTATTACGGCCTGGGGAACCTTCTGTTACAAAGTCATGCCCTTTGGATTGAAAAATGGTGGGGCAACCTATCAGAGGGCCATGGTCACATTATTCCATGATATGATTCACAAAGGGATCGAAGTCTACGTGGATGATATGATCGCCAAATCCCGGACAGAAGACGACCATCTCACAGATCTGCAAAATTTGTTTGAGAGGCTCAGAAAATTCAAGCTGCGGTTGAACCCAGCTAAATTCACCTTTGGGGTCAAGTCAGGAAAGCTGTTGTGTTTCATTGTCAGCGAGAGGGGAATTGAGGTTGACCCTGACAAAGCCCGTGCAATTATAGATATGCCAGCTCCGAGAATTGAGAAAGAGATCCGAGGTTTCCTAGGAAGACTCAACTATATCTCCCAGTTCATTTTCCAATTGACAGCTATATGCGAGCCAATCTTTAAACTATTGCACAAAAATCAACCCATGAGTTGGGATGAGGATTGCCAAGAAGCTTTTGAAAAGATCAAATCATATTTACAGAACCCACCGGTCCTGGTACCGCCAGTTGCTGGGAGACCCTTGATCTTATATCTAACATAACAGATCAGTCGATGGGTTGCGTGCTCGGTCAACACGACGAGTCTGGGAGAAAGGAGCAAGCAATATATTACCTGAGCAAGAAGTTCACGAGCGGCGAAGCTAGATACTCTCTCTTGGAACGAACTTGTTGTGCTCTGGCGTGGGCGGCACACCGCCTAAGACAGTATATGCTAAGTCACACCACATGGCTAATATCCAGGATGGATCCGATCAAGTACATATTCGAGAAGCCTGCGTTGTCAGGGCGGATTGCCAAGTGGAAAATGGTGCTATCGGAATATGATATCCTGTACATGACGTAGAAATCACAAAGGCAAGCAGACTTGCGTAATATTTAGCCCAACAACCATAGACGACTATATGGACCATGCAAATCGGAATTCTCGATGAGGATCCATGGCAATCCCGTGAAGAAGAAAAGATAGGAGAGAGAAATGGACGATGTTGTTCGATGCAGCGTCCAACATGGTGGGCCATGGTATAGGAGTTATACTAATTTCTCCGAAAGAGGCGTATATACCTATCACGCCGACTATTTCTTTGATCGCACAAACAATGTGGCGTGAATATGGGTTTGCATTCAGGGATTCAAGCCGCAATCGAAGCTAAAGTAAAGTGTCTAGAGGTCTTTGGTGACTCGGCCTTGGTCATCCACCAGGTCAGAGGAGAGTGGGAGACCAAAGACGCAAAGCTAGTGCCGTACCAAACCCGTCTCCAGGAACTGCTGGAATATTTCGAGGAGGTCACCTTCTCGCATATACCGCAGGAAGATAATCAGCTAGCCGATGCCCTAGCCACATTGTCGTCTATGTTAGAAATTGGACGAGAAGAAGATATGCCCCTCATCCGCATCCAACATCGCTCTAGACCGACATTCTGCTAAGCGGTAGAGGTCGAACCAGACGGAAAACCGTGGTATCATGACATCCGACAATTCCTGATGAACAAAGAATACCCGACCAACGCATCTGAAAATTACAAGAGGACTCTACAAAGGTTGGCTGCAGGTTTCCTCCTTAATGGAGAAATCTTGTACAAAAGGAATCACGACATGGTTCTCCTCAGATGTGTAGACATAGCAGAAGCCGACAAGATTCTAACAGAAGTTCACAAAGGGTCTTTTGGTGCTCATGCCAACGGACATGCCATGGCAAGAAAAATCCTCAGGGCTGGATATTATTGGTTGACCATGGAAGCTGACTATTGCGAACACGTCAAAACCTGCCACAAGTGTCAGGTATACGCAGACAATATCCATGTACTGTTAACGTCGTTGAACGTGTTGTCCTCACCGTGGCCTTTTGCTATGTGGGGGATGGATGTCATCGACCTGATAGAGCCCAAGGCATCCAATGGACACCGCTTCATATTAGTCGCCATCGACTATTTCACCAAATGGGTCGAGGCCACCCCGTATGCTAGTGTGACTCGCAATGTGGTAGTCAGATTCGTGAAGAGAGAGTTGATCTGCCGATATGGATTACCCAGCAAGCTCATCACAGACAATGGCTCAAATCTCCGTAATAAGATGATGTCGGAATTATGCGGCCGATTCAAGATCCAACATCACAACTCATCCCCGTACCGACCGAAGATGAATGGAGCGGTCGAAGCGGTGAACAAGAATATCAAGAAAATAATTCAGAAGATGGTTTTCTCATACCGGGAATGGCATGAAATGCTCCCTTATGCATTACATGCATACCAAACCTCTGTCCGTACATCTACTGGGGAAACGCCATTCTCACTAGTATATGGGATGGAGGCCGTACTCCCAATCGAGGTCGAGATCCCCTCATTGAGAGTCCTGATTGACGCTAAATTGGAAGAGGCCGAATGGGTCTAGGCTCGGATAGATCAGTTAAACTTAATTGAAGAGAAAAGGTTGGTGGTAATATGCCATGGCCAATTGTACCAAAGACGAATGAAGAAAGCATTCGATAAGAAGATCCATCCTCGAGAGTTTCAAGAGGGAGATTTGGTGATTAAAAGGCTATTGCCTATGCAAAAAACGCTGCAAGGGAAGTGGTCTCCGAACTACCATGGACCCTATATAGTTAAGAAGGCTTTCTCCGGAGGCGCCTTGATCTTGGCCGACATGGATGGGAAAGACTTGCCTAACCCTATCAATTCAGATGCCATCAAGAAGTATTATGCTTAGAGCAAGAAGCCCGTTAGGTCGAAAACCCGCAAGGGCGGCCTAGGAGAAGATGAGGGCAATACAAGAAAGAAAAGCCCGCTAGGTCAACCATCATCAAAGACCTAGGCAAAAGTTAGGGCACTACAAGAAAGAAAAGCCCGCTAGGTCAACCATCAACAAAGACCTAGGAAAAAGTTAGGGCAATACAAGAAAGAAAAGCCCGCTAGGTCGACCATCATCAAAGACCTAGGCAAAAGTTAGGGCGATAAGTTTCTCTTGATTCGTTCCTCTTGATTAACTCTTTATGTTTTATGATAAGTTTCTCAAGGGAAACTACACCACCTAACCTTTCTAAGTTTCTTTTGTCCTTTCCTTTTTTAAAATTTCTAGTTGGTGATTTTCTTATCATTAAGTTTATGTTGGCCAAATGGCCTTTTCATCTCTCAAATGGAATTTTTGTTCATTTAGACCTCATGACCACTTTTATTTCTCAAATCCATTGAGAAGGGGAATGAACATGTAGATTCTTGATCATTAAATCTTATTTATCCAATCTAATCTCTCTTGGCCAAAGGGGCTATTCTAATCCCACAAAGTTTTGTGCTCATCTTTCTAAGCCAGTATGGAAAACTTTTAAATCCAAAGCCTAATGAGAATAATTCTTTAGTCCTTGCCCATTAATTTTATTTTACTAGCTTGATTAACAATTTAGGTTATATCGTTCATGTGTTCACCTACTAAATCATATCTATTTACATGAAATCACCTTTGTATCTTAAAAGGCCAAATGACTTTTAATCTAAAATTTATTAACCATCCTTTCCCACATTTCCAAACTTGGCCTAATGACCTATATTATCTTGAGAGATCATTAAATTTATGTTTCTTGCCCAAAATATTTGTTTTTAAGATCTTATTTTAGGAGGTTTAACTAATTAAGTTTAGAAACTTTTTCCTTTATTCCTCTAATTTTGGAGCTATGGCCAAATAGGTATATCCACTCTCCAAGGTTCCTTAATTTAATTTTTCTTAGGCTCAAGTGTTGACCTAGTATGTTAACATTTGTGGAGGTTAATAATCTTCATGAATTGTAGATTTTAAGCCATTTGATCTTCATGGTAGGTCATGGCTAAATGGCTTATTTTCCACCAAGATGTCATTTCTACCAACTTTCACCAACATAACTCTGAGATCTATTTTCATAGGACTTATTAAATTTTGTTCGTGGATCAAATCCATTAAATCCTTTCAAGTATTTGTCCTTAGTTCATATCTTTTTCCTAGGGTAAACTTTGGAGCATTTTCTTCCACCTTTTTAGTCCACAAATCCTTATGTTCATTTTTTTATCATAAAGATCCAACCTTTAACTTTCCATATTTAATCTTTGTCTGATACTCTTTAAAGTTTTAGGTTTTAATCCCTAAACGCTAAGATCTAGTCTTTTAAGTATTATAGGTTAAAAATTTTACTTATCATGAGGAAAATAACAAGCTTGAAATTTTAAAGGAGATAAGACATCACACAGGCAAGTTTAAGCTCAAACAAAACAAGGCTTCCAAGCTTTCCTCAAGATCCAGATCGACCATCACTTAAGAATATTTCAAGAATTACTATATTTCTCAAATATTTCCCAAATCATTTTCAAGAAGATTTAATTAATTCAAATTCTTAAGAAGCTTTAATAAGTAATTTAAGCCATTAAAACTTCCTTTTGGACTCTTAAAAATGATTTTAAGGATAGAAGGACTATTTTAATATTCTTGGAAGTTTTAAACCAATTAATACTCAAAGATGTTAGATGTTGAAGTATAGAGAAAAGATCCACAAGGATGAAGAAGATTTGGCAAGAATACTTCACAAAAATGCTTTAAAAAGTTTAAAGGTAGAATATCCTACTTGTTGAAGACTAGGAAAAGTGCTTGGTGGGTTTTGTGATGATGCTACACCTCCTTGATGGTCCCAAAAAAAAATCCTTGAAGAGGGATGATGGATTTTTTTTTTCTTTGCTTAGATTATAGCTTAATCTTCAAAGATGGAACTTAAACTTGGTTCAAGATTCTCGAAAGTGAAAGCTTTGTTTATGGGGTCTTGAATGAGTGTTTAGAGATGAATTTTTGAAGTAAATGAGATCTCTTAGGCTGCATATCAAATTCATCCATCTATGAGCATTTAGGAATTAAATTTCTAATTAAGGGCATTTTAGTCCATTCATATTCAATTTTCATTTTCAGTTTTAATTGTAAAATCTGAGTAATTACCCTTTAAGACTAATCATGATTTATTTAACCTAATCATAATTTTTTTAACCTAATCATGGTTAATTTTTAACTTAACTATGGTTACTTTAACCATGGTTACTTTTATCTGTCCTCTTAATTATTTTTGTCCCTTATGCCATCAAGACTTGATGAATCATGAAGGTTATTCATCGACACATTTAAACCATGTGGAATTTTATGCACAAGGATAAACTTCAAGTTATAAGTCTCTACTTGGCAGGTTTTGGCAGTCTACGATAAACTGATTTCTTGATATTTTTAATCCTTATTGGTTTGTTCCCGACTTATTTCGAAGTCGTTTACTATTTATTTTGGAATAGTTTAGCCCTTACAAAAGTCATGGCTTTTAGGGGCGTTTGGAGTGTTTTCGCCCTTTCTTTGATTTTTCTTTGTAATATTCTAACCATTATTGATGAGTTCTAAGTCTTTAAAATGTTTTATATCTTTTTATTTTGAGCTTCTTGTGCATTATCCGTTATTGTCCCGTTGTAGGGGTATTTTCATCATTTTACCGAAAGATTTCTACTTTCTCTGTATTTTTATTTCTATCTTTACTTCCTTTTTGCAAGTATGAATTCATGATGTGGGAAGTCTATCAAAAAAAATTTTGAGATGTTAAAAATATGGTGTGAAATGGATCATTCAAGATAATGATGTGAAAGATTTGTTCTCGAGTGTTAAAAGGACTAACCCTTAGCTGATTTATGTTATTACCGTCACGCTCTATGGGAATTAGGGGAAGATAACCTTCCAATTTTCTCACCATTTTATCACTTGAAGAGAAGTACTAAGGAACATTGTTTTCTTAGGGTTAGGTAAGAAAAAGATAAAGTATAAGAAAATTTCTTAACTAGCTTCGACAAGTAAGCAATATGGGTTCTCAATATGACTAAGAGATTAATCCTAAAATATGGGGACACCACCAAAAGTATTCCTAATCAAGGGATGTTATTGAGAAATTAATCTGATGAGACCTCCTTGAATGGTATATTCAGAGACGACACAAGGGTGGATATCACCTCCCATAAAATAGAAGGAAAATTCTAGGACATGATTGAGGAGGATAGTACGAGAGAAACAAAACCTATAAAATGCATAAATTATTATCCTAGGATAAAAAAACAAGAAATACCGCCATTTAACTTAGTAGTTCCTAGAAGATATAGGAGGAAAATAAACATGATTTCTAGAGGTTTTGGTGGAGGTGGATGAAACCATGGAAAAGGATTTTAAAGTGGTAAGGATGTAAGGAGAAGGATACATAAGGACGTAATAAGAATTAAAGAAAGTAGTATTGGCTAAACTATTTAACAACTAATGAGGCTGATCATCACTTTTTTGAATGAGAACTATGCTTCCATCATTCTTGGACCATGATTTTATCTAGGATACAATTGATAATGTTGGTGTGGGTAGAGTATTTAATGATAACATTATGGACATTCTCTTTTACGATGTTTTCAAACTGATGCACATGTTTGAGTAGAATCGTAGCCTTCTTAACCTAACTCATCAATTTTTATTGGATATCATATATATCCTATGGGATCGATTTAATTGAGGCTGAATTTAGGATAGATAAGTCAAGAAAGGACCAAATATGTGAGATTCTTTATTGTGGATTGTCCTTCATTATATAAGGTAATCATTGGAAGACTATCATTGAACAAGTTTAGGGGAAGTTATTTCAAATGCCCATCTGACATTAAAGTTTCATATTAGAAAAGGAAAAGTGACATTTATTCGATAAGATGATGTAGTAGTAAGAATTTTTACAAAATAAGCTTGAGTTTATAGAAGAAGCATCGTAGGAGTAAAATACTAAAGGAGTTTATAGTTGAATTGAAACTAAACATCATGATGCTCACTGACGTTGACCTTTAGGATGATTGTATGAGGAGGAAGGATAAAATTGCAGCCTTATCTTGATGGAAATATAACTTCACTATATCTTGAAGACCCTTGATAAGATAATCCATATAGCTACAAAGTTGTCTACTCGCAAAAGTGATGATTTGGAAACTTTGCTACTATAGAAGAAATATTTGTTTGCTTAGATAATAATAGATATGCCATGCATTTACCTATAAATTTTGTCATAATTTATGTGTTTATTGTAGGACAAAACTTGTTGCATAAAAGAAATTGAGAATTGGTAAATAAAGGAAAATTGAAGCCAAAGAGTAGGTAATAGAACACTTAAAAGATGAATTTATAATAGAGCTGAGATATAGCATTTAGTCAATGTGATCAAGAAGTCAAATGAGATTTTAAAATGTGTGTTGACTAAATAGATCTTAATAGAGCCTTCCCTGAGAGGTACTCATTTCCTAATATATATAATCTAATGCATAGTTCTTTGAGCTACAATCTATTAGCTTCTAAGGATGCTTAATCTAGGTATAACCAAATATGTATGTTCATGAAGAATGAAGAGAAAATTTCTTTCATTATCAATGAAGGAATATTTTTCAATAAGATGATGCCTTTCAAGACGAAAAATGTTGGCAGAACCTACCAATGGATGATGAACCAAGTATTTGAATGCCTGATAGGAGAATTCATGGTGGTTTACGTTGTTGTTATCATAGTCAAAACATCACCTAATGTAAACCACATTGTTGATATAAATTGCATATTGGATAGGATGGGGGTATATAATACGGGGTTTAATCCCTTTAAATGAATATTTGTTGTTAAAGCAGTGATGTTCCTTAGATACATGTTGAAAAGAAAAGTCATAAAAGGTGACCTTAAAAATGCAGTATGACCCTAAAGATGAAAAAATCCAACACCATTAGAGAAGTGAAATAGGTGAAGGACATAGTATCCTTGTCTGAATTTATAGTCAAGGATACTCATTGATCCTTTTCCTTGTATTAGTGACCAAAGAAGGAAAAATGTTTAGCTACAATAAGGAATATGATAGGAATTTCAATATATGAAAGAAACATTAGGAAGACCACCCTTTATGAAATATGCTTAACTTGGTGAAGTGTTAATTCTATATATAATTATATAAGATAAAGTTGTTAGCTTTGTAGTTATAAAGGAAACATAAGAAGGTCAAATACTTAAGTACATAATCACCAAACCTTTACAAAGTCTTTATTTGAGGTACTAGGAATTCGAAGAGGCTACATTTTGTTTCCTAATAACCTTTAGAAGGTTGAAGCAGTAAGTCAAGATCCATATGTTTATCATTAGAACTAATTTTCTAATAAAGAAGTGTTCCATATATTTAATTTGGTAAGAATAATGATTAAGGTAAATTTATTTGTATATATATGACATTAAATGTGAATCAAGATAGATTGTATAAGGCCTAAATCTTGGCTGATATTGTTTCTAAGATGTCTAGGATGAAGTTACACCTGTGACAAAGAAATGGTTCATCCACATTGATGAGTTTTTTAACAGGAAGAGGATTTGAGTAGGAATCATTATTGGAGATGAAAATAGGGTGATAATCGATAAATTGCTAAAGAATATTTATAGGGTGGAGGTAGTAATACCGAGATTGGATAATCTTCCTAGAAGATGAATAAATTTGTTGAAGATAACAAAAATATGTTGTTATTATTTGAAGAATTGGATTGATTGATGAATTGAGACCTTAAACTTATCTTAGAGATGAGGTCGTGAAGTAGAAGACATCTATATGGCATAACAAAAAGGTTATCTGATAAATCTTAGAAGTTAACAACTTGTTGCTAAGGTGAATTGACATTAGTTTAAAAGAAGCTAGAAGATGTAAACTTGCTTCGAACTAGGAAAAGGCAATACAAAGTAACTCATAAAAATAAAAAGGAAACCTATAGAATTGAGACATTAGAAAGGAAAAATACCTTAAGATATAGAATGAAAGAAACTTGAGAAGGTATTGTAGTTGATCATGTAATACATTAAATTGATATGATTAGTAATGAAATTAACTTTGTTAAAGTATTTTTCAATGTGTGATTTGTAGCAAATGATTTTATAAAAAAGAAATGAATAATTAAAAGTACTTACTAAAAAATATCAATGGAAATGTTATTTTTCATTTTCAATTTATGACTTGTGATTAATTATTATATTTAATGGAATGAATAATTACTAAAATATTACCTAATCACTCTTAAGTTTTTGGCTGCTTGTTTGTAATTCTAAAGTTTTTACCTAGTTCAATTATTATCAAACTAAGTTACCAATACCAATGAGGTCACCTATCTTCTAATAACCTTGAAGAATTATGAAGAAATGATGTGAAAAATTTCTAGGCTCAATAAGGACGATCATATCTTAGGAGGTTCATGAGAAATTACATTCATTCAATAAGGTCTCTCATCCCTTAGGAGGTTCATGATCAAATAAAGTTTCTAGGGCCCGTTAAGTTGTTCACCCCTTAGGAACCTTATAGATATGAAAAAAATGATAAAAGTAAAAACTCATACTGTTAATGAGGTCATTTATTCTTTAGGAACCTTGAAGAATTAAAAAATAATAAAATTTAAAATTATTAGGGAAACAAAGTTACTTATCCCCTAAGAGGTTCATGATCAAATTAATTTCCTAATGCCAATGATGTAACTCATCCCTAGAAACCTTGATAATTTTTAAGTGATACGGTTAAAAACCTGGGATTGATAAGATGGCTCATCTCTTTGAAGTTCTTAATTAAATTAAGTTCTGAGGATGATGTGACAACTCATCCTTGAAGAATCATGAGTAATTTTGAAGCAATGAATTCAAAAACCTAAGGCCAATGAGGCATCTCATCCCCTAGGAGCTTTAAAGTTGAAGTTAAGCTTCATTTATGCATAAATTATATATACTTATTTAACATTTTAATTTTCACAACATAGTGAAAGAAAAAATATGATGTGCCAAGAAGAGAAGGTATAAATGTCAAGTTAATGTATAGTACAACACCTTAAAAATGAATATTGTTTTTATGCTTAAGTCGTACTCTCGGTTTCATTAACAGATTGTTATCTCATGATGGTCGCCAAAATAACATTCGTAGCAAAATCAAATAGGCGTTCTCATGCACATATAGTTGTTAAAATTATAAATTATTTCTTCTGTTTTAAATTTTTCGAGTAAGAAGCAAACTAGTTCATCATAACTCAAACATATAACATTCAAACAAATTATAATTGTATAGTCCTTAATAATTGTACAGTCTTTATTTATACATACATAGTTAGGTTAAGGCATTAGAGCCTTTACACATTTAATTACACATATGATTATTCTACCATATTCACACTAACTATTCTACAATCTACCATTATTAATTAGGATGTATTCATCTATCTACTTAAAAATTGTACATTATGGATATGACTTGCGTTTTCTTTCCACAAAGACAAAACTCTACAAAACCTCTTAAGGATTGGTGGTGGTACCACTCTAACCAAAAGCTCTCATCCAAGGCAACAAAAGTCCCATCAACCATTTCCTAGAACACTTCGAAAGGATAGGGCTTGGGGTACAGAGAAGTTCCATGAGACGACCAGACACACAAAGTAATATAATAGTGGTGTCGCAACCGTAATTACTACGAGACGACGCACTTGTTAAAAATTTGAAAGAATTTAATTTGATTAGTGGAGCCACCACCAAATTTTTATTTCAGGATAAATATTTGGAAAAACCCTAACTTAAGGAAGAATTTAGTTTTGAGAGTCGATTACGAATAGGGAAGGTGTTAGGCACCCGACTCGCCCGTTTTGAAGAACGGTACCCTTAAACCGAGTGTGTGATTTTGATGTTTTTGAAAATTGTTTGATCCATTTAGTTTAAAATAAAAATAAATAGGTTTGTATAAGAATAGCGTGATAGGACTTGATCCCGCTCTTACGTATTCCTTGGTGCAATGGGAAACTCAAGGTTACATAGTTCTGGTTTGAAAGCTAACCTTCGGAGGTAAAAAGAATTTGAAAGATGATTTTAAAAGCATTTTCGATATTTCAGAAGGATCCTTAGTCCACATATTCATAGAGTCCAAGACAACTAAGGCTGCACTGGAACCCATGTGAATCTCTAAATATCGAACAGCGGAGCAAGCCACCCGTTGATATTTAGAGCCCATCGCGTGAGACTTGGGATTCCCAAAACGATGTTTCTTGAAATATTTTATTATTTAAAAGGGATTCTTGAACCACATATGCACAAAGTCGAAGACAACTAAGGTTGCACTAGGACCCATGTGGATCTCTAAATATCGAACAACAGATAAAGCCACCAATTCGAATTTAGAGCCTATTGTGTGAGATTTGAGACTCCTAAAACGATGTTTTCCAAAATATTTTATTGTTCAAAAAGAAAATGGACTTAGCAACCAAAATAAAGGGGAATCGGGCTTGATCCAAATTAAGCTAGAATTGACCCAAATTAGAAGAATGAATTTGATTTTTTTGAATAAAAAGAATTGGACCTGTCCAAAATAAAGAAAATAAATTGGGCTTAACCCATATACATGGAGACTTGATCTCAAATTAAAAAAAATAAAATATAATAATAATAATAATAATAATTGGGCTTGACCCAAATAAAAACTTGGTTTCGGATTATAAGAAGATTGAGCTTGATAAAAAAAGACTTGATTTAAAAAGGAAGAAATTGGGTTTGTTCCAAAGTTCCAAATTAAAATAGATTGGGCTTCAAAAAAAAAAATTGAACTTGATAAGAAAGTGGAATGGGGTTTGACTAAAACAAATAATGGAATGGGGTTTGACTAAAACAAATAAAAAAAGATTAATTTCAATAGATTTTGTGGGGGAATTTAAAAGAAATTGCTGCACGCGGGACTCGAACTGGGGACTTGGCAATTAGCGTGCGGGAGATTAACCACTACGCCTAACTTCTGATTGAGCTTTTAACGCCATTGATTAGATTTAAAGTATACTTTCATGGGAGTCAGATGATGGCCTGCATTTTGCACAATTAGCAGATGGCAGAGCACTAAGAAACCAAGGCATTTTCTCCTTAAAATTGTGTTGTAGATGGACGATCATTATGGAGATCGGAGTGATGGAAACACGTAGTGCAATCTTTACATGCTCCAACTGAAACACAAGAGCTTTCCCTAGGAGCACAACAAGGAAGTTGATCATCAGGAGGGCAATAACTCCCATTTGTAAATTTCCTACAGCACCCACATGCTTCTAGAGACACCCACACAAGATAATCATCAAGCCATGAGGCTGCTGGCTTGGCAATATAACTTGTGTTTGGTATTACAGCAGCTCTAGCAATCTCATTTAAAAGAGAGTCTGAATTGCACCGGCTAATGGAGCAAAGTCGATTCATATGTAATGATTCTGAGCTATAATTATAGTTCTTCACAACAAAATACAAAGGAAGTCCAATTTTGAGGTATTCTGAGACATTATTGAAATAACCCTGTAGATACGAATCTCGAGGGAGGACAATCTCTTTCTCTAAACCAGGTTCCATCCTTGTGCTCATTGCAATGCTAGCCAAAGCAAATCCAACAAAAATAGCAAGGACAACTATTTTTACTCCCCAAATACTTAAAATGGAAGCATGAACCTCCTTCATATACCGAGCCAATAAGCTAGGTTTTCTTTGTCCAATACCTATATCAGGGTCTGGATTAAATGAACGTACTTTTATGGACGGAAAACAATCAACCCTCTTATCGTCTGCTCACAAGGAGTCGAGCACTGTTAGAGCTACCAAAGCAGTAAATTGAAGGAGAAAGTCCTAAAGAACAGCCAATGCTGCAAACATGGAGAACACACAGATTGCAGGTATGGAAATAAACCTTCCAACTACGAATGCTAAAACCTCTGATAGACTACCCAATGTTAGTGACGGTTTAACTTCCACAAGTGCATTATTTCATTCGGTTAGCTACAACATCGTGAGGGCCCACTGAATATAATTTCCTTATTCAATAACGACGTTGGTCCATTGCCACATTAAGACTCACCACACGAAGGGTCGAAGCTAGATCATCAACATATGCAGGACCTTAACTTGGAGTGCATGCATGCATTTGCTTTGCGTTTTCCACGTTAAAAAGCTCCAAGCCAGTTGCTACCTTCATAGCATAATATTTCACGTGAAGACTTTCATTTTCTGGTACATTAGCATTTGCAGCTACTGCATGGAAAGTAATCATGGCCTTAGGTTGCCACTAATTTCCTAACTCGGCCCCCAACCAGTTGCATGCATGCGTCTTGCTCTTTTATTTGTGGATGAACATCCATGTGAAGATTTGGCTTATGCGAAGATTGTGACTCAACCAAAAGACAACCCCATGAGATGATTGTGTGGCTGCGGTTATCCTCGTATCCAAGTAGGTTAGTTGCATATGTATTTAAAGGAAGAAGGATGCTCTGTTCTCTAGTTTCCGTGGGCTCTAACAACCTTGGCTATTGTTGAAGAAGCTTGGGATGTGCAAGACCGACAATTTGACTTCCCACTTTACGCTAGAGGCCTTCAAGTACTATTTCTCTTATGTCTAACTTAGCACATGCTGCTTCTTGATTGGTGCTGGGGGATATCCCTTTCGTACCACTTGCCCGAATTAGCACAAAGACTTTGACATGTCATTGGCCATTCTGCATGTGCATTTTTGACATTGCATGTAGGTGATTAACGTATACAAGACAAGACATTCAGAGGGGGGGTATCAGAACCAGCTTCCTTCAGTTTTTGTATGAAGTGATGGATTCATAGTTCATGCAAGGATAATTAATCAATACAGCCCTTGTGCCTGGCCATTGGCAAGGAAATTTCCTGTAAGCTAGCCATCAAGAATGCCATTTTCGTGTGTTGTATTTTGTTATGGAGCTAGTAGAAATAACATCTATCAATAAGAACCTCTACAACAACATTTACTAAGATTTCATCGCATCCCAAGCCTAGTACCATATCTAAACACAGTCCTCCACAATCCATCAATTCAAACCAAATTATAGACTCGGTTTTTGAGTTTACAGAAACTACATTGATGTTATGATGATCACGGTTCTGGATGGAGTGGTCATGCACACACGCCTTGGTCTATGGCCTATGCATTAGTTGAAGTTAGTGGCATGTCTCTTGACTTATGCTGGAGTGGATAGCTCCTCTATCATTTCAGCAGCAAGATGGCCAAGTTATTCACATAGGACCGATATGTGTTGCGTACCCAAGAACCACAAAAACAAAATGCTTGATTAGAGCTCTAATGGTTATGCGTTTTTGTTTGTTTCATAATTGAGTCCAAATTCGGATGGAAAGAAATGCTTAACTACTCCCACAGTAACTTAATCAAACAATGATCGGTGACTCACTACTGCTCCGTGGTAGGATTATGAATTCAACTCATAGATCATAGTTATTAAGGTAGCACCGTAGAGTATGAACAACTTCTAAACTTTTTACACGTAATGATATAAACTAAACTCTAGTTAGAAATCCAAGATATTTGAATTATAACTCAAGAATCATAACTGCTGTATTCATGCAAAGCCATGTTGACTCAAATGATGAATTCTATGAGAATAGATAATGATTTGGTTCCATGAACTAGAAGGAGAAGGATGATGGTTACTGACCTGAACGTGAAATTAACTTCAAGGAGCATAGACTATTCTGATTATGGTAGGACTGGTTCTAAGTAGAATGGATTTCCTGGAGATTTCGTCTTCCTCCCCTGCAGTTTGCTCATAATTCTCAACTCTGATTCAGGCTCATTTTGGAGGTGCCATGGTGTCTTCTTTTCTTCTGAAATGAAAAGATCCCCTCCAAGCAAGATCCAAGCAGACCTTGGCCTAACGAAACTTTGAAAACACTTCCAGAGAAGCCTTAAAACAGAGAGAACCCCCTTTTTTTCCAAGTGAATTCCCCCCTAAATCTCTTTCTTTTTTGATTTCCTCCTTTTTTCTTTTTCAGTTTTTCTCCTCTTTTTTTTTTGTTTTCCATTTTAATTTATTTTTATTAGTGATCTGTTTTTCTTATTTTTTTTTATTTTTTGTTATTCTATTTTTTTCCTTTTGAAATTTAGTTTTCTGTTTTTTATTTCAGTTATTTAGTTTTTTTTATTCTGTTGTTGTTTTTTCAATATTATTTTTTATTTTTTATTTTCTTATTTCTTTTATTTGTTTATTATTATTCTGTTTTTTATTACCTTTTGTTATTTTTTCCTTTTTCCTCTTGAATTTTGTTTCTATTTGTTTCAAACTTTTTTTTTCATATTTTTTATTTCACTTTTTCATTACTATTCCCTTTTCTTCAGTTTTTTGTTGTTGTTGTTTATATTTTATTTTTTTTCATTTTTTACTTTTTTATTATTGTATTTTATTTTTTTGATTATTTTGTATTATTACTTTATTTTATTCTTTTGGTTATTTTTATTTTGATTTTCTTTCATTCTCTCCCTTTTTATTTTTGTTATTTGAAATTGTTTTTCTACATATTTCTTTACTATTTTCTCTTTTCTTCATCCTTTCCTTTCCTTATTTCCTTCTTTTTTCTATTTTTCTTTTCTTTTTATTTTTTTTATTATCATTTTGCTTATTTATTTATTTATTGTTTAAATTATTGTTTATTTACTAATTAATTTTACAAATGGGGCCTCAGACATGGTCCTTACAAGTGGGATGATGTATGTGAGTTGATTTCCCTTTCTAATGATGAGAAATCTTCGATAGGTGCTAGTGGTGGTTCGTGGTAGCTAGGTGGAGGTGGAAACACCCGTTAGGGTGGAAAGACTTTCAGATGTATAATGAACTTAGTGTGTACTCATCATGGCAGAAACAAACAAATGTTCTAAAGAGAAGCAAATTCCCATGTTGGCTTGAGTTGTAATCATAAGCCAGTGAGTGTTTGCAATCCAATTTATATTACTGATTTCCACAAAGAGTACGAAAGTCGCAACATACATTTGGGCGTATGGGAAAAATGGAGGGAGAAGGAGTGAGAAACTAAGTTTATTAGTAGGATTCTATCCTAGGGTTAGTGTCATCACTTTCATCCCAACCACTTCAATTTATTAGAAAAACATGTCATGCATACAAGTTTAATTTTATTGTTTGAAAAACTCTTACTAAAGTGGATTTCTTTTACATAAGATGAACTATCTTTAATTAAGCATATAACTTACTTAAGTATTGAATCTTTCAAATCACATCATAGGTATTATTTGACTATCATTTCCTCTATGTTTTACATAACTCTTATCTATTCTCTATCACTTTCTTAATGATAATTAATACATAGGTGTAAACACTCAATTATGTCTGAGGCCCCCAATTAGTAAAATTAATCAAGAAACCAATACTAATTTAAAGAATAAATAAATAAACAAACAAAGAAACCGAAAAATTAATAGAAAACAAAAAATGGAAAGCAGGAAGCAGAGAAACAAACAAAAAGAAAAAAGAAGAATAAGAAAAATAAGAAAAACATAAAAAAGCAAAGGAATAAAAAAATCTAAAAATAATAAAAACCAAATGGAAAGAGAATCAAAATGAATAATAAAAACAAAACAAAAAATAAATAAATAATAAAAATAGAAATTAAATTAGAACAAAAAAACATTTTTAAAACAGAAAAAACATTTTTTCAAAACAGAAAAACATTTTTCAAAACAGAGAAACAAATTTTAAAAATAATAAATAAATGAAAAACAGAATAAAAAAATAATAAAAAAATTTTAGTAACAAAAAATAAAATTTATTTTGACAGAAAATGAAAGTGATTAATTAAAACGGAATTAACAAAATAAACAGAAACAAAAAGAAAGCAAAATGAAAAAACCAAAAAATAACGAAAAAACAGAAGATAAAAAGGAAAAAAAAACAGAAAACGACTTTAGGTAATTAGGCTTTCTGGATCACTTAACTTCTCCATTGTGGCATTGACTCCGAAGCGAAAAAAATCATCACCTCACTATCTCAGGAAGATTGGTTCCCGCAGGACAAGGGGACCATCCCCACTGGTCAGAGAGTTATTCTTTCCACCATCCCCTCCCAAATCGGTTTTTTCAACGAACTAATCAAATGATCGCTCAGATGTACAAGCTTCAGTGGGCAAGCCATTACTCTTTGAGTCACCTACATATAGATCAGGGTTAGAATTTTGAAATTGTTTAGGTTAGATAGTAGAAACATCAAGCAAGAAGGGTGCATTACAAGAACTCTATGTGAGGAGAGGATCGAGTTCTTCTGATAGACATCTTACAACAATCTTCACTTGCTTCCTGACTCAAGTTCAATACAAGTTAGCCAAAATTCTTCCTTTTCGAATCAAGAAATTGGTGCGGTTCTGTTTAGGATATGCAAGAACTAGAAGACTGCATATCAATTGGTGTGAGTGATTTCTATTAGTTGCGTCGTTGGATCAGGCTGATCTCATGGTATTTCGTTGGCATGCAAACAAGAAATAGATCTGAACTTTAGCCAAGCTTGTTTGTGTGGTACAACTCCATGTTTGGTGAACCCATAATGTGTAGGTGTTTTGATTCCATCAAGTAGTGTCGATTCATGCAATATGAACCCAAAAATCTGCTAGATCCTATTAATAACTACAAATAATCATGAGCATTGGTTTTGGCATGGTTGTGATGGTCGAGATAACCCGTTTAGATATATTTCTCTACAAGCCTGCATCGAGAATGGAATTACTCGAACACCTCATCCAAATTACCTCTCAAGTATTCATATTAATGTCCCTAGTTTTGCTTTGTGAGTCATACAAATCAAGATAGGCATTTTTGGTTTGATAATCGAAAAGAAAGAACTCAGAAACCTGACCCCCCTATCTCAATGTTGCTAAGATTAGTGGTCACGCCTGTAAGCTAAGGAATACAAAATAAACAAAATGAGAAACAGGATGTATAAGCAATCGTGTATAACTTATGTTTGAGTGGTTCACCACGTCAAAACGAGGCCAAGAATCGGGCGGGCTTAACGAAAATATAGCCAGCTCAATCCCCACCTTCGTGCTTGCATTCATTAGCATTTGGCGGCACTATTCTTGTTTCAACCAGAGTTTAAAATTAGTACAGTACGAAAGACCCCAGTTGTGTCATTCCCTGTCCCATGCACAATAGTATAACATTTCATAACCATTTCGGGACTTGCACCCAAAAAAGCGAATCTTTGAGGCAGCCTAGCCAGCACACCGATTCTCTTCAAAAATCGCAGATGTTGATCCAAGCTCAAGGCATCTTGACAGACGTCGATGTTGATGTTGTGCCAATCATCCAGAACACGGGGGTTCTTTATTTACTCCAGCTCAACAAGCGTTTAGATTTGTGTAATAAAGAAAGGTGCCCATTGACCATTTATTCCATTTCAATATGACTCCTAATAAGCCAATCTCAAGCAGTAAATATCTTTGGAAATGCATTATGAGACCATCACAACATAATGCAAGGGAGGAGGGAGTAATGGCTTGATCTTTATCTCCTACAAATAACTTTGCACAGATTACGGACTATATGCGACGAGTTTAAAGTGGCTGAACCTCATAGAAAGGAACCAACCAATATTTGAAAAGAGGCCAGAAGCACACTTATAAATTATTTAAGTGAAGACTATATTATATATCACGGCCTATGGAATCTCTATCATTATATGATATACGATTTGGTTTAATCTAAATTAATCCGTATCTGAATGGGCGTTAAGGTGATTCTTGTCGTTTAAGCTAAGGCTTAATAAGCCCAATCTTGTTTCGTATGATCGTATCAGGCAGCTAGAAATATGCGCTTTGCACAAAATCAGAGGCTTTTAAAGAAAGCTGCAGCAAGTCGGGGATTGGTGGTGAGCTGCAGCTATGTGGCGGACCTCACAAGGACTCGGGTTCATTACCCACTAGACGCATTTTGCTCATTTAATCTGCATTAATCAAATACCACTATTGTTCTCCAACTAGTTAAACGCGCATCGAATCTAATACATGTTCCTTCCAGAAGACAAGGGCAAAGTAGCGTCACTTGTGGGGGAGGCGCGTCTGGGGATTGAGCATGGGATTCCGCTTCCTTTAATCCTTGTTCTCTGTGCAAAGAGCGATCGATTTTTATTCTGCCCCACTAATCATGGTGAGGTAAGAGATTAAAAAATCCAACCAAGGCAGCACAGTGGCATTTGCGTAAATGTGTGCTCCTGACGGAGTTGAACACGGAATAATTCTTTCATTTTTAAGCGGACAATAGCACATGGCCAAAAAGTAGTAAATCAATCCAGTACAGCCACTAAATAATGACATCATTTAAGCCTACTCATAAACTCCATCATCTATTAATTAGTTTAAAATTATTTAAATATTGTGGAGACCCCGTGCGCCATCAAATTCAAATTCTGCCCTACTGCTCCGAAAGTTGTAAACCCCAGAGCATTCCAAAATTCAAATAAAGTCTTTTCTTCAAAATTCAAATGAATTCATTTCCTTAAGATTCAAACTAAAAGTATTTTCTTCAAAATCCAAATTAATTCCTTTCCTCAAGATTCAAACTAAAAGTCTTTTCTTCAAAATTCAAATTAATTCCTTTCCTCAAGATTCAAATTAAAATTCTTTAAAGTTCAAATTAATTCTTTCGAATTCTCAAACAAATGCAACACCTTCTCGAACCAAACTTTTAGATCAAATCCATTTCAAACCAAATCTATTCTAAATCAAGTCAAGTCCAAATCCCCCAAGTTCAAGTCATTCCTAATAAAGTTTCACTCTCTTCTTCAAAATCAAATCAAGTTTGTTTTAGTTGAATCGAGTTCAATTCCCAAAACTCCAAAATCAAGTTCACTTCAAAACAAATTCCTTTTTCAAGTCAAGACATTTATTTTCTTATCTTTATTATGTTTAAATTAAATTCTTTTCAAATGTTTCGGGATCTACGGTCTCTCACGCGACGGGCTCTGAGCAGCGCGGTCTGCTTCTTTACATTCGATGTTTAGTGGTTTCGTATAGGATCTGTGTTGCCCATGCTTGCTTCTCGGACCTTGTGCATGAGTGGATGAGAGAGCCAGCAAAATAAAATTCTTTTAAAATGCTTTGGGATTTACGGTCTCACGCGATGAACCCTAAACGGGAAACTGGCGGTCTCCACTGTTGTTCGATGTTTAGTGGTTCGTATAGGCCCCCGTGCTACCTTAGTTGCCTTAGACCTAGTGCATGAGTGGACTGAAGGTTCTTCAACAAAAAATTAAAACTCTTTTCAAAATAATCCTTTCCTTTTCAAGCACCTTTGAAGGTCAAGCCTTCAAAGTAAACCAAAACTATGTAAATAACCAGGTTTCCCATTGCCATAAAGGAGAATCACATTAGGGTGGGATGATCCTTCGGCCTAACCTCCATCAAGTTACTATTTATTTCCAAGCTGCTAATTAAGGGATCAAACCTATTTTCAAATAATCTGCACTGAGTTTAGGAGTCTTGTTCTTGAAGCAGTAGTGGGGTGCCTAACACCTTCCCCACTCGTAACCAGCTCCCTAACCTAAATCTCATCCTCTAGTTAAGGTTTTTTCCAAATTTTTTTCCCTTAAATAAAAATTGGGTGGCGACTCCACACAACATTATAAAATAAAATTCTATTTTAAAATTTTAGCGAGTTCGTCGTCTCGTCGAAATTACGGTTGCGACAATAGGCATACATTAATATTAGTCAAACAATATCTTCTCCCTAGCTTTGTTGCTCTACCCTCTATTCTTTAGACATAAACTCATTCCTTGATGGTCATGTAGATTTATAAGTATTGAAGACCTAACGACACCATAATATAGAAGGAATTTTGGAGGAACTACTTTTTTTTGTGTGTTTATACAGAAGGACTGGCCGCCTTATGAATAATGCATGGGACATTGGGAGGTAGTATTAACTTTTCACATAAGTTATTTCTTTAATGATCCATAAATTATTTAGGTTCCTTTTAAAAGGCTTCCAGATAATATGCATGCTCAAAAAGTTTAACCAATATGCCATGCACATTTAGTCTCTACTTTCATACAACTATCACATTATTATCAATAGATGATAATCATGTAAACATCCTTCTCTAATCATTTATGAGTAATATTCATACACTTCAAATTACTTTTTATGTACTTATAAAGTACTACAAAAAGTTTGCATAATATCCTCAAGCAAAGATTCATCTTTAATTTAATACTTACTTATTTTAGCTTGATGTAAATTCTTAGGCAACATATTTGCTTACTTTCATAACTTGTCTAACTCTCTTAATTCTTAAAATTTATGATGAAACACTCATGTGATATATTTCACTCATCCTTATAAGTTACCTCTCAATCTTTCCTTTCTCAAAGATTAAGTTTTTCTTAACACTTTTAAAGAAAGATTATGGTGTATGATTTCTTCTTTCTTCTCGGATAGCTGATGTGCTGTAATTGTTGCTCTTTGTGTCCCATAATTGAAAGTCTTATGCATTTACTTAATTCAAGTTTAAGTGTTACACATTTTGTGCCTCTTAACAAATAATTAACTTGTTAGATTTGTTCCATTCTTAAACCTACTTACTTGCCTCTTGGTTCACAAAGAAGAAGAAAAATAAATCATAAATACAAGATTAAAACTTATAAAAATACAAGGTAAAATCCTACTTGTTGAAGACTTTGTGATTGATTATTGGTGAGGCTTTTATGACTTATTTTTGTCCTCCTCAATGGTCCACACAAGATCTTCTAGTGGTGGTGGTGGGGCTTAGTGCACAATTTAGAAAAATGACTTTTTTATAACGAGTTTTTACGTGATTTATTAAGCCAGCCGTGTAGAAAAAAGATGGTAGCATTTTTGTGAAATGTTTGATGCTACATGGTTTTCTTTATAGATGTAGAAAAAAAAATAAACGGTAAACATTTTGTAAAAAAATTTAAACTTTCTACATCGGTTGATTTGGCAGTAGAAAGTAAAGGCTCACATGGTTGAGTAATTATGTGAATTGTAGAAAGTTCTTTATCGGTTCTACGGGAAACAACCAGTAGAAAGTCTGTTTTCCCTCCTCTTTAGCTGATGTTACTCTTACTAAATGATTAATTTACCTAACTCGTTCTTCCCCCAGATCTACATTGTTGGCATGGTAGGTGTAAATTATAAGTTAAACACTCCATTTACGATACCTAACTAGGTAAGCTGAGCCTCCACAAGTGTAAACTAAATAAAGTGTTGTTGTCGTCCTAAAGAGAGCCAGAGTAAGCTCTCAGAAGCATCTTGTCATTAAGTCTAAAATTATTAAGTCGTGAAATTAGATGCTACCTTGGTATGCTTTTGATACGGCTCTTTGTTTAGAGTCTCCCACGATTCCTGTTTGCATTAGTGCTGGCGCTTTAGGTTCTCTGTTTTGTTAATCCTTTCTGTTCACTCTGATAGCTTATCGTTTTCCTTCTCTGTTTCTACACTGTTACTGGTTTTTCCTTTATGTTTGTTTGTACATGTTACTCTTTGTTGCAGCATTACACCAATCATTTTTTATTTTTTTTTTTTTTTATTTCTATAATTTTTTCAAGCATTAGTTTCTTCAGCATGTGGAGTTTATTTGTTATCTGAGAAGAAGCTGTCAGAAAAACTTGGTTGTTTGTTGATCTTGAATGTAGAGATTCTGTGTGTAATTGTATCACATTCATACTATCATGTCAACCAAAGGCTGAGTTAAGAAGTTTACACACTTAGAATATCCATGTACACATCAGATTTCTCAGTGTACTTGGAGTTAAGAAGTTTATGAATATCCAAATAAATGTTGTGATCACATGAAATTGATGTGGAAGAGAAATTATAGCAGCATTTGGAGAGATCATAGCAAAGAGCAAAGTTTTAGATGGAGATGAACATGGAAAGCAAGTGTTTGAGAAAAACTAAGAACTTTACCAAATGTCTCTTTAAGAAGGCCAATAGATATGTGAGGGGTTCCATTTTGGGAAGTTTTCACTCTCAAAGAAAACTCTAGAGGCAGCAGTGTTTAAATTCTCTAAAGAAAAGTTTGTGAATTTTAATTTTAAAAATTATGTATCTCCATATTTGATACTTTTGTTTATATATTCTTAAATTCTACATTTCTTTGTTTTTACA